>OX451348.1:28633252-29233252 GCA_949629155.1 Myopa testacea
AGCAACAACAACAAATTAGAAACTACTGATGTACAGCAACAACAACAGCAACACATTGCCGCCGTTAAGACATCCAACAGCAACAGTAGAACCAACGAACTTTCATATCGCGATATCGCAGCTCCTCGAAAAGAGGAAAATGAAAGGTTTTCCTTGTGCACCGCCGATGATCCTGCCTCTGCAACTCCGGCTGCTCTTCAAAAGGATGCCAGTCGGAATGCTGTCGCCGGTGATGCTGAAGAGATGTTGTGGTTGTTGCTGGTGCCATCTCAAGCCGGTGAGTACTCTAATAATAATTAATTAGCTATCGTTTGTATTGAGAACGGGTTGGAATGGTGAATGGTTGGTTGTAGACGAAGATGAAGAGTTGAGGGCGTCATCATGTTGGGAGGGACTATTTTATTATCCTCTTTGATGCTTGAAAACAAGCACCTCGAAGTACTCTACATTCTCTCTCAGTCTTAAATCGATGACCAACCTATTAAAATACAAATTAGTACAATAGATCAAAAGACTTTCCGGTCCCTGGTCTGCGATTACTTTTGACCGTTTACTTCATCAAATGGTCAACACCAGCACTTCAATTTCACAGAAATTTAAGACCATTTGTGCATTGATTGATGTTCTTTCTTTCTTTCTTGCTCGTCGTTCATTCATTTAGTCTCGTCTCATTCACTCACTCTGGGCGAGGCGAATAGGGCAGAGCGAATCCTCGACCACGACCTCTGATGTGCATCTCTGTCTCTCGCTCTCTTCCTCCCTCCCTTCGTCGCTCCTTCTCGACATCATTTATGCCGCTTTCGACGTTACTCTGGCGGCAACAATTAAAATCGTTCCGTAACAAGTTCCAAGAATTGAAAACGATACGAAAAAGTCAAACGATCCACATTTTAAAGTGTGTGAGGATCAAAAGATTTCCTGGGGCCGCGTTAAAGTGTTGAAAAATCCAGGCGATGTTGAAATCCAGACGATGAGAAAAATCAACTCGTGTGCAAGAGTTGTGTGTGTGTGTTCCTTTGTGTTAGGGCATCAAAGCGAAACACACACCTACCCACACACACACACACACACACACACACAAACACGCATGCATGCATACACGCACAGAAATGCGATGACCTCGCTACGTTCGTTTGTTTGAAATATCAGTAAAAGGCTCTGGTATTCAGGGTACCATGAAAAACAGCAGCTTTGTGCAGCTACGATGGTGGTTATCTAAGTACGTGTGTATGTGTATGTATGTGTACTTGTGTGACGTATGTGTGAGTGCTTTCTGTGTGCTTTCTATCTGCCTTCAATCTGCTTCAATCCAAATCAAAAGTTTTGACAACAAATAAACGACTTAAAGACTTGCTTTTCCTCGATTCTACCCGGTGATTTCTGCGAAAAGGGGTGCCTAAGAATTTCGAATGATGGTGAAATATAGATTATTTCACCAATAACAATAATAATGGGTTTGCATAACCCACCACTATTTCGAATCCATGAGCTGCCTCAGACAGACCCTATCGTGTACTTGAGTGCAGTTGGAACCACGTTGCGCAGGTTGAAGGTCACCAAACGGTGGATGACACACGTCTTTGCGGTGCCCTTTTGCAACAAAAATATCCGGGGCATGTTGTAATACTTTCCCCCGAGGATCTACAGACATTTCTCTTAGTCGTGCGTTTTTATGCAGAGTGTCATTTTTATTGTTTTATGATGTTTTTTGTGTACAGAAAGAGTATTGATGGCGATGATGATTGACATGATAATCATGAGCGCAATGATAATGTTTATGATAACCATGACGATGATAACCATGGTGATGATAACCATGATAATTATAATAATGATGCCAACCACAGTTCAACCATAGAATCGTCATGCAAAATAATCTTTGGGTGAATATTTGTTTTACTTTTTTTATAATTTTGCGTATGTGTATGAGGAATCCACACATCCACATCCACATCCTGCATCCGCAGATGCATCGATCCCTCCAGGTCCTAGTTTGCCAGTCAAGTGTTACGATGTTACGGATGCATTTTACTCGCATATCCTTTCCTTAACATTTCTTGCTTTCTTCTTGGTTGTTCTCCCTTTTCTTTTATTTTTATTTACCATAGAGTACTCAGTATTCAGTTTACGTGTATGTCTGCTATCTCTTTCTAGCTGAGCTTCATTAAAGTGAACTAACTTCCATGTCACACGATTTTTGCATTCTTTGCACTTCCCAAGTGATGGGAAAAATCAAATCTATTTTATTATATTTTACTTATATTCATGGAAATATGAGTTTCCTATTTATAAAGAAGTTTAAAATATTTACTCATATGTATATAGTGCTTATATACTCTTATATCAATGAGAGTGCCTTTTTTCCGAGGTAACTTTTCACAATAAACTATTAAATATAATATAATATAATATAATATAATATAATATAATATAATATAATATAATATAATACATTTCATATTTTTTGTTGTTGTGTTTTTTCCAAACAGCAAAATTTCTGGTGATTTTTTTTTTATAATTAAAATGCACGTAGATTTCTATTGTGTACACTTTCGAAAATTTTCCACAAACTTATTACTATATTTAAACAGCAAGCAGAACATTTAATTTTAAAACAGCAACAACAACAACAACAACAACAACAAAATGTAGCTAATGTTTGGCCAATTTGGAGAGCAACAACAACAGGAACGACAACAGGAACAACAACAAAAGCAACAACAACAACAGCAACAACAACAACAACAACAATTCTGTTACAACAATTGAATGCATACAACATGTGATGTGTGACAAAACTTTGTCTGTTACGAAAAGCAACGAAATGAAGAAAAAGAGACGACCAAAAATACGAACAAACTACAGTAACCATCCACTGTAGAATTTTGCGTAGTAGAAAAGTTATTGTTGTTGTTGTTGTTGTTGTTGTTGCTTCCACTGCTGTTGCCATTTCAAAATATCTTTTTTACATATTTTTGCATTTCAGATGCAGGCAAATTTTTAGTTTTTAGTACCAATTTAGTACTAAATGTAAATACAATTAAGTTTTCGTGCAGCGTTATTCTTGTTGTTGTTGTTGTAGTTTGCATGTTTGTGCAAAATACATGCAAATATTTATTTTGTGAAATTAAATTAAAAACCGTTTTTTTTCTCGCATTTTTCTTCGCTGTCGTCGTCGTCCTCGCCGCGGTTGCACATTTTTTGCAGGTGTGCAAAAATATAAATTTTCAACTTAAGCAAAACATGATTTGAAGCTTTCGATTAGCATAAGAAACGCGGTTGCACGCTACACTCGGTGTCTAGAAAGTGTGAAAGGCTCGCTTCGGATGGCCAGGTTTTTAGAATAATTTTTCCACATGATTTTTCCACTCGGAATTTGAATAAATACTTCAATAAATAACTAAATCGATTTTGGAACATTAGAAAAGGCAAAAACAAAGCAAAACAAACGGTTAGTAGACATGAAATCAGTATAAAAAGCAAGAGAGGTGTTTAATGGTATATGTAGGTATATCTATCAATTTAATTGAAAACCTACGTACACAATATTTGTTATAAATACCATATTTTATCATTGTATTGACAACATATATAAGATAATGTATTATAATGTGTATTCAAACATACTTTTATACTCAATACCCTCTCTCTCTCTCTCTCTCTCTCTCTCTCTCTCTCTCTCTCTCTCTTTCTCGCTCTCTTCTTACTCTGTGTAAATAACTCTCTCAAAGAGTAAGATTAGTCTTCTGTAGAAAAAGAAGAATCTTGGGAGTCCTCTCCCTCTTCTCTCCCTTTTCTCTCCATCTTCTCTCCCTCTTCTTTTCACTCTGATTCTTCCTCACCATTCCACTGTCACTGCTGTTGGAATGTCTTTCATCTATGAAAACGTATATACAAAAGTTGGTCCTGATAATAATCTTGAATCTGAATAACTTAATACTTAGAATGAAGAAAAAAGAAAAGAATTCATCCAGAGTTGGTCGAGAGAAGACATTTAAGAATAGAATATTGAGGAAAGTGTAATAAAAATCGGACACTTTTTTAAATACTTCAGATTTCTATTCGATTCGAATAGAATTCGAATTAGTTTCTGTCTTCTTTTTGTTGTTGTTGTCATTGATGTTTGCAAAAATCGTCATCATTCCGAATGTTGATTTCTCAATCAGTTTGTTGGTTTGGTTTTCAATTGCAATGGAATGTTTAAGTAGCACCAAGGACAACAACAACAACGACAGCAACATCAATTCTCAACACAAAAAAATGCAGCCAAGCGTAATAATAACAACAATTGCTGGTTTCCGTTCTGTAGAGTTTATTTCGAAACTGAGTCTCTCCTGAGATTCTTTTATTGATACTTCTGCTGTTGCTGTTGTTGTCGGAGCTGTTGTTGTTGCCGTTGCTGCTGTTGACGTTGTTGTTGCCCATGCAACTGATCCACATTCGATGTGTGAGATGCACAATAAATACCACAATGAGGAACATATACATAAATAACAGCAACAACAACAGACAACAATAAAAGCGACCAAAAAAAACAATATCAATAAAATAAAATTGAACAAAAATATCAAACAAGAAAGCAACAACAATAACGACAACAACAACAACAAAGACAACAACAACAAAGACAATAAGAAAAACAATAGCTTCATATATGAAGGGAGAAAATATCTGCATGCAATCATCTCATGTTGCAGCAGCAAAATAAGCAGCAACAACAACAGAAGCAGCAGCAACCTGCTATGCTATGTTGTTGTTGTCGTTGTTGTCGTTGTTGTTGTTTTCGTTGTTGTTGTTGTTGTTGTTGTTGTTGTTGTCATTTTGTTATCGTTGGTGGTGTTGTTGTTCTTATTGCTTGTGCTACTGCATGAGCTGGTGGTTTACCAACCTTCGTTACTGTTGTTGTCTGCATAATCAAGAATGAAGTGACTGAAATAATAACAACAACAGCAACAGCAACAGCGAAGACAACAAGAAGGGCATCGAAGAAGAGGAACAGCCACAACCACAAGTAACATCAACAACAACTGCAACTGCAACCGAAACCGACCGACAGACCGACCGACCAACAATAAGTTAAGTTAAACAAAAACCAGCAAAAATGCCTGCAAGAAAAATGCAAATAAATTGAATTCAATACGGAATGAAGCTGAAATTGAAATCGGAGATGGAGATGAAGATGAAGATGCAGATGCAGATGCAGATGCAGATGGAGTTGGTGCTGGTGCTGGTGCCGATGCTGGAAATGCACTGAAGCCGCAGTTGAAACCGGACGCGATGTCTTCGGTATGGAATCGACACCCATCCGAACGCCTTGATACACTTACTCAGCTTCGACCACGAGGTCGAAAGCCAAATTCCACGGGAGCGGCAGCGCAACAACCTCAAGCAGCGGCGGCCACTTAAGAAGGGCTTCGCACCCGTTCCGGAATTCAGCACTCGCTCGACTTAAGTTCGCCCGTTCGCTTGAATCGAAAGAATGAAGGGAAACATATTCACTGTACCCATCTGTCAGGGAAGGAATCGAAGAGGGGGGAGGGGGGGGGCATTCTGTTTTTTTTCCTACCACATCTAAAGAGGTCAATATAACTATTTTTTGTTCCTTTTTGGTTTGTGTGCTTCAGCTTTTCTTGCCACAAGGAAACATTATAAAGCACTTTGTACTTTGATTGAAAAGGATTTTTTCCCCGAAAGCTTTCACTGAGCACTGAATATGGTGAAAATGTGTTCAGCGGAGTTCCAAGACCGCCAAGAATATGGAAAACTTATCATGAGATAATAAGCGTGAATCGTCATCCTCACGCTGAAGTGTTCAATCAATATTTTGTATTGTGGGGATTTTTTTGAGTTCTATTGAAATTTATTAGGCTAAACTATCAAAACTAAAGAATTTAGTTAACGCATGGAAATCAAAGCCAACAACGAATGTTGCAATGAAGAGCATAAAACGTGTCCACATAAAAGAGAACCACGCAAAAGTAGAATCCGCCGAATATTCATCCAATTCCGTGTGGTTCTCTTTTATGGGATGGGATACGCTTCATGTGTCGAAATTGAAATGAAATCCTAAAGAATTCCGTTCTTCTCTGAGGCGATGGGAAGAATAATCAAAGAACAACAACGAAGCGTATTTCTTTAATGAAGGAAATCTTCTTACAGCTGTTAGAAGTGCCACCCTCCCTCCCTCCGCAATTCATTTAATTGCAACTCTTCAAAATAGTTGCAGTTGTAGTTTTCGTTCGTTTTACGTTCGGTCTTCGCTTCAATTGAAATTTATTCAAATTGCTTTAATGATGTCGTTCATCCGCTCATTCAGCAGTTGTTGACATTTTCCTTTATTCATGATTCATGTCGTTGTCGGTGGTGGCGCTGTTGTTGATGTCGCTCTGGCTGCTGTTGTTGCTGTTGTTGCTTTAGCTCTGCGTTGCATCTGCAACATGTGGAAAAAACAACAACACTACACACCAAAAACCAAATACCATTAAAATACCGTTTCCGACAATTTTGCAGCGATTGTGTAGAGACGGGAAAAATGACAGAAACAACAACAACAACAACAACCAATAATTTCGGTTCAAATTCGTTGTTGTTGTTGTTGTTGTTGTTATTGGTGGTGGTGTTGTTGTTGTTGTTGTTGTTGTTGTTGTAACTGTGTGCTCGATTAAAAGTTCCGATAGCGAAAAATGCAGCAACCTTTTTTCAAAATTTGCAAGATTAACATTTTATGATGGTTGTTCGTGTGTTTTTGCTTCTTTTTTCTTCTGTTTTTTTTTTTTTTTTTTTTAAACATTTCATTTATTTTCATTTTTTATTCTTTTTGCTATTTAAATTTTTTCCTCTAGCTTTTTACAGCCGAGGAGGCGGCAATTTAATTGTTATCTTGCACCTTTTATAAACGCAAATTTCAACAGAGCGCAATTCAACAGCGACGCCGACGTCGATGCCAACGACACCATCGCACGAGCACTTTTCAACCTGCGGGTGGCACCACGATGACGGGCAGAAAAGACAACCAACCGAAAATGAGACTGAAAGAGAAACAGAAACAATAACGCATCAAGGAATAGTTTATAAATCAACAGAATATTTTCCCCTCCGCGACACCCGTTCAACATTTCAGTGAGGGCGAGGATGGGGGGTTGGGTTTAACTACAGATTCATCTCTCTGCTACGTCTGCATTTTCACTGCTCTGACAGCGGTTGTTTCTTCCACCCGCGCCTCTTCACGGGTCACCACGACGTATGAGTAACATTGCATTTTTTTGCCTCTTTCCTTCCTTTCCATGTTTTCCAATTTATGAACAACTTTAATTCATTTCCAACACTTTGAATCTAATTAAAAGACAGCGAAACTTGACTTGACGTGAATACTTGCTCCGTTTTTCACATCACGGCGAAAAGTGATGTGCGACTCTCGCTCGGTGGATGTGCTTCGCTCGCTGTTGAGCTGCTCGCGATGTGGTTCCACTGCTTTGAGAGCCATCAAAATGGTTTCGGACTGACTGCATGAGAAAAAGCTATGATTACAAGACCAAAAAGGAACAAAATGTATGTGAATAAAAAACTGAAAACCACAGAAACGAAAAAATGCCAACATAAAAAGACATCGAATACTGGATACAAACGTGTGTCCATTCATCCAGATTTAGTATATGTACATGTGTAGTTGTGTGTATCTCTGTGTTGGTGTGTCTCTTTAAACGCCGTGTTTTGCTCACGTCGCTAAGCGATTTGGGACCATTTGACTTTATCACTCACATTCCTCGTCGAAAGTAAAACTTTTTTATGATTTTTTCCCTTGCGGATTTATCTCTGGTTTCTATTTGTTACTCGTCTTTTTTTCGTTAGTTTTTATTATTTTGTAGCCTTTTCATTTCGAGAGTCTTTTCCCTTTTTTAGATACACGGAAATCAATTTGTAGTTATTTATTTTGGTTTTTCTTGTGTTTGTCGTCTTTTTCCTTTATTCATTTTACATTTAGATTGCGGTTTTATTTCTAATTCCTCTTTATAATCTTTATTTCGGCTTTTATTAGAAATTTTGTCATTTTGATTGAAACAGTTAAAAAATAATCACAAACATGGACAAAGCATTCTTTTCTCATTATTTTTGTGCTTTTTAATATAATATTTTGTTTGATTTTTCTATTTTTTATAAATACTTCTTTATTACTGGTTAGTAATTTTCTCCACACCAAATGTTTTAAGTTAATCTCTATAAGAATCTCATGTACATATGTTCTTATGTCCCGAGTGAACTAGGATGCTATTCATCCGATTGTGATGAAACTTAAGTGAGTCATTACTCGAATGCCGAGAAGGTGTCTGAAGTATGAGCGTTGAAAAACTCCGCCCCCAAGTGGTTTAAATGGGCGTGGGCGGGAGGAGAAGAGTTTCCTGGCCGGAGACGAACAGCAGCTACACGAAACAGCTGCTTATATTCAAAGTTCGTTATTATTTCCGTTACTGTTGTCGTCGTTGTTGTTGTTGTTGCTCACATTCTTTCATGAAACACATTAACACTTGTACACATGTCCTTAACCACTGACTTCCTTCCCGTCTGCGTGGCTGCGTTTGCTGCATGATTTCCTGATTTGGTTTTTTCTGTGTTTGTTGTTCATCACTTCCAACCGCTTTGCCAAGCATTTAAACGCCTTAAAGGCTCACTTCAACTGACGCACGACCAACGGCCAAGCTTCCCCCTCACGCACTCACTGCACTTCACTTCACTTAAACCGTAAGCATCCAATTAGTGGTCCTCATAAATCTGTGTGCTTAAAATCCCTGCAATTATGTGTTTCGCAATTTAGCAGCAAGGACATAAGCCAGGAAACAAGGACTCAGAGTGGACCAGAAGACGTGACCGTGTTTACGCTGTCCAGTAAGTAACTCTAATACACACACACACACACACACACACACACACAAGCCATCCACCTCCACCGTCTTCTTCTCTTCTACCTTCACAGAAAAATGCGACTTTTTGTTTTTATTAGGTTTTCCTTTAAGGTGCAAAGGAACTATAGACAGGTGTTGTTGTTGTTGTTGTTGTTGTTGCCATTTCTTAAACTCTGTTCTACTGGACTCTGCCAGAGTTGTTTCCATTATTAATTGACGTCAATTTATGGATTCCGTAGAAGTGAAAATCTCCTTTCGCCTCACTTTCACTCCCTCCACACACATGCACACACACACATGCACACCACCATCACCACCACCACCACCACCACCAGCACTACAATAGCTCGCTCACTCTCTCATCCACACTTTTTAACTACCCTGCTTATGTTGTTCCTCTCGTTGTTCCTTTCTTTTTCATTTTCTTTCAATTTTTCTTCTTCTTTTACCTGATTCCTTTTCTCCTTATTTTGCTGTTGCTTTCTTTAACTGTTTCTTTTTCTGTTTCTCTTTCTGCTATCGTTTTGGTTTCGTTGCTGCTCAATTAAGTTAAAAGAGGTGCACAGTTGTTCCTTGTTTTATTATTACTCAGTTTTTGTGGTTCTGTTCCTGTTGTTGTTGTTGCTGTTGTTGTTACTGATGCTGTTCATCTTGTTGTTGTTATTCTTATTTGCCCTCACATTGTTAGTGTTACTATTTGTTGTATGTATGTTGTTCTTGTTACTGTTGCCCCAGCCGCAACTTCTGTGGTGAGTGCTTCTAATTGCTGCACTCCGATTCAACTTCCAGCAGCTTCCAGCTGGATATACTTTTTTTCTTTTTTTAGAAGCTCTTCTCTCATGGTTCCTCCTCGGATTGTCGATTTTTGTTAATTGCGACTGCATTTTATGATGTGATGGAAGTTCATCACTTAATTTGGACAGCTTTTGAGTGCTTTGCTTGCCAACAGAAATTAGAATTAATAAAGGCACTAAATGCCATAAATTTATAAATGAATAACCAATAAAATCTTAACTGAATTTCTACGAAAATTTCCTCAAATATTTAAATCAAATTTAATGTATTTTAAATCATTTTGTGAAATTTTATTTATTTTAAACTCCTTTTTTTCGCTTTTGTCTCGTTTATTTAAAAAACTAGACGATATAATGAATGAAAATTAATCAAATAATGAAAAGAATCTTTAAAGATTTCTGCTTTACAACAAACAATTCGTCTTCCTTTTGTTTTTAATCGCTTTTCGTCGCTTGCCGTTTATTCGATTGCTTGTCAAATGATATCCACCATCAGGTGCTCACTGCTGGCCAACTTAACACGTCATTTTCGGCCCTATTTACCACCATTTGAAGTTTTTTCGTCGATGTACGGCTTAAATTAAGTCCGGCGATTAAAATGATTCGACTGGCAAAGCAGCGCCTGAAAGTATGCAGGGAAATTGTTCTTATTTCAATTGTATTATCTTCGGTCCTGCTTGTTACTGTTTCGGTGTAGCTCATAATTGTTGTTGTTGCTACTGTTGTTACAATTGTTTCTGTTTGTTGTTATTGCTGTTTCTGTTGTTTTCTTTGTTTTTATTGTCGTTTAGTTAGAAGCATTCTTAAAACTTCGAAGGAGGCACAAAATTCTGTGGTGGCGTGTGCCGTAAGCCTCCAGAACTTCATGCCGACTCACAGCGTGTCCCTTCTGTGCTGCGCTTCGTTGTCTGCAGAGCGGCCCGATGTTGGGCTCCGTCGCAATCCACGGATGAGGATTTTAGATTTAATTGGCATGAAGGTTAAACAAATTTAAATGTGCACCAGAGCTGAATCGCTCGGCATAGTATTATAGTGTCTTTATAGTGTTATTGTTGTTCTTCTTCTTCTTCTTCTTCTTTTTGTTCGTTTTATTCGTTTTGTTCTAATTGTTCTTATTTCTGTCCTTGTTATGTTCTCTCTTGCCGACTTGTACTCGTATTGTTTGTTGTTTGTTGGCACAAACTGTTGCCAACGTGTTGTTGTTGTTGTTGTTGTTCTTTGTATTGTTTTTTCTTCTTCTTCTTCTAGTGACTGGCCCGAAGTTCCTCGGCGCTTTTGTTGCAATTCTTTTGTTTCTATGCTGTTGTTGCTGTTGTTGCTGTTGGCAGTCGTCATCATTTCGGTCTTGGTTCGTCTTCGCCCAAAACTTTTGCCAAATATAAGAATGTTGAGAATTAATTTTGAAGCCCGGCGATTATTTGTCTTTTAAATTTGTTTCTTGTACAATAGTTAGTTGTCTCAGTTTATTTCTGTTGTCGTTGTTCTACTAGTAGTGGTTGTTGTAGTAGCAATTGTTGTTGTTGTTGTTGTTGTTTTTGTTGTTGTTGTTGTTGTTGTTGTTGTAGTTCGTACCCTTGCTTGTTAGCAAACGTTGGCGGCGAATAGAATAGAATTCACCATTGTTTACTTAGTTTATTTAGTGTTAAAATAGACTGCAGACTTTTTCTCTTCTCTGCAGCGATTCAAGTGTTGTTGTTGTTCTTGTTGTTGTTGTTGCCAGCCAACATGTGGCCAAGTCTCTTTCACACTCCACAAAACTGTCAAACAAAACTTGTTGTTTGTTTATTAATTGTCAGGAAAAATAATAGAAAGGATTTACTGTTAGTATTTGTAAAACTTCTACGAGTCTACGAATTTTAAACGTAACGTAAAACGAATGTAAAAGTTTCGCAGAGAATAAAATGATTAATTAAATTAAATGTAAGTCACTAGTTCATTCATTTACAATTGATTGATGATGGCCTTGAGTTATGCCTGAGTTGGCTGGTAACACTACACAAGAACTGGCAGAGGCTGCAAAACGAGTTGTAAATCATGCTGCACACTGAAACGCGTTAATAATCATCGTTAAACCACGTGGCGCATTTGTACGGTTTGCTGTTGTTGCTCTTGTTGTTGTTGTTGTTACTTTGGTCCTTGTGTGATCCTAACTGTGTAGGTGTATCGTAGACTCGCCTCAGCTTGTCCGTCGCTTGATGTTTACTTACACCTAGTTTCACCTGCCGGTTGAGTGGTGAGTGAGTACTACGATACAAATCGATGGTAGATGATCAACTTTCACCATCTGTTGTTTCACTTCAGACAAAACAACAACAAAATCAGACACGTTAGAATAACAACAAAAGAAAAACCGTACGCTACTCTACTCGCACTCGTTGCCTGGTGTGGTGAAGCAGCCTGCCTCGTGTGGTGAACTTGGTTGCGTTGGTTGTCATCTCTTTTCGAAAAAAAAAAAAAAAACAAAACTGAATGTTTTATCAAATCATACAAATCATTGTAATCAGTTGAAAATTAAAGAATCACTACTAGGAAATCGTCATGCTTTCTGTAACCAATTTAATAAATTAACTTTGAACAAATTTCTTTCGATTTGGAGTAATCAAAAACTATTTACATTATTATACGCATTATTTTGAAGCGTGCAGCAACAAAATGCCTTATTATAAAAACAAAAATATAGCATAGCGGTTTGCGTACAAAACAAATCATCGCGTGTTGTGTGAGTGCGAATGTGAATGCGAGTGTGAATGTGAATGTTCTTAAGTATTCACTTTGCTTCGCTAATGATTATGTTCCATCGGCTTTGAAAGGCAACCGTGAAGAGCTTAAATAACATTTTCACAACAACAACTACAACAACAACAACAACAACAACAACAACAACAACAACAACAGCAATAACAGCAACAACGCATCAAGATAAACATAGCAGCAATTTGTTGTTTCTGTTAGTAGAGGTGAATGTTTAATTGCATACTTCATGCACATTTGCATTAAATGTTCGTTTCGTATTAAAAGTGTGTGTGTTTGTGTGTGTGTGCTAGCAGAGTGTTATTAAAAATTAAAAATGTATGTGTGTGTGTGTGATTTTATAGCTGATCTGCAATGCTGTCAACTGCACACACACACACACACACGCACACATTTACCCCAGAGCTGCAAAGAGATTTTCCCGTTATTATTTAAAATTTAATTACTTACTCTGTATATTGACTGTCTGTGTGTGAGTGTGTGACTATGCGAATGTGCGTGTGTTTTGATTGAATTACTTTTCACACATGCACATCACACAGAAATCCATGAAAACAATAAACAAATGAGTTGTTATTAAAAATTAAATGCTTGACACCACAAAGAAGAAGCACTCTGAGTTATCTTCTTCTTCTTCTTATTCTTTGTCTCCTTCTCTCGGAATATTCAACAAAAACGGGCCTCCAGCTTGCACAGAAATGTCAATTCGTCAGGGTTGCACGTTCAGGCGCTGTCACTACAGTGTGTCTCATTATTAATTTTCGTTCAGTCTTGTTTTGTGTTCGTTTTAATTACTTTCGTTGATCAAATGTATTTCGGCAGTTAAACCAGCTCAAATTTCGGTGAACTCATGTGCTAAACAAAATCACATAAAACTCGAATGGATGCTGCGCTAACAACAACAGCAACAACACCACCACCACCAACACTAATAATAATAATAATAAAAATAATAATAAAAAGAGCATATCTGGGAGCAGGAAGTGCAGTCGGTGTGCGCTTCCGTGCGGTCGTCTGTCGAATTTTCCAAATGATCGTAAAAGATTTTCAGCTGAGCGACGTGATTTTCCACCTTAATAAGCGGTTGTCATGGCAACGTAGAGGCGTGGCCGCAATCAAGCGCACTCCACCGAACGAGCACATCAGCAGTGGAAACCAACAACAACAACAGCAACAAGAACAACAACAACACACTCACTCTGAAAGGAAGCAAGAATAAAATTATTAAAATACAGAAAACTCATCAAATATTTGCAGGAATTCTTTATGAAAAATTGTGGTGAATATTTTAGACACAAGATTCAATATTTTCACAAATAAACAAGCACTCGGAATTCACCGGGGAAGAATTCATCATTTCTTGGTGATGAACTCGTCATGTCGTCTGTATTTCAATAGAGTTCCACTTTAATTAATGGTTAACATCACAAATGGATGAACTAAAGCTCCATAAAAATATATCTAACGAGGTACCACGGTCGTAGTCACATATATATTAGTACTCAATCTACTACTAAATTTGCGAATGCGACAAGAGAAGCACAGCAAGCTAGTCTTTTTTTTGTTGCACTCCACCCTCTTCCCCCTCCCCCCCCCCTCCAACTCTTTTTCCACCGAATTTCCAACGGAGCGATGAAAGCGGAACTCGACTCAATTCATGCATGATTAATTGCAATCTAGTTTGTTCACTATTCGCACTTGTTTCGCGTTCTTCTTCTTCTTCTTCTTCTTCTGCTCTTCTATTTTCGGTATTTGTATTTATATTTCGTTGTTGTTGTTGTTTTTTGTCTTCTTGTTGCATTAATAATACTTCAACTTGTAAACACTCGCAGTTGAAACAACGAGTGTTTGAATCTTTTTTGAATCCATGCCAGAGTTCGCTTTTTACGCCAAGAAGAGGGAACAAAAATCGGAAAAAAGATGAACGAAATGAGAAGAGAATGAAAATATTTTCTATTTATCTTTACTCTTTGAATAATTTAATAGATTTTCCGCTGTTGTGTAAAATTCTTGATTTGCTAACTAAACGAATTTTTTGAATAAAAATAGTTGGGAGTTCAAAAGATTAAATTGAAGTTCACCCAGACTGTATAAGGACTTGTACAATACATATTGTATTTATCTCGCTGAAATCCTTATTCTCGATAACTAATGTCCTGGCTAACTAAGGATCTGTATTCTATTTCCACACTCTTGTCCACAACTCTTAAACTTTCTTCAAACTGTCCAAGTATTTCATTTCCGTGTTTTTGATGATGCTGCTGCGTCTTCACCTTCCGTTGTTCCCCTTCCGTGTCTCCTTGATGATCATTCTGTGCGTTCGTACCGAGTTTCGTGCAGAGTGGAGCACCTTTGAACGAATCTCGAAATTGGGTTAATTGCATTTGTGCCAGCGACGAGCTCTTTTCACAAAGCTTTTCGGTCGATTCGTTCATTCATTCGAAGTTCTCCTTTTCTTAGTTTGCTCCATTTTTTTATTTCTCTCTGGTGTTTCGTTGATTATATTGCAGATGTTGTTGTGTTGCTGGTCCGTGCGAACGGGGAACAAAGAAAGAGAAGGAAGCAGGAGCAGGTCAGAGCCAAAATAAAGTAGAAGAAATTCGGTGATAATTCTCAAGAAACAGAATCCGTAATTCTGTAGTCATTCAAGCATGTTGTCAGTACACATCTGAAATACCGAAATACTCCCTGTCAGAAGAGGGTAGGCGGGAGGGTGGGCGTAGGGATGGGGGTGGCAGGTGAGGCTGTAGAAATACTCGGCAGTCTTCCAGAGAACACAACCAGGTTACACATTATTTAGGAGGATGAATTAAAAAGCATTTAATAACTTCTGGTGGAGAGGTTTTCATCGCTCATTAAATTTAATTCTCGTACTCGTTCCCTCTTTTGTGACCCTTTGATTCTTTTCCTCTCCTTTCCGCCGTTATGACCACTTTTATAGCTTCGCCGTTTTATCGGCGCGTTTATCATCGGCTCAATTATCCTGGCCGACGTTAGGTTGCTCCGCCGGAAGTCGCTGATAAACATCCTGTCAGAATATCCTTTCACAAGCACTCAAGTTTAATCGGCCGCAGCTTCAACGTAAATCACCCAATTTTAAGCACGCCACACTACAGCAACAGCAACAACGACAACAGAAACGAAACGACGAATAAACAAAACATCCATTCAAGGATTCAAACCAACCATCCGACCTACCTTACGTACTCCTCCCCCTCCGACAACCGCGCCACTCATCTTCTCCCACGTCTTTCGCGATGAGACGACATCCCATCTGTGACACAGCATCTTTAAAAAGGCTCTCAGCTTCTTTGTCCTGCTTTCTGCTCACGGATCTCCGTCTGGTTCCAAGAAGCGAAACAAAGCTGGGAATCTCTTTGAAAGAATCTATCTATTTCACACTTTGTTTGAATTATTCCTTTGAAGTGACACATTTTCTTATTTTTCCCTCCGGTTTGGATGTCTTTCCAGATGACTGCGAGCAGCCGGGGCAAACAAACCCAAAGCCACAGCAACTGCGATCGTTTGTGGCACCCGACGATGATGATGAGATGCCGGCGCTATCGCGGAGTCCCATCAGGCGCTCGCACAGTGTTCGCCACCCCTCCGCGGCTGGCGACGTGGCCGACAGCAGCAAGAACGACACAATCTTCAAATTCAAGGATACGATGGCGCTAAGAATGAGAAATGTTCGACTCGACGCTAGGGATTTATTCGCCAGTACCGCGAGCACCGCCAGCACCGCGAGCACCACCCAGCGACCGAAGGACCCTCCACCGCCCCCTCCACCCGCACCGGAAGCAACAGCAAACACAACGCAATTGATAACAGCAACAGCTCTGAACCCGGCAACATCCAAGAAGACCACACAAGTGGGCACAAAGGCACCCACGTCATCGAGAAGGAGTTCTCTGTCATCGCCAAGTTTCGGCAGCGTGGCGACGACATTATCGCCTGCAGGCCACACTCAACAGCAACACGACCGGCAACAGCAGCAGGAACACCAGCAAACAGCAATAAATGCTGATGGCGACGAGGACAAGCATGCAGCAGCAGCAGCAGTAGCAGCAGCAAGGATCACTGCATTCTCGAGAAGCGGATTAGGACACCACAACGAAAGACAGCAACACGAAGAACCACCACACCAGCGCCAGCAGTCGGCGACAATGCATCAAATTGTTGTTGTTGCTGCTGGTGCTGGTGCCGCAGCTGATAGGAGTACACGACCGACAGCAACGAAAAACGAGTACGAAAGGGACTCCAACTCCAATGCCAGCCACAGTAACGACAACAGCAACAAAGGCACATCCTGTCAAGCAGTTCCTAGAAGAACAAGTAGCTCCGATAACAACGACGTCGCCCCAAGCACACTGGCAACAAGAGCGAGCAACGCTGCAAATGCGAAGACTGTTGTTAGCACAACACCAGCAACCGCAACGCCGCACAACAACCACAACAACAACTCGACTCTGTTCGCAAAGAAGCCCACCTCAACAACCCAGCAACGTACCGTAGTACGCGTTGCCCCGTTCAATAAAGTCGGCTCGGAGGTGCACCGGCTCAAGATAAGTCACAGCGACGAGCATTCCGCTTCTTTTGTCAACTACCACAAAGGAGGCAGCAACGAGTGCAGCTTCCACTTCGACCACAACGACGACTTCTTCTGGCGCCATACGACCAGCTCCCCCGTGTTCGGCTGCTTGGCCGAGACGGAGTTGTCACCGCTGACGGCTCAAAAGAAAACCTCGATACTAATTAATGGCGACGACTGCTATTCTACCATGAACATCAGCCACGATGCTTCGACGCCGCTCTACCACTCCTCGGTGGTGGTAGCCGATTACAGTGCGATGTCGACCGAGCCGCCGTCACCCACGCAGTTCGAAGGCCTTCGCATCAGCTCGTCCACCAACACGGTGACCATCAACGTGGGTGGCAGTGGCAAGCGTTCCGCAGAAGAGGAGCTCATTTATCAGCACAATCAAATTAACAGCTTCCTCAGCAAGCAGGCGGACACTCGCAATCGCATCGGTGCCGCCATCATACCCATAAATGGTAGCAGCAACAGCAGCAGCAGTAGAGCTGAGAACGGGGGATTGCATCGCTCTGCCTCGTCGGTATCCTCTGCGTCGGCCACTTCCAGCAGCTCCTGCACCAGCAGCGGCAGCGGCAGCAACAGCACGAAACCGAAACGGTGCCGCACATTGATAAAACTCGATTATGACAAGGAACTGCCACAGATGGCTAAAGGTCAGCAGCAACACGCAGACCCACTATTAAATTTGGATCCCCAGCTTCAGAGCACCACAGCAACCGCGGCGACCACAGAGTCAACAGCTGCACCGGTTCTTGGCCAGCACGAGGAGCTGCTCTCGCACGAGGTCGAGCTGGTCAAAATACTACGCAACCCTGTCGAAGCGGTACGTCGCAATCTGGTTCCGCACGTCTGTGGCAGAAGTGAGCATAGGCCAGGCGAGGGCGAGCGTAGCAAGAAGATGTGTCACAGTGTTACTGCGGATGAACCTAGTCCGGAAGCTGCTAAACTGCCAGCAAGAGACGTGCCCACTGGCAGTTTGCTGCTTTCGACCAAAATCGCGGAGCGTAACTCCTTCATAGCCAAGTTGCTCGAAGATCCCACGCTGAACCAAGTCGCCGAGGGTCTTGAGAACGAGACCATCGTGCAGCTCATAGAGAACTCGCTGAAGCGCCTGAAGGACTCCCGCAGCTCCATCGACACGAGCGGAACCAAAGACAACGACGACATGATGCGTCTCATCAACATGTCGCTGCAGAAACTCAGAGAGGAGCGACTGGCAGCGACAAGCACCAGCACCCCTTTATCGCCCAAAGAGGAGGACGGCCACTCCAATCGTGGCAGCATCAGCTCCGCCACAAGCTTTAGCTCGGCCAACAACTACGAAATGTTCGAGTTCGATACCAAATCCGAGTCGGATTGCTATCAGAGCTGCTCCAGTGAGATAACCTCGCCCGGCGACGAGGAGAGCGGCAGCAGCGAGGCAGCCGCGACGCGCTCCAAGTTCTATCAGATGTTAGTGGATGCCACGCTTGCCGAAATCGAGATCTCCACTGGACTTGAGGACGAGGATGTGGAGCATCATTATGAATCCATTCGCAACAACGCAGATCCGATTTATGAAGAAATAACTGACATGCCACCGCCGCTACCCCTCTCAGCGCCGCCTCTGAATGATACGGAGTTGGACAAGAAGGCCGCACGCTCCATGTTCGAAGGCGCCTCGAAATACGACATCCTCTCATATCTGGTGGATGCCAAGGAGCGCGGTTTGGTACGCGAAGAGCCGGCCTTCGAGTATCCGCAGAACTGCTCGAACCCGATCATTATCGAAGAAGAAGCCATCGACACGTTGAGTGACCTGGGAAAGCGCAAACAGAAGATCGACGGCCGCGACAATAGTTTGTCGCGCGCTTCGGTCATGAGCGATTCCAGCGAGGATAATCAAAGCACCATGAGTTCTCTCTCGCCGCCCCCGGCACACTGTTTCCTCGGCGGTGGTGGCTCCGGACTGCTCCACCACAAGGGCAACGCTGCGGACATTGAACGCAACGACTCCGGCGTGGGCTCAGAGACGAGCAAAACGTCCCGCAGCAAGTATCAGCACCCTCTGCCGGCGACTACCACCAACATGCTGCTGCACAAGAACAGTCCGATCCATTTGTGCGAAGACTGCGATGGACCAGTCGAGATGCAACTCACTGACTCGGGCGTCATGTTTGCGCCGCTCGTATGCCGCAAGTGTGGCAAGAAACGCGCCGAACGCAAGGAAATCATCACGGAAATCGTCGAAACTGAGGAGAAATACGGACGCGACCTGCAGATCGTGCTCGAGGAATTCTGCCAGCCGATGCTGGTCGCAGGCTTGCTCACGCAGGAGCAGCTCTCTGCAATCTTCTTGAATACCGAAGAACTGCTCGAGAACAATCAGACTCTTGCCGAACGCATGCGCGATGCGCTCGACATAGCACTGGAGCAGGGCGACGACGACCTGCTGACGGTGAATATTGGGCGAATATTCTTGGATTTCACGCAGATGCTGCACGCCTTCGAGAGCTACTGCGTGCGTCAGGCGGGTGCCAGTTTGTTGTTGGCAAACCTGGAGAAGGAGAAGGAACTGCTGCGAATCTTCCTGAAGGTGTCGCAGATGGAGAACACGGTGTTGAGGCGCATGAACCTGAACTCCTTCCTAATGGTAAGAAACCCTAAAAAGAAGACCCAGTGAATTTCATTTGGATGTCCGTAGAAATCAATGTTTAAGTTGACACTTTAACTCAGTTCTTTTGTGAATCACAATCACGGGACCAGCAGAAATACTGCAAACTTAATGATTACATTTCCAGTTAATTAAATTTTCGGTCGCCACCGACAGTCGATCACAAGTCGAAAAAAGTGGACAGTGTTTTTGCATGAATACTGCAATTAAAAACCTCCACAGAATTCAATCAATCCGTCCGGTCGGGTTGGCCGTGTGAGCCGTGGTCCGTATCTTTACCATGTGCATCCGTATCCGTGTCCACACCCGAATCTAATCGCAAATCCAGCTCAACTTTGCTGACACACTCTAATCACTTTATCGTGTCTTGTGTCATTCATGTTTTCATTAATATTGAAAATTTCAAAAGGAAACACTTTCAATAAATCCATTCATTCATTCATTCATTCATTCATTCACTCACTCACCCCACCCATCCACTCGCCCGCATTCACTGCTTCATTGATGTTCTTTTGTTCTCTATTCATATTGTGTGCCTCAGGTGCCCGTTCAGCGTGTCACCAAGTATCCATTGCTGCTGGCACGCCTCTATAAGGTTACGCCAGCACATCTCGAAGGACGTGACCTGCTCAAACAGGCGCAGGAGAAAATCGAATTGCATTTGAATCACATCAACCAGGAAGCCAAGGATGTGCCAACCAAGCTCTGGCGACGCATATCTTCTTCCAGCCCCAATCGACGTGCTTCCTGCGAAATCGATATGATCAACATCAAGCTACGCAAAATGGCCATCGACGTGCTCGAGTGGAATCACGACGAGGTGCGTTTCGCCATGGAGGGGAAGCTGCTCTACACTCAGCCGACGGACAGCAACTGGAAGAAGGCTCGCACCATCAAACTGACGCCCGTAAACGCTTTGCTAGTCACCAATGGAAAGGTAAGGGGGGAAGGATGGGGTTGGGTTGGGTTGAATTGGGTTGGAAAAAGAAGTGAAGTTGTTTTCTTGCATTTTTAACTAACAACGCTTTAATTATCTCAGTCCAATGTTGAGTTCCGTGAAAGGAAGAACAACTGAACTGGTTACAATTTAAAGTAAAAGTACTGAAAACAGTGGCTCTTACAGTATCATCTTACTCACTAAATTCAAATAATATACAGTTTATAATATGCATTCTAAGGTACCTATAAATATCTTATACTATACCATAGTACCATATGACCATATGTACATATGTATATGTAATTTTATGTGACAGATCTTCGAATCTTTACAGCGGCTTAAACAGTGTTTCATCTGTTATACTGTCATCCTTACTTGTAGAAATGGACCACGCCTCTTGAAATCTTAGTTGGACAGTAATGACCCCGGAAGAACTGACATTACAGCTTGTCTTTTCGGCATTTCCAAGCCAATCCTCTCTTTTAACTACATGCCCCTCCATCTTCGGGTTTATAGTATGTTATATGATTCTCTTCGACTACGCTGAGGTATTTATTTAACCCACTGTAACAACTGCAACTCAACCTTTCGATAGAGTATAAAATACTTGAACAGATACTGGAATATGTAAGGACATCAAGGATGATATCAAATTTCCGTTCACCATAAATTGCCACACACATACAACACACACACAGCCAGATATACAATCAGAGTCAAACTTTGACAGACACACATACATACATACATACACGCATACAGCTATAGTATGCGTGTAGAGAGAAGGGACAATCTATCGGTGTCCTCGATACGCACAAAGAGTGCGAACAGTATTTGTATTCGTTCTTAAAAATTCACAAACGACAGATCCGACCCATTAATTTTTTTGTTCTTAGTTTTTTTTTTTTATATTTCTAAAGAAGCGCCTTTTATTGGACTATTTTTTACTGCGATTTTGTTCCGTCAATGGTGCTTTTCAAGGCTTATCTTTGCGACAACATTTTAACTCGTTTCGTACTCTTAACGTTTCGTTTTTTCGTTATCGTCTCTGTTTCAGCCGAGCGGCAACTATAAAGCAGAAAAAGCCATGTCCGACAAACTGAATTTCCCGAAACACACCGGCGTACGAGAGGCCTCGCTGCTGGTGGTGAAGGAGAAGTGCGGACGCTACACCCTGCTACGTGAGCCCTTGTATCTGGACAGATGCGTCGTGTGCAGCGAAGCAGATTGGGACGATTACTTCGAAGTGCAGGAAATTTCATCGAAGGACACTTTTATATTCAAAGTGAGTACGAGAGAGGAAGGAGTGTGAGTGCGTGAATGAGTGAGCCCATTGAAAGTACTGCAGCACCAGCTGAAATGAGTGCAAATGATATTTATTTGCACTGAGAGCAAGTTGAAGAAACAAGGGGGGAAAAACACAAAACACAACCAGTACAAAACAAAAAACAGCTGAAAAATTAAGACTGAAAACGGAAAACCGGAAACGGAAAACCGAAAACCTTGTTTAATTGAATTCTCATGGACCATATTTCATATGAATGTTTGTTGCTTGAATTTTAATTGAGGGATTCTTTCACAGTTGAGCAAAGTGAATTCTGGTTTACTCAGTGTTAAAAAAATAACTCTTCGAATATCCTTCATTGTATTTTTCGTCCAACAATAAAAAGTTGAAAAGAATGGAATCGATTTTTAAAGTAAATTTTAATAGTTTTGACTGACTGAGATTATAATGACCCGACAAAATATAATACCAAAAAATACCAGAAGCTTGCCGTAAAGCTTGAGCCTAGAAGTGCAATTTGAATGGAAGTTTACTCATACTCGTATATAATATTTATTATTTTACTCTTAATTACCGGATGCTTTCTCTGTTTCCTTTCCTTTTCTTTTGTTTCGCTCCGTTTCTCTGTCCGAAGGCCGAAGATGGTGTGCGTACTAAGCAATGGTACACGCAACTTCAGTACCACGCTCAGGGGATGGGCGCCTGGAGAAAGCGACGCAATGCTTTAGCAAATATAATGATCAACGGTATGTTGGCGAGGTCCTGAGCAACCGCAGATGTCTGAAGATGTGAAACCAATTCATTTGAGATGGAGATGAGGACGGAGATCTCTAATAATAAGATAAACACGAAGCAACCACACTGAACCAGTTGCATTTCAACGAAACTGAAACTCTTTTCAGAGTTATCTTCTATGCTGATAGCCGAATATTTTATGTTTATAGTTTTAACTTTTTGTCTGTTTTTTATTACTAGTTTGTGTAGTTTTTTGTTTTTTTTTTTCGAAGCAGGCATTTTTTTCAATGAAAATGTTTGAGAAGATTATTTATCCGCAATTATAATTAATAACTCTCAATTATTATTAATAATTATTCTGACTTCTAATAAACAATTCTTTATTACAATTAACAAATTCCAATTATAATTAATCTCAATTATTAATAATTATTGATGAACTTCATTTGTTTGTCGCTCGATCGATTGGTTTTTTGAAGTTTAAGTGAAAATATGAAAAAAAAACAATAATTAATGCTTTACGAAAGAGAATTTCTTTATGTAACCTATAAATATAATTATTTACTTCTCTTACTTATACAATCTAATCACGATAATGCACAATTATATACAAAAATATATCTATAAATATAATACACAAACAAATGTACTGTAATTGAATTATCATAGTTTGTGTAGACGATATTTTCCAGAAATTAATAAAGTTATAAAAATAGAAAAATTGATTTTTAATTACAGATAAAAATATCCAAAACTTAATAATAAGGAAGAAAGTCTGTTCAAGGTTTTAAAGACAGGAGGTTTTTAAAGATTTGGTCTTGTTTTTCTGATTCTTCTAGGGAAGCAAACAAATTTGTACACATTTGAAATGCATCTCATACACTTTCCCAAGTAATTAAAAAGAATAACTTTGAAGTATAAAATAACAAAAAAAAATTACAGAGAATAAAAGTTTTATGATAAATATCAAGGTTTCTTCTTAGAAGTACAAGTGTTTATGCGAGGCATAAATTAAGAGCTCAAGGAATAAATTTTTCCTCTAATATCCACTTGAAAAGTCTACAAAAAAACCGACATTCTTATTTATGGAATTTCTTCCATATTGCTTTGTTTTTTTGCATTCTTAAACACCAGAAGACGATAGCAGCCGAGTCTGCGTTAAGGACGCTCTCATTTCAGTTCAGTTGGATCATATCTCGTAGTTGAAAATACACTATAATGGCTAACATATATGTACATTCTCTCACACTAAGTAGAACTTTAAAGAGACAACAATTTCCGGTTTTCCAGACGTTTTAACACATTTGATGTTCGGTAAGTGGCACTGATATTTTTCAGTCTCATCACACACACATACATATGTACGTATGTACATGTATGCATTCCTTATACCGTTAACGCCCTTCAACTGCGCTCACCTGCCAGCAATTCTGAGAACAGTCTCAGTTCCACATCCAGAAGACGCAATTAAACAGGGCAACCATTCGTTGCACTCGACGCGTTTGGACACCGATTCCCATGGACAGCACTTAGAAGCAGTGCAGGATGTGCGACAGCCACAACAACAACAACAGCAAGATAAGAATAAGCACCCAACAACTGCGAATATCAACCAAGATTCGGCATCGTAAAGCAATAAAAAAAACTAAATCAAAGATAAGAAAATGGAAAATCAAAAGAAAAACCAAAGAAAGCCCGGAAAAAGTAGACGAGTGCGAGTAGTAGAATTATGTAACCGGAGCAGCGACAGAAGCAGAAGGAGAAGTCGAAGAAGACGAAGACGAAGCCTGAAATAATACATCCGAGGCACGTATGGCAAACACAGAACATTATATTGTGTAAGCAGACTTCATTACGATATTTATACTGAATTTCAGGATTTCTGGCATCGCATGTGCGATCGCAATCCGCTGGACATGAGGCAAACATCAAGTGGAGCGAAACGTGCTACAATACGGAGGGCCAGCAACAACAAAAACGAATCAAAAGCAGAAGAAGCAGCAGCCACCGAAGCTCAAGCTGAAGCTGAAGAATCACGTGGATGACGACAACTCAGAGTCGTGGCCTCAAGGATAAAGTATGAAAAGCGAGAAGAGCCGACTACATGACAGGAGTAGAAGTACATGAGTAGCATTTTTGGCAGAAGCAGTATAAATAGATAGGAAAAAACCGACATATTGTAATTCAAAATATAAAACTTGAAGAAGTAAAAAAGAGCAACGGATCAAAAAAGGTACTCTTAAAATCAGAACCGCTGCGTGTTTGTTCATAATCCTGGCTAGAAAAGGATTGAAGGACTCGAAAAAACACAATAACAACAGCGGTCTAAGCGTATTACTTGAGAGTTCAGCAATAAAAGTTACATATTTTGAACCGTGTTTTTGGTAATGATTTTTTGTTTGTGTCTGCTTTTCCTGTTGTTTTTATTTGCATACTTTGTTTGCTGTTAAAAAGGTTAACGATGTGTTTTTGTTTTATTTGGTGCTGAGTTGCCATTGTTTCTTCCATGATTTTCTGAAGAAACGTTCTCGCAAAGTTTACCCAGCAAGCCATCATTAAAACCACATCCTGGAACTCAATAAAAATGGTTTTAAAAATCTTCTTTAAAGCTGCCACCAGATCATTGATTGTGTGACGACAAAATAAATAGCTGGAAAAACGTGTCGTGCATATTTCACGCTCACCTTACAACTGGCATCTCGCACCGCAGCCCACAAACACTCAAAACCTCAATCGACCACCCCCTCTTCCCCCCTCCCCTGTCCTCCCAACCCACAACCAACGACTTTAAAGCTTCCCATCAGAAAAAGTTAAAGAAAAATTATACAAAAAAATAAAACACCGACCCACCACCGATGAGCCATTCCAATAACAGGAGCGGGGCGTCCTGCTTGACATAACGGCATAACATATTTGCATTTAGGTTAGGTCATGTTTGCACAGGCTCGTCTCGTCAATCCCACCAAAGCGCCCACCGACCAGACACATCTACAGTGGATGCTTGGGCTACGTTATCCCAACGGAAACCCGTTTACAACTGATGTGCGCGTATCCTGTACCGTTAAACAGAAGAGAAGTTCTCCAGTCTTCTGTCCTTTGTGCCTTTATTTGCACGCAAACTCTCTCTTATTATCTGCTTACATTACACGATACACGAAGTTCCCTAAGTCGCTACAGTAAGTCAAATTGCCTCACCCAGGTCCCCCCTTAAACGTAAAGCGGAAATATGATGCCGAACGCAATAAGCCAGCAACAATTGCAACGCGCACTTAATATAGTAGTTGACTTCGGTGACAACGAACTCGGCTTCTCTCTCGGGTTGCTGAAAAAAGAGCCAGTACTTACTCAAAAGAGAGGTAAACAGCTATGAAGAGAAACTTAAAGTTTTTGAAGAGAAGGTTGTGAACGAGGCTGAGTGAGTAAGAATGAGTTGCAATCCGGAGTGGCAACTCAATGGTGTCTCAACTTAAATAACTCATTCACTATTCTCTGGGAACAGTTTGTATGTTTTGTCATAGTTGAACTCACCTTTGAAGCGCCAATTTATCCTGATGTGGAAATAAAAAGAAATGAAAATTTATATTTACCACGAATTCTTTTCACTATAAAAAGACACCACGATAGAATGTGTTTTTCTCTCTTAACCGAAGACAAAAACCATACACCTTGTTTGTGGTGTACACCATACACCATGGTGTTGTGTTTAAATTAGATTTCAAGCCCGCAGTATTTTTTGCACAAACGTACACGGAAGCGGTTTGGAAATTGGAATGTATTATTAAGGAATAAAATAATTATGAACAGTGTTGTTAAATAATATGAGGGCAGTTTTTTTATGGTATGAGCCTGAACTATATTGACGTAGAACAAGTTGTTGTTGTCGTTAAGCCGGGCCCCAACAATTTGTTTAGCCGGGCCCCCTTAAACGTTGACGGTAGTTCACAACATAGAATTTTGCAAAACTTGTGCGGTAAAAAAACGGTACGGTAAATTTACGGTACGGTAACGGTACGGTACGAAGTTAATTTTTTTTTTTTTTAATTAATATGCGAAATTTAATTAAGTGTAATTTTTTGCTGCGTTCGAAACAAAAACATAATTAATAATAAGATAATTAATAATAACATAATAAGAATTATTAAGATTTAATATTAAATAAAGATTTTAAAGATTTTAAGATTTAAAGAAATTCGAATAACAGGTTTTTTTAACAGGAACAGGGAATAACAGGGAACAGGAATAACAGGAAGGTTTTTTACAACACAAACAGATCAATCTCCGAGATCTCTGATTCTGAATCAATCAATCTGAGATCAATCTAGAAACTCCATTGAAATGGGGGGATGGGGATGAAAAGAGAAGAAGAGCAGTTAGTTAACTTAATTTAGTTAGGTAACTCTATTTAGTTACCCGGTTTGGTTTTGTCCTTTTTGGATTTTTTCGTTTTTTTGTCCGACGATTTATCGCCGCCCTTTTCGCGTTTTGCGGATTTTATTTCACCACTGACTTAGTAGAAGTGGGCGTTTGTGCGCTTACCACGCCTTCATCTATCATACTACTGTCGTCTGTGGTCGTTGGACTGCTGCCCAAGGATGTAGCCACTGATTCTATAAGGGGCAATCTGGAGAAAATGAAATTTCTTGATCAGCACATACGCAAAATCTTATCGCAATGTACCAAGTTTCCTAACCTCTCCGCATTCGGCGAACAGCAGCAACTACGGTGAGTACAACATGGACTCGTCCAAATCGAATGGTTCCATGAAGGGTTCCATGCACTACCCACACTATCAAGCTCAGCATGCTATGAACGCCCTTAGTTCTGCGGCAGCTGTCGCGTCCGCCATGGATAACGGCAACAGCATCGTAAAGACGGAGGCAGATCAAGTATTTCGTGATTTTGCTGCTGCAGCAATTGCAACAATCACACAGACTCAGTCGATCATTATTGGTTGTATAGATATGAGGAGGCAACGCATTGGAAGAGGACTGAACAGTGACAAATCCAAAAAACTTACGCGACAGCCATATAGGTTTTAGCTCAGCTAAAAAGAGGAGAATATAGCTTAAGTAGAAAGAAATGTGTTGAGAATACAGTGGGGGAGGTTAGAGATCGTCAGTTGCCCGATCTTTCACCTCTAAATCACGGCCAACACAACTAGGGCAATAAAAACTCTTAATACCCGTTTCCTTCTCGTTTTCTCTGATTTCAATAGTAGTAATTTAATACGCGGTAATAATTTTCTTCGTACAAAAATCTCCAATCGAATAATTAAGAGTTTTTAAATAATAATAATTTTTAAACAAAAATATTTTTAACAATAATAAATTCATACGCGAATAATGCTCCAGCTAGGTACAAAAATGCAAAGTTTCTACGTATGCAATCTCTATCACATACCTCAATAGCGAATAATTCTGACTGACAGATCGTCAGAGTTTTCCCAATGGTATAGATTTTTTAAATCTGGGTCCATTAATGACCGCTCCAACTTAACCATTTTACGGTTTTGACACCTCGTTATACAGTACTTAGCAACCGGGTATGAACCCGATTTTCGTGGTCCTCTAGTCTCCTTCTTCGTTAATGTTAACTTTGTAGTTCCTAAGGATTGCTAGTTTATATGTCACTTTTAAACTTTTAGTTTAACAATAGGTTGATTTTTGAAGATTTGTGCAATCTTTAAATGCCCCAAGAGATCTCCACTAGAAGAAGTATATTTTATTGTTAATTTTTATTATTAAGTTATAATTTTAAAAAAGTAATACAATCGTGAATAACTATAAAAATATGATATAAAGTTTTTAGTCAAAATAGAGTAAAATATCCACGTATAAATATGCAACATAAATTAAATTACCAGTTTAGCGAAGTGTGTACAAATTACTTAATTTAACATTCAAAGTTAACAAACAAATTTTAAAAATACAAAAAGTTTCACTTGTTTGTTTTTATAACAAAACCCATTAAAATCGCTATACAATATTATTATAATCCTGCTGCCTGCTATACAAGTACATGCAGATTCTTAATCATTGTCGTCCTCATCAGTTTTGCTGTTCTCGGCTTGTAGCAGGACTTGGCGCTCCTGCACCCTCACACACTTCGGACAAATCATATTCTTGCGCGTCAAACAAACACGATGAAATATTGAATTGCATTTCTCACATAGAATGCAGCCATCGTCGAATGGGAAAATCACCTCAACGTTACTGCATATCTCACAAATGTAAGCTTTTGCGGTGCACCTGGAACAGCCGCGTATGTGTTTGTCGAAAGCTGTGTAGACTTTATTAAGAAAATTATCCAACTCGCCGCACTCCGTCTGCTCCAAGTCATTGATAGAAAAGAATTCGGTGGATTGTATTAAATGACGATGTGTGCCTGCAGAAAAGATGCTTTAATTTAACACAGTTTAACTACATTTTACATATATAAATAATTTCAATAATAATACGAATTTCAATACCTATTTGATTCTCAACCACCTTCTCTTCAATGGCTTCACGACATTCTATTAAATATTTGCGCATGTAAACAAGGTTTTGACGCAATTTTTTTAACAGAAATAATTTCTCCAGAAACACAAACAGTTTAGGATTCGCTTCCTCCAGCTTTATTAGTGGCATATCAAGAAATAAATTGATCTCCTGCAAGGAACTGCGTGAAACCTTGCGTAATGAGAAATCCCAGTTGTGAACGATGCGAGCAGGAATAATGCTAGAATCATTCCAATGGCACGATGGACAGTAGTAGAGCCCGCTATAATCGCAGAGACGTGGCTCAATCCACGAATTCTCTGCAAATGTATAATTACAAAATTAACCCTTTTTGAAAATATGTACTGACTTTGTATAACTAACAAGAACTATGATAAAATAATAATAAAGATTAGTACCAGCACCCAGCACCGTGCAATAATTAAAAGTGGTTGTAGGTTGCTATAGAAAGAGAACTCTACGCAACCAAACATAAAATAATGAATTTTATAATAATAAATACCGCCTTTAGCTTTCTGGCCAAAGCACTTGACAGTAGTAGTCGAATCTTTAAGATAAACAAAAACAAACATTAAAAAATGTAAACATATTTAAGCATTCTTCTCTCTGAAACATACTGTGATTCAATAACGCTTCGCACTCAGCACACTTGTAGAGTTGTGCGGCCAAACCCACTTCCGGACATATCTCTGCAATCGGATACTGCCGCTCCATGGCGACAATATGTACACACACCCGCACCACACTATCAACACACTTCTGATGTACCAGAAATCGGCAATCGGTGCATATGTAAGCGGTCTGCACTACACTCCATATAATTCCTGAGCAATGATCACAATAATTACGCGTTGCTGCCGCTTGCAAGCCTCCACCATGTTGATGCGTCACAAAGTGATGGCCTACCACGGTTTTAACAGATGGACCGCTCTCGTTGGGATCTTTTTCCGCTTCTTCTAGTTCCTTAAGTGAATAGCGCAAATCAACTAAATGACGCACCAGCCACTTCCGCTCCTCGCTACATTCGTCCGTTAGCAGAATCAAATCACGGCAATGTTCTATGGCCTCCTGCAAGTCCTTTGCATTGGCATCTGAGGTGAATATCAGACGCCACTGCTCCTTCACCAACGCTGCTGGAATAGGCAGTGAGCTCTCCGAATGCGTCACAGTAGATCCGCCTCCATCAGAATTCGAGGCCGTTTGTGACGGCGTAGATGTGTTTGAGCTGCTCAATATTGCAGGCGTGGCATTGTTGCCGTGTATATATGTGTATATAGAAGCACTTTCGCTGATAAAGCTAGTCAGCGCTCCAGGTATGCTGGCGATACTCTCACGCAGCGAATTCATGGTCCACCCAATCGATCCTAACACACGAAAAATTGTAGCTAAAACAAACACTTTTACACATGAACGCTTTTATTGCCACAAACTATTGGCGAACAAGTGGCGACACAAAATTATTATTCTATTTTTTTGTTTGTTTATGGTTTTTTATTTACAAAACAAAGGATTTTGATCACAGCGCAATAAATTACACAGCTGTTTATCTGGGTTTACACATAAATAAATATAAATGGCCCTGGGACCAATTGGACAACCAAAATTAATAGATTAGATATGAACAGCTGTCACACACAATTTAAACAGTGGTAATTATTGGCCAATTTTGTAGTCAGTCACAATTGGCACACATACTTAATTCGCCAATTCGATAATTATTTTCTTAAATTTAACCTAAAGTTTGGCAGCGGCTTTGTATGATTATTGCAGAAGCTACAACAATGAAAATGAGCCTAAAAAAATTTCAAGGGGTTTGGCCTTTTCCATTCCTTAACTGCTCTGAAGAATGTCTGAAAAGCTTGATCATAATTTTGAACTCGGTGAAACACTCAACGCAGATCAACGGAGGAAGAGGACCACAATGAGCTTTGCATGGCCTAAATGACATGGTGTTCGACCTAAACTAGAATAATCTAATCTCAAGATCCAATAACTTAAATATTTTTTGCGCTCTAGCAAATTAGAATCTCAAGGAGACGTAATTAAAAAATTCCTGTGAAAAACTTAAAATATATATTTCCTTCTATCTCCATCTTCCTTCTTATCTTCCATCTTCATCTCGATTCCTGATCATATTCTATTTTATACAATGTAAAAATTCCAAAATATCTCTGTGAGATTTTCGTGTTATAAAGCGAACTAAATCAAATTAAGAGACGTTAAAATTGAATTAAATCTATTAATGCTTCGTACGATAACAGAAGTAATTGTTGTTGTATTAATATATGCCATAAATAAACAAGAAGCTATAAAAATAATAATAGAATCTGGTGAAATATATGCGTACCACATACAGATAGAGATACAGATACATTTTATTGTCATTATTTTTTTACAATAAACTTTAATAAACTTTTGTATTTACAAAATAAATTCCTTAAGAACTTAAGATAAGTTTTTAACTGAAATAAATAAATTAATTATTTTTATTAGTTCCATATTTTTTCTTTTTATGAAACTTTTTAGGATTGATACCATAAGCTTTTAAGCGCTCATCGCTTATTTCGGAGCCACCACCTACCTTGTTTGTAGCATGCTTCTTGTTCTTACTGTTATTTTTATTAAAGTTTTGCAAACTTTTTACACCAGATCCTAAAGAATTGACGCTCTTATTACGCAGAAATGGCAGTATTTGTTTGTGGGTCATGTTGACACTCGATTTGAACTTATTTTTTTCATTACCACTAGAGAATGGGTTTATTATATGTTTTGTTCCATTCACTTTAGGAGGTGCCGTTATATGGGTGGCTTGAGTGCCTTCCTGATTTTTCTTCTTCTTTGGTTTATTTTTTTTCTTTTTATTAACAGCATCAATGACATTAGATGCTGACGCTGTGATTGGCGCAGCAGCATTCGAACTGCCATCTGCAGTTTTGATATCTAATTTAAGTTTTTTCTCCCGCAATTCGCCATTAGTTTCGGAAATAACTATTTCTGGTTCTACTTTGGAGTCACAAATTTCTTTTAATGGCGCTTCACTTGATTTGGATTTACGTTTTCGCTTTTTCTTTGATTTCTTCTCCAAATTATCTTGGCTTTTGTTGTCATTTATTTGCTGCTCTATTTTAACGTTGGATGATTCAGAATTATTTGGTTCCTTTATATCATCAGATTCCTCATCGGAACTGTAGGATTACTCAATTAGATAATTTTTATAAATAAATTTTGATATATGTAATGTAAACTTACCCGTCCCCATACAAGCTCTTGAATATTTTACGTTTCAATTCCACATTCTTAGCCTTCAACTTGTAAAGACGTTGTTCTTTCTTCTCTACATAATCTGGACGTATTTGTACAGCTTTCTTTAAACTAGCCCACTGATTGAGCTCTTTATTTTTAGCCATCAGGATCTAAACATTTTATATTCAGAAATGAATGAGGATGCGGTTTCGAAATTCAATTTTTACCTCTTCAATGGTCAAACCAAAATCATTCGGTTCCGTATCCACGTACTTAAATCGACACGGGATGTCCCCAATGATGTCTTCACAATCCAGTTTGTAGTACTCCTCAATATATTCTTTGTATGTTTTCTCATCTTCCGGTTGAAATGGCGGCTTTTTGGCTTGTATAATTTCCATAAAACGATTTCTGCGACCCCTGCGATTACGGCGACCTTTTGTATTTTCAATGAGTTCCCGTTGTAGTCGTTCCTTAGCAGACACAGGATCGTAATCACAATCCATATTGAAGTCGTCATCCTCGCAGTGAGGCTCATAATCGTCCGCTGGCATACTTTTGGCAGGATCATAATTGTCCCAATTCTCAATTTTCAATTCTTCAATATCGGATGGACACTCGGGTTTCTGTTCGCCTTCATTCACCTGATAGTATTCATCATTGAAAATCTCTTGCATAAGTCGATCATGTGCTTCAGGATTAAAGTCATCCTCTAATTCCTCATCTTTGAAGCCAAGCTCGTCATTACCAGTAACCATTTTCAGCTTCTCGATTTTATCTTCGATTTCCTTACGTTTCAGTTCTTTCACCAACTCTAATTCTTTCATCTTCTGCTCTTTTTCCTTTTGCTTTCGTTCCTTGGTTTCGATGCGCTTTTGTTTACGTTTATCATTAGTGCGACGTATTGATTGCTCGATGGTGCGGGGATATCGAGTTATGAATTCCGCATCAGGTTCCTCGAAACGGAAGTTATACTTGTGTTCGAACTCGGCCTGCTTTTCTAATTCTACTTCGTCTTCAGATAATGGCGCAGTATCTCCAACAATTTCATCATATGTGGGAATTTCTGATGAATTCGTTTCTACATATCTGCAAAAAAAAAGGGCAGAGGGTTAGTCATTAAGAGTAAGAGAAGACTAAAAATAAAAAAGTTTACAAATAATACTTCCCAAAAATGTGTAAATTGTATGATTATAATTTAATTATAACCTACCCCTTATTCAGTATGTAGTCGCGCAAGAATCGCTCACTTTGTGGTAATTTTGCGTTCTGCCAATAATTTTTCAATGGCTCCAGTTTTACTTTAACCTCTTCTTGTATATGCTCCTGTTTCCCAGCCAACCATTTAACGAAATTAGCCTCTTCTTCGTCTGCTTCCTCTTTGGTCTTGATACGCTTCCTCAAAATACCACCGAATCCTTCCTCTTCGGAGTCCACATCCGCGTTCATTACTTTCTGAAATTCGCTTTTCAGGCGGCGCTCCTCTTCTAGTGCAGAAGGTGATGCAGATCTTCCTTGGTCAACTATCGCCTCATCCTCTGAATCTGTGGGGGTGTGGAATTGAATAAAGTTTTTATGCAATGTTATTTACCACAAATCAATCAAACCTTCCAACTTTCCACCCTTTTCTAATAAAACCTTGCGTTCGTAATCCTTCAACGTCAACGGTTTTGACTTTTTTTCTTTTGCTGCTACCTTTTCTTTCTTTTTGCTTTCAAGTTCCACATCGTCATCTTCATCATTATCAGAAACTTTCTTTTGGAAATCCTCGAAGAATTTGGTGTTCTTGTCATATATCGCAGGATCTTTGCTCTTCAGCGAAGCTAAAGTCTTGAAAAATTCCTGATCAAATTTCGGATCAAGAGCTTCCGCTTCATCTGAAGACTCACTAGATGTTTCGGATTCTGATATTGCCAATCCACCATCCTTAACTGTAAAGCGAGAAGTATTAATAATACTTTTCCTACACAATTTTTTATGTAAAATGAATATACATTTCTTTGAGAGCTCCTTTTGCCTAAGCTTGTTGTACGACTTCGCATAATCTTTGTTTGTGCCCAATTGTAAATCATTATCACTTTCATCGGAACCCTCAAAAAGTTTAGTGCTCATCTTTTATGTTTTAAGTTAAATTTTACAAATAACTTAATTCTTCATTGCCTCTTTTACACGTGCTGATGTGAAGAGCCAGAAGAATTAATAAAATGTCAAAAACCAACCTGCTTTACCGACGGATTCTTTTTTATAATGTCAAAGTCAGGTGTTTCTTTTTACAATTATTCATAGTACATCTACTATTGTATTGTATCCATTAAATATTTTCGGTGCTACGGATCAGAGATTAATCTCTGCTACGGATTTGCAATAAAATACTTTGCCTAGGATCACCAAAGCGATGGCCGATAGTGAAGAACTGCTTCCAACTGAAAAGGACGACTCAAAAAGTGAATGAAAAGTTATAAAACGAATTTACGTTTCAGTACATTTAATATAATTAAATATTTCTTGTTTTCAGTATGTATTTTACTTAACGCTACTGGCAACGTTCCAATCATTAAAACTCGCAAATGGATTGTTGATCCCAACAAAACCGTTAGTTGTATAATGAAATTCATACACCAGTATCTCAAGTTGGATCCGTCAGAACAAATAGTAAGCTTTTTACATGGTCTTTAAATTGGTGCATAATAAAGCACTTTGTTTCCAGTTCCTTTACGTTAATCAGACTTTTGCACCGGCGCCTGATCAAATAATTAAAAATTTATACGATTGCCATGGTACCAACGGGAAGCTGGTACTTTATTACTGTAAGAACCAAGCGTGGGGTTAATCAATGAAGTTAGCCGTACTCTGCATTAAAATTTATATACATATATTCAGTGTTTTTAAAAATTAAGCAGTAAAATTAAACTTAATGTTTAATTTAAAGTAAATATATTAGATCTTAATTTCATTAGTAATTCCTTTTTATTTTGCAATAAGAAATACATGAACTGCTAACTTAAAATAAAATTTTTAACAAAATTACTCATTTCCACTAATAGAACTCAACTTATCAGCAGACTCCTTAGAAATCCTGTGATACTTCGCAATTGCTGGACGATAGAAATAAGCCTGGTAGTCGCTGCGTTCAGCCATCTTCTGACGAACTTGCGCTTCGAGTTCCCTATAAAGAAATTATTTAGAGTTAAACTATGAACTCTTCTGAGAAGCAAAACTATACAGACACAAACCACTATTATTAAAGTAGATAAACAAATTTTAACATAAATTTTATATAAGCAAACATTGATACTAAAAACAGTCTCAAAGTCAAATCCTATCACTGAGACAATATATTTTCTAATCGCTGGTGTCTTCATATATATATGCTTTGCTCTAAGTCGTCCCGAAGCTTTTTCCGGAATATAATAAGTACGGTATAAAAGGATTTTAGATATTACATGTAATTGCTTTTACAGCTTGCCATCCACTTTTCAACTTCAACCAAATTCAACAAACAATTCAATCAAAAATTATGGCAAAAAAACTAATTACCTTAGTTGTGCCTTTTCATTTTCTTCATACAAATGGTGCAAAGCTTTTTCATATTCCTGCTGAGGCGATGGGTATATGTAACGTGAGAGAAATCGCGATATTGGGTGCTTTCAAATAAAGTTAATTATAAAATATTAATATTCTACTCAAGCTTATTTCTTAAGCATACTTTGTGGTATTCCCAGTGTTTAGGGACATAACCTTCAGGGATTTCAGTCAATTGTGCCGGTCCAATGAAGATGTTGCAGTATAAAACGATTCCAGTAATAGGTATGAGACCAATCATCACATAGAAGTGAACCAAATCTTTGAATTTCTTCCATTGGAAACGGGATGGTGTTACATGGATATGGTGTCCATGGCCGCTCATTTGGCGCATCTGTATTTGCAAAGCTACAATAAAACAAGCCAATTATTGTATTTTATGTTCTGTTATTGCGTAATTGTGCTAACGTAATTAGCGTCGGTCTCTAAACTTTACCATTTTTTACGACGGGCGACTGCAAAATGCGATATTTGGCAATGGCCGCTGCTGGACTTGCGAAGCTACTCCAACTGACCATTATAGATGTATTCCGGGTAATAAAAGTCCTTTCCTAAACCTATCCAATAGGTGAAGTTTAAGTAGCTGAGCGGACAAAATATGAAAGCACACGACAGCTGACAACAGAAGTTTCAGAACCATTATTTAAACAGGGATGGAGATAGAATATTTGTACGGAACAAATTTACTATAGCACACTTCGCCCGATTTTTTTTTTTTTTTTTTGCTCTCCTTACAAAACATTTGGAATTGTGAGGGGATTCGAATTATGTCAAAAAAACGGACTCGGTAAGTTTTCAAGTTATAGCTCTTTGAAGCTTGAAAACGTCGGTGCTATATCGCCTAACTTATACGAGATATGTACATGATATTGATACCGTTGGAAAGATACAATATTATGAAATGTATTTGAGCGTAAAATAAATAACCCAAATACTTATTTCAATATTAGGAAAGTAGATTCACTTAAGTACGAGTATGTAAGATAAGTAATAAATAAATAATTCATAAATAATTCATTCACTTAAAAAAATGATGAACTGTGGATTTTGAAAATATTAACGTGTCCCACTCGCGACATTTGTGTTGCTCGATTTTTCTTGAGACATTTCGAATTAAAGACGAAGTGGATGTGTTTGGACTCTTCGGTTGATCCATTGCCTCTTGACAAGCAGTGGGTCAAGGATCAACAGTTTATAGCATCAATGATATAAAATCCATTCACTTTTAGTAGTAAAATCATTAACCCATTTTGGCCCAACCGGTAATTTTACGTACCACCTCTTTAATTAAGCGTACATCCAGACTAAAACTACATATGAAAAATATTATGATACGTTCTTGTAGAATGAACTATTTGTAAAAAACAATTTGAAGGAAATCTTTGTAGCTTCTCCCATTTATCCATCAGTTGAGTTTACGTGTCCAAAGTCCAAAAATTATGAAATTTTCAATAATCAACAAAAAAATGCAATAAAAGAATTGTCTATACAATATAAACATACATATGTTTGTCCTTTCATCCATTATATACCAGACAATTGTTCGAATAAAATTCATACCATACCATATTCATATACCATTTTAAGATATATATATACCAATTCTAATACCATTTTAAGATATGGTATAAAGTTTTATAAAAAACCGATCACGGATTCTTGGTGCGGGGCAAAATGAGTTAAATGTCATAACGACAAAAATCTTCATCCGCATCAGAAAACACAAAATTGATTTTAATTTTAAAAGACAATCCTTGAATTTGTAACAAACATACTAATAGATTTTATAATGTAATTGATTGAATTTTGTAAAATCATGGGTGTTACATTTCATTATTGCTGCTGATGTGATCCAAAACAATAATATGGACGGGGGAAATTTTGTTAAAATCGAAAACACAACCAACTTCATTGCATAATCTTCCGTACGTAGAGCAATATTAATGGCGTTTTTCTTTTCTTTGGATTTACTTCCTCCACGGGGGAAGATGGTAATATCACAAATAGCCAAGAAAAGGTATGCAAATTATTGCATTTGTACTGTTATATTATATATTTTATGGTTATGTTAAGAAGTGCTTTCCGCCATAACCAAGATACACCTTCGTAAAACCTGGGTCATTGTCAGTTTTAATGCGAAGATCTATACAGTTCATTAAAAAACCCAACTAATAGTGTTTAATACATAGGAGTTACCCTTTTAATAATACCCTTGAATCGATTTGACAGTTTGCAACTACAACACTTTTGACATTTCCAATTCCTTCTTCTTCAATAGATTGTGAAAGGAATAGCTGGCGTGTTTCTGTCAGCTACATAGAGATTTGTCATTTTTAGGCTTTTATTTTAAATTATATAGTGAAAATGTATAGTGGTGATGATTATCCTAATTCTGTAAGTGATAATCTTCCAGAGTTGCAGATATAGTCCGAAATCTGCCGTGATTTCCTATATTACCAACACAAACCTAACCCAACTTTCTTCCACAGGAGTTTTAGGAACTTATAATGAATACTCACACGTAACAAAAATCGCGGATTCTGTTGTGTTTTTCGTCGCTATTGACAGTTTGTATTGTCTTTGTTTTTGTAATCTATAAAAACTACAAAACAGAATAAGCAATTAAAAAACTTTCGTTTTTGTGTGTTCATTATAAGGCCCTTAATTTACAAAATAATGTATACATACAATAATATCTCTTCAGGATTACTTCGACGATTACGGCCACACCGGGGACCCACAATTGGATTTAGAGTATGAACGCAATTACTATGCTAATAGAATGCCAGAGAATGTGAAGTACTTTGTGATCAACTTCTGCCAGGCCATCAAGGAGGGCGTCCTCTTCGACATACAGAATATGTATGAGAACACCTTTCCGCAGATAAGTGATCATCACTTCGACAAGAGCGCTTGGCCCGATGAGCAGGAGGTCGGGCCACTGGTTGAATATGACAAAGTGTTTCTGATTCTCTACAAGGAATTATACTATCGTCACATTCATGCGCGCATTTCTGGAGGACCTAAATTGGAGCAACGCATTCAGTCGTTCTGTAATTACTGCGATTTCTTCAATTTAATAATCTCGTCGCAGAGTCCAGTCATTTTGGAACTGCCCGATATATGGTTGTGGGAACTAGTGGATGAGTTCGTGTATCAATTCCAGAACTTCGCCCAGTACAGGTGAGCATAACTCGTATAAATGAATATAGTGAATTAAAGTGTACAACAATGTTTACTGCTATTCAATAGAGCTCGCCTAACCGACAAATCCCAGGAGGAGATTCAACAGCTGTGTACCAATAACAGCAATGCTTGGAGCATACTTTGCATTCTCAATGTGTTGCACTCGCTTGTGGATATTTCTAATATAAAGAAACAATTGGAAGCAATCTCTCAAGGCAGTGATCCACAAAGTGTTGCAGGCGAGTTCGGCGAGCTTTCATTCTATAAGATGCTGGGTTACTTCTCGCTGGTTGGTCTTTTGCGCGTCCACTCGCTTCTCGGAGACTATTACCAGGCTATCAAGGTTTTAGAACCCATTGAAATCCACAAAAAGTCTCAATACACGCACATCCCAGCCTGTCAAATATCCATTTCTTATTATGTGGGTTTCGCTTACATGATGATGCGACGCTACGCTGATGCTATTCGGACTTTTTCGGACATACTGCTTTACATTCAGCGCACCAAACAGTTGTACAGCACACGATCCTACCAGAACGATCAAATTAATAAGCAAGCCGAACAAATGTACCATCTTCTGGCTATATGCTTAGTGCTCCATCCACAGTGCATCGATGAGTCCATACAGCAAGTGCTGCGCGAAAAAAATTATCACGACAACATGTATAAGATGCAGTGCGGTGATTTGGAAGCCTTCAAATCGTTCTTTATATTCTCATGTCCTCGATTTGTCAGTCCCTGCCCACCAGCTGTAGATGCGCCATTGGAAGATTACGTCAAAGATCCTATGGAACATCAGTTGATGGTATTCATGGATGAAGTGCGTCAGCAAAAAGATTTACCTACGACGCGGTCCTATTTGAAACTCTATACCACGTTACCATTGGAGAAGTTAGCATCTCTCATAGAACCCAATGCTAATGAGGACGATGTAAAGAAACTGCTTATTCGTCTGTTGTGCTTCAAGCACAAGATGAGGAACTTAGTGTGGACCAAAGGCTCAAGTGGTTTAGAGGGTGCATTTAAATCGGGTTCGGAGGTAAGATTTTCGGGAAATATCAGCATATACACATTAGTAATGTGAATCTTCTTTTAGTTGGACTTCTATATTGATGATGACATGATTCACATCGCAGATACTAAGGTATCGCACCGTTATGGTGACTTTTTTGTGCGTAAGATTATGAAATTTAATGAGCTTAACAGGAAACTGAAAAATATTCCCCTATAAATTAATCCGGTTCTTATATTAGCAGATGCTTAAGTTTAAAAAGTGAATCATTATGAATACAAATCGTCAACTTTTTAGAATTTTTACAAGTTCAACTTAAAATTAAGACATTCAATTATACTGGTAAACATCATTAAACCCTTATTAATAAAATTGCATAATAAAATAAAACAATTAATCTCCGTTAATAAAATCGTATAATAAAGTAACAACAATTTGTATGTTTCAATTTTAATTAAACACTCAATAATATGAAACCACGTTGCATACCTACATATTTTAACGTGGAAATCTTGAGAATACGTACATATATTTTAAAGACATTATCTTAAGTCTGTGACATTATTATGAGAATGACAAATAACGTAGACTGATCGAATGTTCGAGTCTTAAATGCAACGGTCCATTACGGATCCAAATATGTTCTTGCGAATTAATTTAAAGTCAATCACTTTTGTGGTCACTTTTAATCTCGAGTATGCGAGGAATTCTGGCACTTTGACCGCACTTGGTCAGTTTGATGATAACTGCGGCTGTTGTTAAGACGAAAATAAAGTTAATTTTCATTTAAAGAAAGAAAGACGAAATTCATTTTCATATTTATTTATTTACTTTAGATTCTCATGATATTCTATACATAAGTGTGATGGTGTACAACTGTAATGTGTAGCATTTACAAAACACGCTCGAAGATATTGTATATATATCTGTAACTCACTCACGATGTTTAACTTAAGTGTGCATATTTAGGACTCTTAAAAATACATATTCAATAATTTAATGCTTTTAGCTTACACTGAGTTAGTAGAAAAAAATAATTCCATTTTTCAGTATCTGCTATACTAGAAACAATCTAAACGACATTCAGTATTTATTTATATGCATTCAACGACTGTGAAAATCAAAACTTTTAACAAAATCTGTATTGAAATTTTCGAAGTTCACAGTTTATATATACATACATATTTCTTTCAGTAGGAAATTTAATTTTTATTTTTAAATATAGTATTAATAGATTAAAAAAGTTCGACTTTTTCATTCATATTTTATTTACTCACAGTGATGTTTGAAATTATGAATATTGTAACATTATACTTGGTACATTATGCTTAATTTAATGGACTCGTTTCAATGCACCAATGCTTCTTATAAAAACAGGGCTCTGAACACAACATTAAATCGCCAAATTTTATTTAGAATTTCATTCGTGTCCCTTTAGTAGTGGAACATTTTTTGGAAAAAGATTATATTAAACAGAAATTTTTAAATGGGTAAAAACAACAAATTAAGAATCTCTTTGGTAAGATAAAAAAATTAAGAAGCAAAGAGTGTAAAATATTGAGTTGTAGTAACTTTTTTATAATGCAAAAAAGGAAAAAAAACGATCGTATAAATAGATCGATTAAATAAAAGTTTAGTTAAAAAATATACCTCACATACTAAATAAACGATTATAACATGTGTATATATATAACATAAAGCGCACAACTGTAATATAAAGTGTACAACCATAAAATAAATGGAAACCATTACTACGTTTACCAGCTCTGTAGATCAGAGAAATGAACAAAGCATGCATTCCTATTCAACGGGATTAGGCTTTTGATTGACATCCACTAAATATATATCTCGGTGATTTTGGAGGACAAAATCAACGAACGCATTAATGGGATTTATTTCTTCCAGCGACATATTTGCATGAGGCGACCATACTAAGTTTGGTCCGAAAACGATGGCCAAATTAGACGATGTCATTTTGTTAAGATCCTCACACTCCATCACCTGCAAGAGCAAGTGTACAGAAAATGTAAACTATATCGCTCGAATTCTATGCAAAATATACCTTTACTAAGAATTCAACCAGGTATTTGAAGAGTTCGTAATTTTCCTCTGGCAGCTTTTCTCTGATCAACTGTGTGACGTTGCGTGAACGTTCTTCTTTAGGCCAATCTGAAATGTTTTCAGTTCAGACGTTGAAAATGCGCTCTAAAAAAAAATCAAACTTTTCCCCCCATCTTACTCATGAAACTGGTGATGTCTTCATACAGCTCATAGGTTAACAGCGGCTCACTCAAATCGCGCAAAAACGATTTCAGCAGACCTGCGATCACATGTACATTCACATCCTTCAAATCAACTTCCTCGCCATTGTTGACGCGCTGTTTCAGCGCATTTATTTCGGCATAGTTGCCCGATCGTCGAAATATGCCCTCCGTGTCGATGACACCCGTGATGGAGAGCGAATCTACGCATTTCCGAACAATCGGTGGAATGGAATTTAAACATGGACTGTTTTGCACAATGAATTTGAGAGAGACCCCAAACTGCGCGGTTTTAAGCATTGAATTCTCTGCCACTGAGTTGGCGCTTGCGCTTGACATGTGTTTGCGATTCAATTTCAATTTAACGTCGAAATCACAAATATTATCGGGTAGATTTAGATTCCTCAATCCGAGTGCCTGTCGCAGTTCGTCCAGATTGGAAATGTAAACTAATTTCTTGCGAAACTTCTCGCTAATAAATGGACTGATGAGACTCCATAATACACGTATTACCCAGGTGGGGTGGACAACGTAGAGATTCTTCAGATTCTTACGGAAATCACGATTCAACTCTTTGTAGATATTCCAAAGAAATTGCGCCGAGGGTTTGAGTTCTTCCTTGATGCCTTGATGGAAGTAAACGAGAATATAATCATTCTCGACAAAGCGTAAGATTTCGTCTTTAACTTCGCTGCAGAAGCAAGCAAGTAAATAAATTCAATAAAACAAACAAACATTCTAAAAATTAAGAAAGTATGTCTTACTTAACGAATGTTTCCATTTGTGATTTCTCTGGAAATCGCGATGAATATATGGCAAGTATGTGTCTGCCTTGTTTGTCTGTCCCGAGAAAATCACATTTTGACTTTGTATTAGTAAAATGCTTAGATTGCTAAAAATACAAAAGCAAACAAAGTGAAATTATACAAAACACATTAAACAACATCATGATTAATTCTTCGTCTGACGAAGAGAGGTCTTGTTTTGTAAAGAAAATATAGCTACCTCTCCTAACTGATCCTCGTAATCCTCTTCTAAAGGGTCTATGACTTCTTCCGTTGGGAAATCTTCATCTTAAATTGAAAGTCTAATAAAATATCAGTATTTTGCTAACTCACCTAATCGCCCTACCTGCAGCTACAACATAACCATCGACCATTACATCCTCTGGAAGAAATTTACAAATTAGATGATGTCATTAATACAGGAATAGACAAATGCTCCAAGTCTCACTTTGCAATGGCGTTGGCCTCAATAGCTCCGTATCATCGAATTCTAATTTCGGCTCAGAGTCATGCAGATCGGAGAGGCTTGGTAAAGGATCTTCTGAATTATCAAGGACAGCACTTAAGGCCGATCCTGTAGAGTGCAAATATTAGTAAATGTTTTGTAATTATTAAAAATTTGGCAAATCTTACAATTAGTGAAACGCCTTTAAGCGGCAATAAAATTGTTGAAGTGATAATTAATAAAAGTTAAATTTAGTTGGAGATGCAAATATCATTAAAAATTATTGTTTCATCGGAAGAGCTTATTCTAAAAACTTAGTAATAAAACCAACAAGACATAATGGAATCAATAAAAGATAAAATTTGTTAGAAAATTAACATAAATATCGCTTTCGTAAGAGCGAAATACAAATGAATTAAATTAGAGTTAAATTCGAAAACTATTAAAACATTAATAAAGTTATATTATTGATAGTTGTTAATAAAACTTAACAATTAGTATTTTAAGTTATGAACTGCTCTTGCAATGTGAAGTATTATTAAAGCAAAAGCGAAACGATTTGACAGACTGGAACTTTCGCCATTGGACAAAGTGTTTAGAGACAAATCCTAGAAGACAATATTTGCAGGATAGGTATTTGCCTATAGAGAAACATATCAACTGTTAAATACCGATTAGTCGTTATTCGAATGAATTAAAAGCGTTTAATTAGAAAACACATATGAATCCAAAATCATTAATTAATTTCAAGGTATGCAAAATACGTTAGTGTATTGTTAAATGAAAATGAGGAAATTCGATGCTTTTAAAGCAGTTTAAAATGTCCAATTGTAGATCGAAAACGTAAAACCTAAGATGAGTTGAGATTGTTGACAGCTTACCTGGCAAACGCTGTGGGAAATGCGAAACAGTTGAATGTATGCTATCGGCCATCACGTCCGTATAAATGCAAATGAGGAGTGTTTGTATTGCTAGCAGAAATAGAGACAAAGGACAGAACTAGCCGAAAAGGAGGCGTGCTGAAAGAGTCAATGAAAGAAGCGATGGAGTTAAGATTGAGCGATTCATATTATGCAAATCAATAGATAATCTGTTTGATTGCAGATTGTAGTTATACGTTTCGGTAGATTCTTTGCTTTATAGCTATTGACGTCATTGACAGAATTTATTAGTCGCAATGATAAAACCTAACAAAAGTCGACCGTCCTTCAACGTCTGCTTTTCAACTCTGATTTCTTTCAGGTTTTAAGCTTCTGCTATCAATGATCAAGTAAAAATATGCTTTTACTTGAATTTCATGTTGAATCTACCTTTCGGTTGTTTATTTATATTCGGATTCTTTTTTACTCAAATTTAACTTATAATTGACGCCCACGAAGAGAGTGCATCTTATCAAATTATTACTCTAATCTCGGCTCGAATTTTATTGCTGCAAATTCGATTGTTTAACTCACTAATTAAATCCAAACAATCGGTTTTCCGACCATTATCATGCACATATACTCATGCTTGGAAGCTCTCCTTAATAAACCAACCACCAACCTTTCTTTTATCGCTAACCACTTCCTCCAGTAACTGTTTTTACGTTGTTGTTTTTTACAAATTAAAAATAACTTCAGAATTGTATTTTTTCTGTCTTGCTTCAGCCTGAAACTGATCGATTTTTATACAATATCTTTACAGAAATATTTTATTTCTTTTGGAATAACACACAAAGTTGTCTTTTCACACAAAATTAAGTAAATAATTTCCTTCGTTGCAAAACAAAACGTTGTACATATTTTCTGTTACCTGATAAAAAACGTTCACTGCGTTTAGATAGCAATGAAATCTAACATGGATTTAGGGCGGTTTATATATGCACGTTGCCGGTTGGAACGTAGATGTGCTAGTTTTAAAAAAAATATAAAAATTAAAAAGTAATTGCAAAAAGAAAAGCTTGAATTCAGTTTTAAAGTAAAACTATGGGCTAGACTCTAGGTTAGTCACGAGTCCAATGCTGTTTGTTTTTTTGCACGGAGACTCCAACATCAGGAAACCGTTGGTTTCCGAGTATAAATAACTTTTGGAATGAATTTGAATTACGACATAAGAAGGAATTTGAATAAAAATTTCTATACTACAAAACGCTTTTGCTGATACGGAACACTGTTCTCCAGAATCTGCTGGGTTTTACCCTTGGATGAACTCATCATCCTCTCATAAGAGAGTGTCCTTAGTGCTGCGAAGCAATAATAACATTTTACCCATTTGGGTAATTTTACCCTACTGTGATCACAGCCTTATTTATTTATTCCATTAGAAAACAACATAATGGAATAAGTTCTCCATTGCTGAGTATTTGTCAAAAGTAGTGCTAAGATATTATTAATGGTAATAAATGGTATAAGAGTGTGAACTCATCTGAACTATATGAATATATCGCACTGTATAATATTCGAGACGCTGAAATTGCAACGAACTAAAAATTTATTATGCCGAATTTACACGTGGGACACGTGTCCCATGGGGACACCATTTGTTGTTGTTTTCACAGCCAAACGGCAAGATGAACTATGTATTGTGAAATTAGATGTCTCTCGAAATTTCTGGGGACACCAGAAAACAGAGTTGCGTTTTAGTGAACAAATATTTATAGACTGGAATCAGGTGTGTATTGTCATCAAATTTAAAAGTAAATGTATACAAATTTAGCAAGAAGGAATAGCAATTGCTCTAAACTAAAATTTTATTGTTTTTTCTGTTGTTATTGTTGTTTCTAATGCTAACTCCAACAACAACAATACCTTTTGTCGCTCTCGTCTGTCTTTAAACTTTAAGCTCGTAAATCTTTAAACTTCAAGGTGCTATAACTCGAAAACCAGACGAGAGCGACAAAAAGTTTTGTTTTTGGAGTTAGCATAAGAAACAACAACAACAGCAGTAAAATTTGAGCTCTTCAGCCACTCGTATATTTTTTTGCTAAATTGACTTCAAATATAACATCAACGCCAACTATTGTAAAACTATTCATGGTTTCAGCGAATCAATTAATATCTATTATAAAGTTTATTTTAAATTATTATTGCTTAAAGTACATAAATAAGTGGGTAAGGTTGGGTTAAATATTATTTTGTAACAATTATGTATAGTTCATAGAGATTTTATTATTTGTTTTTTACGGTGATGCCACGAAGTAAAGTGTAGTAAAACGGTTTGTAATATTTTATAGTCAAAAACTATTATAAATTCTTAACTAGTATCTAAAGCTATTCAAATGGTAGCAAAGAGTATTAAAAAATCAATTAAATCATCCATGTCACGACGATCCACAATCCAATCTGTCCCCCGTGTAAACGCTGTCGGGGACACGGCCGATGAATAGTTCCAAACGTGCGACACGTTTCTCCCGTGTAAACACGGCATAATATTTTAATGAAATTCATAATTTTCTTTATTGAGGTTTTATAAATATAAGATAATAAGATCTGGCAACACTTACAGAACGTCATCCGGACCTCTAGACAATTTCAAAATGTCCCAAAATAAAAGATGAATTCTTGACACCGTAATATGGAAGTAGTTTCTATTTCTAATTTTATGATTCGTTGTAATTATACATTGTGGTTGAAAAATACCAAAATAGTATTTAAAATTATTAATGAATCATATAACTGATAGTTGTGAAACAAATAGTAAATAAATAAATAAAGTTGCACTAGTAACTTACCACGTTGTGAATTTGAACAAGTTTGAACTTTGATTCAGTGAGGCCATTGACACATTGTACGCTTTCATCTTTAACCATCAACTTGGCAAAGGTCAACAAGAAACTTAATTATCTAAATAAGTCTGCCAAAAGGTTCAGAATGGCCACCAAACGTAGGCCGATACGACCGATGCCTGTGCCGACAAACATGAATTTCCGCCCGGGTGGTCCAGATGTGACACGCGCCGATGCCAAGGGTACACGTCCGACCGCAGCACCTACCAGCGTCAAGGAGATTCTCATTATGATGGTGATGCATGTGTGCAAGAAAACGATTTTCTTCGATACGAATCTGAAAGTGGCCTTATATTTGGGCAGTCTGTTCCTGATATCACTCATTGGTGATTTCATACCCTTCCCAAAATCTTATCTCGCTCGCTCCGATAACTTGTTCAATGTTTACTTTGTCAAAATTGGATGGGGTTGGACGCTGCTCTTTAGTGTGCCTTTTCTAATAATGACTTCATACACGCTTTGTTGTGGGGACATGAAGAAGCTGCTGCAACATCATCTGCCGCGTATTGCAATTGCTACGTTCTTCTGGTTCTTCTGGACAAAAATGTTTAATATAGTGGAGACGTCGTATGGTCGTTGCACTATCAAAGGTTTGTTGAAAACATAGAAACGGGTGAAAATGTAAACGGGATACATTTATTGGGAGTGGTAAGAAATCTGTTGCTCTGCTGATATCAACATCACAGAATGTTAATCAATGGGAAATTAGTAGGCTATTTTACTGTTTTTCAGTTAATATCCCTTGTTGGTTTCAATACTAAACAGTTCTCATAACACCTTTCAAAGTGTTTAACCAAATATATTAACAAAAAAATATCTTAATTAAATTAAAACTATCGTTTTCAGGCTACAACACCAAATCGAATTGCCTAAAAGCAGGACACCTCTGGAGTGGCTTCGATATATCAGGTCACGCTTTTATACTCATCCACTCTAGTCTGGTTCTAATTGAGGAAGCTCGTCCTATACTAAAATGGGAATGCATTAAGGAGCATTTACGCAACGAACTCCACAATCGCAGCATTTCCCAGCACTCAAGCACAAATCCGTTGCGCAATCTCAACGATGAACAAATAAGAAATCTGAAATTCCTGTATGAGCGTTTGACACCCGTCATACGTACTCTATTCATAGGCATGGCTGCCCTTCAGGTGCTCTGGGATGTTATGTTGGTGGGCACAATGCTCTACTATCACCGTATGGTTGAAAAAGTTGTGAGTGGAATAATTGCCATCCTTACGTGGTACTTCACGTATCGCTTCTGGTACCGCTCCATTATTCTGCCAGATCCTGCTGGCAGTGGGTGTTTCTTTTACCAACGCGAAAATAAAGACGGCTTTATTTACAAACGTTCGCCGAGCGCAACATTCGCCATCCCCAGTGGCATTGGATTACGGCCAACAAGTGTTGCCTCAGGTCAGCCACAAATTCCTACTTTCATGGGAATGCCGCTGTATGCGACTGCACGAGCCTCAACTGCCGCTGGCAACGACAATCAACCAACAGATATATGTACATAAAAGAATTTTGAATGTCGATATTTTGGTATTTGGTATATCAAAAACTTGGTATTCGTACAATTGTAGAATTAAAGAAGATAATGCAATCATTAATTCTTAACAAATTTCAAAATGTTACCAAATTTTTGTAAACAGAGGCTTTTATGGGTTGCCTAAATAACTCGTTGAATTTATTTGAATTTAGTTCTATTTCTAATTATGTTCAGTTCATGTTGATGGAAATACATACATTTAACATTTGTTTAAACGTCATTTAGTGGTTAAGGAAAATGCATGCTTTATTATATTTAGCTGAATTTTATTAATGTTCGTGTTTCTAATGATATAGTTTTATATTAATTAGCTTTTATTAAATTATGCTACGTGGCATTTGTTGTTTATCGTTTATTTAGTGTATTTATTTCGAAGTACGTACATATTATCTATGCGCAAATGCAGCAAACATGGCCATTCCCAGTACTCCAGCTCCTGCTCCAATTATATAATTTGCTGGAGTCTTGTGCCATATGTCCTTTAATATTTCAAGGTTGCTCGGCGTCAGCTTTTGATATGCATCACGTTTCTTAAAACGCAAGAAGAAGCTCTCCACATGGGGCATCCTGCCATAGCTCCAAAAGTAGTTCTCGAATCCCAATTGATAGAGACGATGCAATAGCAAGCCCAGACTTATATCCGCCAAAACAAAGTCAGATGATATCAACCACTCACGTCCCGGATGTTGTTCCATATCGTTTTCGACGAAACGTAAAACATTCTCCACTGCGTCCAGAACTTTTTGAAATTCGATTCTGGAGTACACAAGACGCTTACGCCGATCTTGCAAATCAAGTTTACACAACAGCGCCGATTTATTTGTTGTGCCGCCATCGATAACGGATTTTTTAAGTATTTCATATACCTTTTCATTATTTTCTTTAAAAGATAAGAGAAAAAAGTACCAAAATGGTAAGTACATAACTATAGTTATTTATATACACTGATTCAACTTACTCAAACAGGCTATCCGAATGGGTCCTACAAATGGCGCTTTAGGCACCAGCTTCAAGTCATCATGTATGAACGAACCGAGGCTCAGAGCTCCAATGGGTAGTTGATTGAAAATTTGTTCGTAGAATTTGATTCTTTCATGTTCCTTGCTGTTGGGACCAAACGGTTTTAGCTCGACAAACTTATCTAATGGAAATATCAAGAAAATAAATGATTTACCATCGAATTCCAAAAACGAACCTGCTCTAAATTTACTCTCCACGTAGTTAATGATGTGTGATGATCCAGGAATTATAAGGGAACCGTCTTGTAGTACAGGAACATCGCCTTTAGGGTTCAAATTTAGAAACCATGAAGAGTATTGTTCTCCATTGGATAGATCAATGACATACGGAATGAATTCAATGTTTTTCTCGTACAATGTTAAAAGAACCTTCATGAAATTAAATGATTTCATTAGAAAAATTCATTATATACATATGTACATATTATAGGTATATAATGTTTTTCATCAATAAACAATAAAATTAAAAAAAGTCCACGAAACGTTGGGTTTTTATGTTTAAAAATCGTTGTTTTATTTGTTTTTCTACAATTGAATAACGAAACCTGACCAGATCAGCCCGAGTAGGTTACAACTTTAATAAAAGAAAAAATAATAAAATTGGAAATAAAATAAAAAAGTAAACAAATTCTATACTATACTGCAAATCTTATACTATAAATCAGTTGGGAACTTTGAACCGTTTGAAAGCCATTTTTTGCCATTCAATTATAAAACCAGTAAGAAAGCTATATTCGGCCTGGCCGAATCTTAGATACCCTACACCTAAAAGTTTTGAAAAGGGCGGCCGAAAAAGGGTAGGGCGGCCGTGGCGGTCCACTCTGGGCGGCACAATGTCGGGGGCGGCAGTTGTGGAAATCAAGTATTGACTTATTGAATTCTAGGAATTTTTGGGGCTACAAGTTGATTAACCGTCCCGGGCTCCATGAAACCTAGCTACGACTCTGTATAAATAGTGGGCGTGGTCATTACCTTTTTCAAAACAAAATAACTAGCTTAGTTGTTATATAATTGTGTTCATTTAAACTTTATTTCCGTGGTAATAAACTTGTTCTCATACTGCTATACTGTATATGTAGTGTAAAAGTGGGCGGACCGCACCCAGTTTTCATGTAATAATGTTTTTTTGTAAAACAAGTTGTTATCTAAAGTTTTATTCAGGAAGTTTATATATTTAACAATATAACCCTCTTTTGCCTGTGTAACCTAAAAGTGGGCGGATCACGCCCATATTTGGCATATTAACGGATAATGCTCCTCTATACCCAGGAATGAAATTTTGTTGTAATAGCTCAAAGACGAACGCTGATATAACATTTTTAATAAAAAATAGGCGTGGTCGTGGACCGATTTTGCCCATTTTCAATACCAACCTGCACACCACAAGAAACAATGTTTATGCAAAATTTCATCACGATATCTTCACCGGTTCTCCTGTGATCGTGATTTCAACAGACAGACAGACAGACAGACAGACAGACAGACAGACAGACAGACAGACAGACAGACAGACGGACGGACATGGCTAAATCGACTCAGGAGGTCACGCTGATCAAGAATATATATACTTTTCTATACCTATCGTCTCTATTTCTATGCGTTACACATTTCGTTACAAAGTGAATATACCCTTACCTTAAGGTGTAGGGTATAAAAATGTATAATTTTATTTTTTTTGCATGTTTGGTAAACTTATAAAAAACTTAAGCTTTTATACTAGCATCAAGAAAGTGTTAAACTTTACGCCAGTGTAATTGCAATTAATCATCATTATACAAGATCATTGTAATTTTATGCAAAGTCATTGCAGTAATGTTATGCGAAGCTATAACGTAAAATTTATGGCTAAGTTAAATTACAAGCAAGCCGTGTTTAATGAGCATTTCGTATATTCAAAGTATTTGAAGTATCACATTGAAGTTAAATAATCGAAAAGTGCCAAGAACTTGTCTTGTGGTTTAACTAAGAGTTGAGTTCGTTACAATTGGTTGCACACAGAAATTGCTATTAACTAAACGCACGGATACTGCAACCGTGCATAACCGTATAAATTGAAGCTATAATAATAAATTCAAATATAAACAGAATTAAATGGTTTTAAAGAAAAAATCACATGATATCAAGAAATTCGAATTTATATCGTATATGTACTACATTCATCAGTAAACACTTTTTTCGGGTGAAAACAATGATGTACTAATATTCAGTTAATAATAAGGTCTACTCTAACTATTAAAAGATTCTAACCGGAGTCGTTCAAATGTTTGCCAAATGTGTGCTATTATATGAACAGTTTCTACACATTCATTATGTATTAATTGTTATTATCAGTAGCTGACATTTGCAGTAATGAAACCATTCAAACGTACTTTTTGCGAATAAAAATTGTAGGGATGAAAATAGAGCACAAGACCATCTTGAAAGTTGGGCGCTTTAAAGGTCTTAGCGACTGTTGTTTCCGTCTCATCTGCCTTCTTACTGCTCACTTTCTCACCGTCACCCATACTGCGTTCACGAGAAACCAATACAACTTTATTATTAGTCACTAATTAAATGTACTAACAAAGTTAAAATTATCACATGCTAGGTAGTTAGTTGCTATTGGAATAAGATATGGGACCGAAATAACCGACAACCGATCTGCTTCAGCACCGGGAAACTACAGTCCGAACGAATGCAATCCAAGCACAGATTCAACGGCCAGCACTGTGAACTAACTTTGAACCGGTATGTGTTAAATGCGTCCGCTGGATCTGCTGGGAGGTTGCTAAGATTAGAGTCATGTCTTTATTTACAAGTGCAAATATAGTATTTGAGTTCAGCGCTTTTTTATTTTCGGTATATTTTTCAGATAGAAAAGCTTCTATTTGACTCTATTAGAGTTCTATTGGTGTTTACTATATATTACATTAAAATTTAACACTTCTTATTTATAGCAAGTACATATTCTGTTATTTACCTATCATTATTTATCGTTGAAAATATAGCCATGGCTTTATCTGTGACATTTTTAAATCGGCTGCCATGGCTTATAATTAACAGAGATATTTTTCTCTCTTCAGGGCTTCTTATCGTGTTACTTTTAATTTTTTCAGTAAACAATAATATTTAATAGCATTTAAAGGGAAATAATATTTCTTTTTATTCTGTACATATGAACATACCTACATTTTTATTTAGTTATTATTATATGTGTACATATTTGATTTAGGGGAACATATTACTTCCATACATATTGCTAATGAAATGAAAATTATATTTTGTTGAATGTTTTATATACTGCCAAATACGTAAATACGTAAATAATTATATATGTATGTAATATATATTTTTATATAAATTATATTTTTACGACAAACGACTAACCGACATTGAAACCTCGCTTAACGGACGTTAACTATTCTTCCCATATAAAGTTAACAAGTGGCAAAGTCATCGTTAACTGTTCTTCGGTCCGAATAAATCCAGAATGTGACTTAGATATAATAATACACTTTATTACACTCATCAACATTTGACACTCATGCGAAATTTCGCCAGTTAAGGGAGCATTTTTTACACTTTTTAAAATTTTCAAATGATTGTTTTTAATAAATATTCAAAACTAATAAAAAATAAAATAAGTAGACAAGATGTAGATGCACAGTTTTTTTTCAAGTTCAGAAAAAACCGATCTGAGATTTATGCAAAAGTATGCAATAAAACTGCTCCATTGGAAAAATGGAAATACAGAAAAATGCATTGCAATGCAACATCAGCTGTTTGTTGAAATTGATTAAATAATTAAATTAAATACACAGCAACTCTGAAACATTCCAGTTATTGTTTGTTTATTATTGCCGCAAAGGTAATAATTTTAAATATAGATTCACAATTAAAAATGTTTCAAATAGTTCGGCAACTAATACCAAAAATTACTATTCGATCAGGAGCCATTAGAGTGCAGTCTGGAAGGGAGTCAAGTATATGCAGAGAGTCGTCCAGTGCGCTTACACATAAACGCGATAGCTCGTTCGATCATTTTAATCGGACTGATTATCAAACACGTCTATACAGTCAAAGTCCACCAATGTCAAACATGAAACGCTTACAAGGAAAGGTTGCCATTGTCACGGCTTCCACTGATGGGTAAGCGATTCGATCTGAATGGATAACGGAAATATCTATCCTAACATCTTATTTGATTCTAATAATATTAATTACATACGTATTTTGAAAGAATTGGATTTGCTATTGCAAAACGTTTGGCAGAGGATGGTGCCAGTGTGGTTATTAGTAGCCGGAAACAAAACAATGTAGACAAAGCTGTGGATCAGCTGAAACAGCTTAACTTAAGTGTAATGGGTTTAAAGTGCCATGTTGCGTTAACTGAAGACAGAAAAAGACTATTCGATGAAACGATTTTGAAGTATGGCAAACTGAATATTCTCGTTTCGAATGCTGCCACCAATCCTGCAGTTGGCGGTGTGCTGGAATGCGATGAAAGTGTATGGGATAAAATTTTTGAGGTGAACGTGAAGGCATCGTATTTGCTGGCAAAGGAAGCATTGCCATATCTGCGTAAAGAGAAGGGTTCGAACATAGTATTTATTTCATCGATTGCCGGCTACGATGCGTTTGAGGTTTGTACATACATACCTCAAATACATTAAATATTTTTTTAATTCGAGTAATTAATATCGAGTTCTAGATATACTTTGTTGTTAAGTAATATTGGAAAGAGTGTTAAAAATTAAAAATACATTTTTCAATTCAATATCTTGGTATTTGTATTGTTTCAGCTTCTTGGGGCGTATTCTGTTAGTAAAACTGCACTCATTGGACTGACCAAAGCAGCTGCCAAAGACTTAGCCAGAGAGTGCATTCGTGTCAACTGTTTAGCTCCCGGTATTATTAAAACGAAATTCTCAAGAGCAGTAAGTAAAAATAAAATAAGTATAAAATGCTTTGGCATTGTGTATTCAAACTTGTCTGCATACAGCTCCATGAAAGCGAAACGGCTAACGAGGCTGCTGTTTCCAAAATTCCAATGGGACGACTAGGAACGCCTGAAGAAATGGCTGGAGTAGTTTCATTCTTGGTATCGGATGACGCCGCTTATATAACCGGTGAAACCATTGTGGCTTCTGGAGGAATGAATGGCCGACTGTAAAGCTGTTTTCGAATTAATTCATTGACTTCATTGCTTGAGTAACAAGCTAATATCATCCAATATATTAGATTTATTATTAATACATATATAAATGGAACAGGTTATTAAAATATTACAATATGTTAGTTACAACATGATTTAAAAATTGTACATTATATGATTTGTAATTTACAGTTTTTGCTATTTAGCTAAGCTATTTGCTCGTGTAACTTAAAAGTAAAAGATTGATAATAATAGCAGCAGGCATGTAATGAGGATTGCTCGATAAATAAAATATTCCAGGCGGGGAGTTTAGTTTATTATTATACAACAATATTATTTATTCTATTTGCCTGCATTTAAGAAGATCTCAACTTGGCTAATTGAGCTTCTATGTCTTTTTGGGTTCTGGATTCTCTTTGGTCTAAATCACTGCCAGTTCCTGGAATGCTAGCCATTTTCCCTGAAATTTCGATACCAATTTCATCAAGAACTTTGTTCACTACCGCATTTTCTTCGTCTTCATCGCCCGATTCGGTTAGAATATCATCCAAGGTGTCATTAATCATTTCGTCTGTCATTTCCATGCGCATATTAGCTTGTTGGAAATCTCGTATATTCGCCGATATAGCTTCAGGTCGCATAACCTTATTCATATCAGCCATCGTTTTGGCAGTGGTACCCATGGCACTGCTCAGTGCAATATTAGCGCCGATATTCTTGTTTTGATAGCCAATGGACGTTATTTTACTGTTAGCTGCAAATGTGCGAGCCTTCTGTTTGCGAATCTCGACGAGTTGCTTTGCCAAAATACGACAGACGTCTTTGTTGCCAGTAGCTGCAGCCCGTTTTATTTCTTGTTCCAGTTTTTTTTCCTCTTCCTCCAATTTGCGTCGCTCACGTTCAATATCACGTGTAGCTTTTCGGAGGTTGCGATCATTTTCACGTTGCTGCTCCTTGACAGTGGGCTTCTTGCCAAATAGGTTGTTAAACATTATTGTCAGTTAATATAATAAAAATTAAAAATTTGTACAAAGTTTTCGATGTATGATTGATGAATCACACAATCATTTACAAGTTATCACAAGAAACTGTCTCCAATCCTATCGAAATAAATACTTCAACATCTGATTTTGACAGCTGCTTTTCAGCGTTGTTAGGCCCATATTACATTGCAAACAGTTGTTCGATCGAACAGTCCAAAGAAATGAACTATTTTACTCTGCCGTCAAATCTGTTCGCTTGCTATGTTACATTGCAAACACAACAGTCAAACACTTTCCGTAGTATATATACATATTTGGAGTTGCTTTGTGCAATTATTTTCACGCAATCCTCCTTTTTCCGATATAAGTGGAGCTTTTTCACTCCAAAACATGCATACTTCTTTATTACACCACACAACAACCCTGTTCTGTTTGTAGTTTGCACTCATCGCCTGCGAACAGAGTATTTGCTATGCGAACAGTTCATCCGTTTCAATTCTCTCACGGATGAACTGAGAGTTGACAGCTTTATACAGAAAACAAAAACAATGTGACTGTTCGATCGAACAACTGTTTGCAATGTAATATGGGCCTTAGCTGCAAAGGCACAAAGCTTTTTATTATAGATTTAAAAAAGTTTTTATTTATTTTTAGGTAGTACCTACTTGTAAGCTAATATAATACAAGAACACAAAGCCAAGATTGCATAAGTTACATCCTGCCTCGATAGTATACTAATTAACTTAATTTACACTAAGCCTTGCCAACCTTTCCATCCCTCGCACCTATCCCAAGCAAGATTATCCGCTAATTATCCAAGCTTTTAACATTACTACGAATCCAATATGATAAATGTACCTTTATAGCTCGAGGCATTCGCCCCCTTTTTTTATTACAATTGTATAATAAAATAAACATAATTCCACAAATTTCGCAAAAAAAATTAAAACAGCGTTTTTACTACTTTACGGCAAACTTTAAAATTTGTTTTACTTTAAACGGCAAACAAAAAGCCTAACGTCACAAATGTCAAAAATTCGTACTTTTGCGCTGTTAGTGCAAAAGTGCAGGAAAGTTGTTTTTTAATTTATTCAATATTGAGAGTTTTATTCGGTTAGGTTAATTAAATTTAAAATGGTATTGGAAGTTTTTAAAGAAGGAGCTGAGGCACGTCTATACTTTCGTAACTAAAGGGTTTTCCAATAAGAGGTGTAATTTTGATATTCTAAGAAAAATGCCATTTTTTGAAATAAATTATCGCATGTTTATTTCGTAATAAAGAGGAAGGTATGCCGTTGATAATGAAAAACAACATCAGCCAAATGGCCACCACAACCACGCTTACAGGACCATAGCTATTCAAAATTACACCTGTTACTGGAAAACCCTTTACAAAGGTGAGAAATGCCTGATCAAGGAAAGATTTGTGAAGAAATATCGTCATCAAGTGCTGGACACACATATAACCAGGCAACGAATGAAATCCGAAACAAAGGCTTCTGGACGATGGATGCTTAGCTGCCGGCGTATTGGCACCAAAAATTATCTACATGGATCTGAATGAACGTAAAATTTATATGCAATACTTTGAAAAAGCATTCACTGCAAATGAATTCATACAAGGAAAAGCTTCAGAGATGATCGATGATCACTCAATACAAACTGAACTGAAACTGCTCTGTGAACGCATTGGTATCGGCATCGCTAAAATGCATTCTAACCACATCATACATGGCGATCTAACGACCTCCAATATATTGATTAACACAACGACAAATGATTTCTCGGACTATGAAGTTGCTTTTATCGACTTTGGCCTTAGTCATTATAATCAAGGAACGGAAGATAAAGGTGTTGATCTCTATGTGCTGGAACGTGCACTACTGACTACCCACAGTGAGCAAACCTATTTATTTGCTTTTATACTGGACGCATACCGTAAAGAGTACGGCAAGGAAGAACTTTCAGTGGTGACCAAGTTTGAAGAAGTGCGCGCCAGAGGATGAAAACGAACGATTGGTTGAATATAGACCTAAGAAAATTTACTGTACATATATAGATTACAATGTTTAAAGTAATTAGCATTATTTATAACTAAGAAGTATATCATGATCCAGAACTTAAATGAGAAGTTCCCTCCCTGCCGGAATTATGCGCTCAAATTTTCAAAGGTAGCAAATGTTAGGCACATTAAAATGTCATCACTACATTTTTTATTTGAAGTATTCTGATTCAATTAAAACAATCCTTTTTGGAATATAATTTTCCGTAACTAGCATTGCTAGCATTTTTTATTAATTACTAAAGAACGAAATAAAATAATATAGTTTATTTTACTTTAAATCTAGATCTATATATGTACCTCTAAACTTATTTGATAATAGCTTTTACTCAATGCATTTCCTTGTCGCCATCACTTTATCATCTTCCTCGCCTTTTAAATCATTTAATTTGATTTTCTTAATATACTTGCGCACTTTTTGTGTTTTAGATAGCTTTTCGTTCTTCAGCGGTTCTATGCCGTCAACATCTTCCTCCTTGTACTGCAGATATGGGCGTACGTTAACTTTCTTTATTGCATCCTCCAGTTTCAACCCACTCAGCCCTTGTTCTTCGTACCACATTCGTAGTTTTTCACAGAATTTTGCGTGGCCTTTCTTATAAAACTTTGTTTTCGTCGCTGGATGCTGCGAAACAAAATTCCACAAAAGAAGGTTAGAAGTGCCAAAAGAAGGTTATTAAAAAACATACCCTAGAGTCAATAGCGCGAGCACATCTGTTGTAGAAAGTGTGTAAATGCTTCAGGAAAACGTCATTCGGTTTTACATTTTCATCCAAAGTAATTTGTAGAACTTCCGTGATGTAGGAAAAGGCTATTTGCTGGCAGCCTTGCTTAAGCATGGCACCCAATATTTGAATGTTGAGCCTGTAGATATAAATTCTTATTAAGTTTCAATTACGTACTATTTATTAGCACCAACCTGACGCCGTTATCACGCATTATGTTTAACAATTCCCTGGCCTCTTCACTGGTCTGACAACCCAAAGCTAGCACGCCGTACGTAACAATATCTGGTCTTAATCCCGCAGTACGTATCATATTCAACACATCCTTAGCACCTACATAATCGAAACGCATCGAACGTTTCTTTATAAGCACATTAAAAAAATCAATATCCGCCTTCAGTCCGATTTTTCGTATGAATGTGAACAATTGCTTCTCAGCTGCATATGTAGGTGGAATGACCTCGAGCATTGTGGTAAAGCATTGTATATCCGGCGTTATTTTGTATTCCTTCATTAATGCCAGGAAGCCGGTAAGGCCACCGAGCAAAAGAAAACGGTCATGTGGTTGTGTTATTTCAGAAATCGAGATCATGCTACCTAGATGTGGGCGCGGCAGCAAGAGGTTAGGAATTTCCATAGACGTGGTCTGAGTTATCAGCTCTACTGAACTGTCTGTCAGGGATGGCAGCTGATTGGTTTGTAGTTGTGTATTTGCCATTTCTAGTGCTACTTCATCAGATGCAGGTGTTTCACATTGTTGTTGCTCTTCAGTTGCATTCAGATTGTCCCGAGCAAGAAAATTGCTTATCGGTTCTACAGATTGCGAAGGATTTCTTTTGGGTGGTTGTTGCTGCTGCTGTTCTGTCGTATTTAAATTTGCCGGAATTACGCCGACGTTTTGAGGCAAATGTGTACCCACTGCCGATTGTCGGTTCTGGAGAATCTCCTTTATAGCTTGGTCCATTGTATTCAAGTCACCGAAGCCACAATCACGAGCACAACGTAGAACTGTGTTAAACGAGTAATAATCCGGCTGAATGCCACGTCGCAGCATTTTATGCCATGTTAGCAAACAATGTCTGGCAAATGTAGACGTTGAAAAGCAGAAATATAACACATGATCTATCATGATCTTACCTGAAGCCAAATTCTTTATCACTTGCGCATGCTTGCAGCAGAAAATTGAATGTGCTCGCATTCATTTCCAACTGGCGCTCCTGCATTTCATCGGCCAGCATGTAGGCAGTTTTTACGTCGCCACAGCGTCCGTAAGCTTTAATCATGGCATTGTAGTTGATCGGATTCGGATCGTAACCTTTTTCTAGCATAATTTCACGCAATAGGTTGGCCTGCTTAAGTCCCTCCGCAGGATATGGTGCTGTTGCACAGGCATTAAACAACGATGTGTATGTGCCACCAGTAACTTTTAGATCACGTTGACGCATTCTATTGAATAAGTTGAAGGCTTTGCGTGTATAGCCTGCCTTAGCACAACCACTAATAAGCAGATTGTATATATAATTGTCCGGTTTGACGCGATCCTCTTTAAGCATGCGTTGTTCCAGCACGTCGATGGCATCCTTCAAGCGATTAGAGTTTAAGTGTCCTTTAATAAGATCTACATACTCTTTCATACGCAACTTTTTAATACTTCGCGTAGGTTTTTGAATGTATTCTTCTTCAGCGACATCGCCTTTATTTATGAATATAAAAAATTTAGGACTTTTACAATTAGGATGTACGAACTGCACCTACCTGCATCCATATCACGTTCTCCTTCTGGATTAACATTACCGAATACATCAGGATCATCGCTTAAACCGTTCGTGCTTTCAGTTTTCTCTTCAGCAAGATGTTTGTCCAGCTTGTCGGTGGTTTGATAACTTTGTGTGGCTGAAAATTGAATTCGTTGTGTGTCACAACGGACTACAGCATCGATTTCTTTTAGTTTATTGGCCTGTCGTTGTGCATCCAAGCCTGCATCTTTGTCGTAGATCTTATGATGCAATGGCTGCATTCGAATATTATTGCATCTACACACGATATCCTCGTACTGAATTCGTGGTGGCAGGTGCGTCATCTTCGCCAGAGTGAACAAAGTTCTGTGGATTTGGAGCGTTGTGCAAAGCAAACGGAACCCCATTTTTCAGGGTCTTTTATTACAAAAACCTAGATTCCTTGAAAAAACTACAATTTAAACAGTGCGGTCTGCGTGTTTTTTATTTTGGGTTATGTCAACGAAAACAGCTGATTGCCGAGGATGTGAGATTGTATCAATTCTTCATCGTTGCAGAAAGTTGTATACATTTTTAGTAGCAAATATCAAGATATTTATGGAGTCAGTAAGTACTAAAAGAGTAGTGCAAACAGCAGTATACATAATCAAACATATCTACATTCATAATAGTCATGTAATGCTTGGAGTATATTTAACAGAAAAACTCACAAAGTATATGTATTTATAGAAAAACTCATAAATAATGGACAAGTAATTCAGTACAGAGTAAGAAATTTGAAATATAATAAATTAATAACATGATGTTATAATTATTCCATGAATTTGGAAAACTCGTCTTTTCTTTTATAGTTTAGAAAGTTTTGATATGTTTTTAAGAAAGTTTTCTCTGATGCCGGCAATATATTCATTCCACAACTTCAAACGTACATCATTGCTAATCTTGTGTAGTTTTGCCGAAACCGTTTCAAATTCCTTATTGACAAGCGCTTGGAAGTCGATTTCAGCTACACCATTTAGAAATGTTTCAATTTCATCCTTAACACTGCGACAGAGAGGGAGAAAGAGAGAACCGCTGTGATATTAACTAAAGAATTGAATTATTTCTGATTTCAATTACCAATTAAAGCTTTCTGTATTCTTTTCGTATTCTTTATAATGCAAGTTTAATTGTTCCAATATATTGTATATTTCGTTCTCTGACTCTTCTAGTTCCTTTCGGTGTTCTTCTGCTTTAATGAGCAAGCATTGAGTTATTTCACCAACTTTTTCAATAGACCTATCTACTTTTTTATTATTATTGGTATTATCATGTTGCAACTTCTCAAATTCCATATCCATGTTCAGTTTATATTTCTGTAAAAGTTCGGAAATATCTGCAAAGTTAAATCAATTCATATGTTAATATTAAACCGTATAAATTAGTTATGCTCTGTGTGTCATTATGGCCGAGCTGATTGTATGGTTTTAAAAAAAATTTTTAAAATATCGCTGAATGAAAAAATAATAACTTTAATAAGATAACTGAATACCTTCAGTTAGTGGATTATGTAGCACATCGCGTTCTCTGTTCGCTTCTAAGTATGAATTTATATATTTGGAAACGTCACTACTTTGGAGATCCGAATGCGTTGCACTGTTGTTTGTTGCTGCTTGATCAACAGTTACCATACTTGATTCTTTCTGCAGAGGTACACCATCCTGGGAACATGTTGATGGTGGTCGCATGAGAAAAATGTCATTACTTATAACCTCATGCGTTGTTACAGATGTTGTAGTCACTTCACAAGTTTGAGTAATCGGTTCTAAGCCCGATACTGAACTTCTTTTGGTTGATTTCCTTATGGATGTTGTTGCGAAACTCTTAACTGAAATGTTCTTTGGTGTTATGCGTAGGTTTTCCAATAATGTCGGTGACTGATTTGACTCTTGATCCGAGTCTACACTTAATTCATCATCGGATCTGCGACGATAGATTAAACAATCATTGTTTAAAATTGTATCTAAAGATTTTCCTTTTCTTTTCAAATTTGACTTATTAACGATATTTGCGATGTCACCATTTAAATCTACTATGTGAGCATTCTCTCTTGGCTGCTCCTCTAATTTGTTGTATTGTGGTTTATTTATCTTACAGACATTTAATATATCGCTACGAAGCGGCGAAAGTCCAGTACCCAACAGTTTTGTGGGCACCAGAAGTATTTCTTCGTCTTGTTCTTTGGGAACAGCATCTTGGCGACTAACTTGTATATCACTTGTATGTGGTTGTAGTGTGTCAGTCCCTTCAATAATATTAATTATTTGGGCCATAGTCTGGGAAGGAATTTCTATTCCTATTTCATCGTTATCTGTTTGATTGATTTCGTTCTTGAAAACAGTCTCATAACAATTTGTTTGTTCATTATTCTGTTGAAGCGGGTTTGCTAACTGATCCTTTGGAATATCTCTGGATTTGGTTATGATTATTGACTCATCATTGTCTGGAGTATCATTTTGTTGAACAAATTTTATTAATTTGTCAGAAGAGTACTTTAGTTCTTTTTTACCTGTACACAATTCTTCGTCTGATGATAATAAATCAATATGTTGTATGTATGTTTTGGTACTTTTCGGTTTTGTACATAATTTGTTGGAAATAATTTTAACTCTTTTCTCAGGTGGTTCTACATTTGAGTTAGTTGAAGAAATGTGAACTTTGTTGTTGCTGTTCGCTGATTCGACGTCAAGAGCGGAAGTCAAATCATTTGCATTCAATGGAATTGTATTCTAAAATAGAATTAGAAGTTATATAATTGTTAGATAAGTTTAAATACGGGATAGTTTACTTTTCATAATAAGTGCATATGTATATGATTTGGCATTATACTAATATCATAATTTTTATTTTTTAAAAACTATGTAGAATTGGAAACTAGAAAATGTTTTTCCTTGCTTACTTCAATAACTACGGAAGCCATTTTTTTCAACATCGGTCTTTTTATAACTATCTTTCGTGTTTGTGGTTTAAAGTTTGCTGCAGCTTTTGAGGTAGTTGCTTCTTCGTCGCCGTTACTAACCTTTGTTTTCTTGGGCTGTTGAACCGCATTGCGTGCATTCTTCCTCAACGTTAACCTCTTAACTGGCGGCATTTTATTTATCTTGGGCTTTAGTAATTTAAAGTTTCGATACGACTGACCAGGCTCAGCAAAACTATCATTAAAAATGTCAAAGACTTTATCAGTTGCAGTAGAAGATTGTGGAGTTTCGGGACATCCTTCGTTATTGCGAAAAAATCTTTCGACTGAACGTTCTAAGTCTTCGTTAATTGAATTGACATTCTGCATTATAATTTGTCGTTCATCCTCGTTAAAAACTGCTGCGCTCTCATTTTCATGGCGTAAGTAATTCGTTATATTTATGATGCCACCATTTTCAACGTACTCCTGGATCATTTCTTGACGGTCCAGACCATCACGTCTGGCTAAATGATTCATGGGTTTGACTTTGTTGATTTGTTTGCGTTGGGGAGGCGATGCACGAATCGTTTCCTTTTCAGTTCGGTACCTTTTTTCATTAAAATACTATTATTTAATACTGAACTTAATATTTATTTATTAAACTGAATTTTGAAACAAGTGCAACAACATCTAAAGGACTGTTTAATGTCGTTTATTTCTAAAAAGTATTTCAAAGGTTTTAAACTAACTTGCGTTTCGTTGTCCTTTTTTTCTTTGCGTCTTTATCGTTTTTGTTGTTAGGCGATTCTATTGCTGTGGTAAAAAAACGACGTTTGCTACTGGTTGGACCTTTAGGATCAGGACTTAGGTCTTTCTCTTTGTTTTGCTGACATAACTTTGATCTAATTAGTGAATTTTCATAGTGCGATAATGAAGGTATTTTAAATGTTGAAAGAGAATCTGCTGACGATGTGTTCTCTTCGTCTATACCAGCTGTTTCTAACATGGCTTGGCTTCCATGCTGTTCATCGAACTGTTCATTATTATTACCTAAAGTATAGAGTGCTTCATATATATTGCTAATATACTCGTAAATATGATCGATTATTTGATGTCACACCTTTATTTCCAATGCTTTCGTTATTAATTGATGATGTTTCTGCTGTGCTGTTGTCATTCGATACAGTCTCTACAGATTTAGTAATATGCTCGCCCTTGTTATTACTTTCAGTATTATTGTAATACTTCAGCACCATGCCATTCTCTCGGAGACGTAGAACATCTTCCCTGAACAGTACCAACTCAATATTGCGGACAGCAATCAAGTTGTTCTGATTGGAAATAGTTTTAGAAAACTGTGGCGAAGCATTTGAAACAACAGTAAGTATTTCCTTATTTCTACAGAGGTTAAACAGATTATTAAACTAAGTCTTCGTTTGTGTTAGTGTTCCAACAAACTTACAGTTGAAGTTTGTGTATCTTCGCACAAACTTCCACGTCAGTAAATTTTTCCTTACTGTTAGCTCGATAACGAGCATTGAATGTAACAGTACCTGGACAATAGTTTAAATCGACCCATAAGTGTTCGGTGTGCTAATAAAACAGGAAGTATTGAATAGATGGACCAGATCTGATATGGAAATCGATCTTAAATGCTTACGAGTCGTTTGTAGAATGAAGCAGCAACGCCAAGCTTTACCTTCTTGCATCGCATTGAATACACCAGCAAATTATTTGATAAATTGAAGTTGAAATTATTAATTAATTCACGAGCAGCCTGTAGCAAAATGTATGTAGTCCTAATCTTTCGTTTTCTTATTTCAAAAACTTCTATACTTACATTTTCAAACCTTCCAGTTTGAAAATTTGACACTTCTACAGCACTGCTAATATTTTGTTTTAATACTTGCTGTTGTGTAGAGCAAATCTCCTCGAATATCTCATTTTGTTTCTTGTCATCAATACATTTAAGAAGCTTGACAGTCAATCGCAAGACAATCAATTGTGTGTTATAGTCTCCAACAAAAGTTATGGGACGCCAAAGACAAGCTCTGCGGCGACAGACAGTTAAGTTTAACATTAAAAATATTCAAATATTCCATTTGAAAGTGTACATGTGTGTAAAAGTTACAAAATTATACAAATTTTGGGCATAGCTATGTATGTATTTTCTAGATGTCTACTAGCTGTGGTATAGTTTTGATATTTGTTTCTCTCAAACTTACATTAATCGGGGTTTTAAATCGGCCACTTTTTTCAAGGTTTCCTCGGTGACTACTTCCAAGAGCGCTAATGATAATTTTAGCAACTGGAAATGGTAATCTTCAATATTCTTGGGCTTAAAACACAGCGCAACAGCGATATAAGAAAGTGTGGGTGGAATATAATTTTCAAATTGCTCGCGCAACTTTAAATACTCTGGGTTTAATGCATTTTCTACACTCTGTAATTTATGAATTTTAAAAAAACCGCATAATTATTAGTTGGTCTTATTTTACCAAATACAATTTAAGCCATTGTATTATCGTATTAAACGCTAACTTCTCATCTGGCTGTTTCATAGAAGAGGTTAGTATTTTTATCCCCATGAGTAAATCGCGAAAAGTATTTTTTGTCTTAAATAAAAAAGTTGATTTGACATAAACCAAAAATACATTACAATCGCTTACAATTTTTTGTTGAATTGCAACATCCATTTTAGGGATAGCGTTAGAGACATCAGCAGAAGTTTTCAAACCACTGCTGGCACCGAAAATGGTGCCTTCATTCATTTTGCTACAATGATGGAGCAGAAAGAAAATTTTTTTAAGTTCTAGGCTATAATTATTTGTCAGTAATCAAATTCCAATAATTCTTATAATCAATTTGATATGATAAAAACATGTAACGTAATATTTAAATCGTTTACTTACCACTTCCGCTTTAATTAGTATATAAATTGATTTTAAAGGAAATTTTTCGTTTTCAAAGAAACCGACGAATGAAAATTTTTGACTGCGCCAGTACAGCCAACCATTACAAGCGAAAAGTACCTTAGTTGAGACTTGTACCGTGTAGCAGGCCTTGCCCAGGCCTGCTTGATATAATTTTTTATTTCAAATATTGTATTTTACATTTATATTAGGTACAATCTGGAATACTTTCGTTATTTCAAAATGAAATAACATCGTTTTTATTCGAAATAACCCTGCAGATGCGTTAATCATTTAAAATAATCTGTGCAATATTGCTTTAAATAACATATTCTTGAAATAACTTAGATAAAATTTCAAATACCTGTATGTTTGCGATGGTTACATTTTATGAAATTCATATGTTGGAACAGATTTACCGTTGCGAACTGTGTTCAATTTTTTGTTGTTGCTATTGTTCTTCGCGCTTAATACAACAATAAAATTTCTTTCCGGTCGCTTCTACTTTAGGAGTTATAGCTCTTTAAAGTTTGAAATTTTAGAGCTTGTATCTGTTTAACTATAGTTATCACGATGATATGGACCGTTACAAAGGCTTTTTAAGTATCTTTCATTTATGTTAAATAATATTTTATTGAAAATTATTTTTTTTCATTAATGAATTTTTTCTTAGTAAAGTTTGTAATGAAACTATATGAATATAGCAATAATAAGAATGTAGAGTCCGTTAGCTTTCTAAACAAAAAATCTTTATTGCTGCTTCTTTCGAATACATAAAAGATACATAAAAAGCCCGAGATAGAATCATAGATATATATTTTATAGTTAAGGAATTACAAGCTCTGAAATTTCCAATTTCAAGGGGCTATAATTCCTAAATTCGGCGTGGCCAGAAAGAGATTTTGTTTTTATTGCAACTAGCAACAAAATCAACAACGAAAAGAGCATCAAAAGTGAACACAGTTCGCAACAATAGCTTTTAGCCAATATTTTTACTTTCTATATTTCCATTTTGCTTTTTTGTATCTTACAGAATTCACCTTGTGTTCTATTTTACAGTTGTAAACATAACCAGAAATCAAAAAATTGTGAAGTCATGCAATGCGCTTGGCTAGACGAGTTCTGCAAACGAAATCTCCGTGTTGGCACGATGGTTTCAAGAAACCAGAAAAGAAACGTTTTCAAAAGCAAATGCGTCTAGCCAAGCGTAGTGGCTGTCAAAAATTATTTTGACATCTCAAAGAGATTAAAAACAGAAAATTGATATTTAAGCATAAAACTGAAAAGTATCTCTTCCAAATAAGGTTGCTCGAAAGATGAATTCCTCTTTTGATCCACGTCGCAAGGAAAAAGTAAATCGGTATAAAGCGCCCCAATCTCAAGGACAAGCTGCTGGAAATGAGGACCTGATGCCAGACTACATGAATATACTGGGTGTGTATAATATTGCTTTCATTGGCCGTGAGGTCACGTAGATGCTTTTGAATGAGGTTCGTTGGATTCTTCAAGTATTCGGGGCGACACGTATTTTCTGAGAAAGTCGTATACATTGACATATCCCAACTGGAAGGATAGCCCTCCAAAAAGGCTTTTGGATTTCTCCGAAGTCGGTAGTAAGTGCTTACTCCCCCGGTGTGACATGCCCTTTTTTTTTAAATTCCATGTCATAGCAAATTCTGCTTCCTCCTCTCCATCTCCGCAGCTAAATTTGTATATCCTACACCCAAGGAATTTAGCCCGTGCGTCTGTCTGTCTGTATGTGGAATTCATGATTACAGGGGAACGAAAAGTATCCTGGCGAAATTTTGCACAAATTTGGTATCAGCCCGCATAAAATGGACTCCATAAAATCCTCCCACTGAATTCAACTGTCAATTTATCCTACGGGTGTAGGGTATATGAGCTTCTGCCAGTTTGAAGTTAATACACTTTCTGGTTTAATGTTCTTTATTTATCACTTTAGCGCTTATATTTTTACAAAAACACAAACAAAATATTTTACTTTGTTCTTTCTGAGTAAATTTCTGTTGCTACCCGTTTCGGAATGTACACACGCACCGCAAGCAGCACGCCACGGCACTTGCACAACATTTCTCTTGTGTCGTTTCACCTGCACTGCATCTACTGCACCTAACAGTGCTACACTAAAATGTAACAGCATAATCGCCGTGCGAGGGCTAGCTTCACCTTGTTATTGTGCATCGAAATGAGCTCCCCCTGCACTGTGTCACACATTTGCCACTCCACACAGATTCTCAAAATCGAGCACGAAAATGATTTCTAGAATTGTACTGTAAAAGGTGACTTCACGTGTGTGCTTCAAAAGTACAATACTATCAATATTCATATATGCTCACTCAGTGCGAGTTCCCTTGCGGAACTAGTGGAACAGCGCCGATGTTTCTAACGGCGCGCATTTCCGAACTTTGCTAGACGTAACGGGAACAAAACTCTGCGGACATAATCCTTTCTATAGGAGCTGCTAGCATACGGGCCCGTTGTGTTCAACTGTTGGCTTGTGTGCGTAAAAAGCATCCGAGCAACAGACTCGAGTTTGGACTTGAATCCAGAGTGAAGGCTTCCCTTTCTGATTCTCCTCTCTCTGCCTCAAACTTGAAAGAACCACTTCAAAAGCACCTGTGTGGTCTAATGGCCATTGACTATCATTTCATATTGGTTCTAAATACTCTCGGCCATCAACGTTTGACAGGAATGATATTCTCAATGTGTGGACTTATGATGAAGTTAAAATGGTGCGCTTGGTTTGCCCTTTACTGTTCCTGCATCAGCTTCGCCAGCTCTCGTGTTAGTGACGATGCAAAACAGGTTCGTTTATGGAAATATTTGCAGTTCTTTTAAAAATAAAATTATAATGAGCTTTTCATTTCCAGGTTCTTTCCTCGTTCATGTTAAGCGTAAGCGCTGTTGTAATGTCCTACCTACAGAACCCTGCACCCATGACGCCGCCGTGGGTAACAACATAGAAACCTGCTCTCGCTAATTGCTGATAATAAATATAGACACTAGTACATTAAACTAAATTGTGGACAACATTATTGAATCAGTCGGAAGATCAATTTGGTTGAAATTCATTTCAAAATGATATAATATTCTGATGCTTTTAAATAAACTATCAAACAAATTAAATGTTAAATTAAAATCTGGAATAAGGTTATTTATTAAGATATGTTCCTCGTCCATGTTAAGCGTAAGCGCTGTTGTAATGTCCTACTTACAGAACCCTGCACCCATGACGCCGCCGTGATTAACTACATAGAAATTTGCTCTAGCTAATTGTAATTAATAAATAAAGATACCAGAACAAAAAAGTAAAGTATGGAGTCAAAAGACCAATTTGGTTGAAATTCATTTCAAAGCTGATCCGACTTTTCAATAGACCATTAAAACCATTTATTTAATTTAAACCAAGGTTTAAATGTTTTTATTATATTTCTATTATTATATAATTGTTTTAAGATTTCTAAATTATAAACTCGGTGTAGTTTTGTTGTTAAATTCTCAAGAAGTGTTGACGGAAACTCGATAATCTCTGTGAACGAAGAGCTCGTTCAACGTATTAAGAAAATACATATTTTGTATAATCTACAATTTTATATCCAGTGCTTTTTGCAATTTCATTAGGGTTTTGTTTTTTAAATATGAGTATTTCCGTCATTCTAATGATTTTAAAATTTTTAAAATTTAAATTTGTTTGCATGCAATGCAATTACAATTAGATAGTTAAAATTTCAACGGTTTCCGAAATTCGATTTCAAATTACACACATCAGAACATAGAAAAAAGTTAAAAATTTAAATTAAATATAAACATAGAACCATCCGCTGAGCTCCTCTTCATAAGTTTCTTAAATTCAGTGTTGATGCATTAATTTAAATATTTAAATATCAAGCCATATCTTAAAATAAAATTACGAAATTTAGAATATGCCTTTAATTAAAGGTCTTTTAACTAAACTAAATCGCATCGGTTAATTTATTTGGCATTTGAGCTGCTCAGTTGTGGTTAATTGTTTACAGAGACCGGCAGGCTGGTCGTTATGAGGTGATGAACAAATAGTAGGCAAAGGCAAAGAATACTAGAAAGTAAATTATGCTCAATATAACTGTATATTAAATCTCGCCGAAGTTTGTGTGGCCCGTGGTCTTGGCGTGTTGTTGTGCCTGAACTTGTCCCACCAACATCACATCGCACTGCAGACAACGTAGCGAAAACTTGTCGACGTTAGTAAATTGACGCGAAGACTTTGCCTCACATGCCAGCTGTTCGGCTTGACGATATACGGCTACTTCTTCAACAGGAAAGATGGTGGCCGGTGTGTCGCCCTGAAATTAGTCGCAATTTTGTTGTATAATTGAATAGAATGATTAGTTATTGTTGTAGCTCACCCCCATGGTCTCCATATAAAGCGGATCATAGTGTATGCCGTCGAAGAGTAGAAAAACTCGCAAACCGAAATTTTTATCCTCACCGAAACGGTTAATTATGGCGTTCTGTATATCAACCACGTCAATCTCGAGACCATAGTAATTGGATAATATTGAGACCTCGATGGCTCCACCCCATGACTCAGGACGCTGTATCCAAGCGCAGTATTCTGCATTGGACTTACCCAGAACTGCGTCGTTGTATCGCTGTGTATCTGCTGCGACTTCCTGAGCAATGATGTGACGCATCATTTCGCTACCCTCGTCGTCTACGCTGCCGTTGAGCACAAAGCGAACGCTAGAGAACAGACACGAGTTGTCGGCAGGAACAACTTTCTTTAGCAAAATGCCATTGTAACTACCACGCGGACCAGACGGTAGCTGTACGAAATGGCCGGAAGGCCCAGTCCTATTCATAGTCATATTATTTCCCGAAACTTGAGCTACAACTTGACGCAACTGTTCTGCTTCTTCCTCTTGTTGCAATCGCCTGGCCAAAGCTTCGTCATCTTCAATGGACGGTTGCAATCCTCGTGACATGGTGGCAGCTGCCTCTGCAGTGGTAGAGTCCTCTACAACGCTTTGCTTCTCTTCAACGATTAGTGTTTCACCGCTTTTGATGCCTGTACTTGCGAGACTCTCTGCGTTGTGGGAAAGATCCACCGGTTTTGGTGGGAAGCCGATAAGTACGTGTAGATGAGTTTCCCTGATTTGCGTAACTTGTGCGATCTTAGTTTTCAGCTGAGCGATTGTGGTGCCTGCATTTAAATCTTTAACAACGAATTGTCCACTTTTTGATTTCAATTTTACACTAAAGGATCCAGTCATATTTTTTCTTATATGATTTTACAGAATTTTTGCTGAATTTTCGTTTAGAATTCGTTGAGATTTTTCAGAGCTTCTGTTCGAAAAAGAAAAAAATATCTGAATTTCTGAAAGCAAAACACTAGTAGGCGATGCTCGCCGTTGCCCTTTACTCTTTTCTTATTTTCCTTTGTGGTTATTATTCGTTGTTTTTAAAAGCAAGAACAGTTTTTAAAATTAAGGTCCCTGCATTCGTCCAAGATGGTTTGTGTATGGAATATTAGACCAAATATAGACGAAAATTTGTTCGATGACAAATTTAATTGACAAGTTTAACAAATTTTAATATTTAAATTACAATTATAATTAAAAATAAGGTTCTTCTTTCGAGAATTAACTATTTATTATATTATATTAAATGTAAATTTATAATTAAATTATATTATTCAATGACATTAAATTATTAAATTAGGAATATTTAAATTTATCTCAAAATTCGAGCGAAAAACAACGAGGATAATAAAAATAACGTCAATCTCTCAACTCTAAAGTAACTTACATGGTAAATCTAAACCACTTCTGAGCTGAATTTTTCTACTACAGAGATATACAATTTTTATTTAAACCAATGCCAAATGTTAAATGATGTTTTAGATTGAATAAAATATATATTATAAATTTTTGTGAATAAAACAGCTGACGAGAGATGCCAGTTTAATACGAAAGAAAAGCAGAAGCCATTAAAAACCAAACTAGTGCTATCTCTTATTTACGTACAAAATAACAACAAAAAAAGTTACAAGATGGCAAAATATTTTAAAGTTAACAGGCGGCAAAGTTAACACACTAGATAACACGAAACTGTGAACATCCTAAATGTAAATTGGAGACAAAAACCACTTTTCCTGCTGTAAACTAATTTTTGCGTTACCTTGTGTAGCTGTTACCGTTTGTATTTCAAATAAGCACTTGTTTAATTTAACAGAGGATTTCGTCTACTATCGTCTTAAGAAATGCACTCCTCTTACATAAACGCCGAAACACAACCGTAACAGACCTGAGTGGGCGATACAAAATATTTACAAAATATTAGGCGCTTGAAGATACATACAGTATAGTCTGGGTAGGGTGAACTAATTATTGCAGACGTGCTTCACGTGATCCAAGTTGTTTACGTTAACGAATAATTTTCAATGAATAATTTCAGCATGCTCATATGCTGTAGTTGTTTATTCATAAACTTAAAAAGAAAACGTTTTACAGAAAAAAATCCTTAATACTAGATTGTTTTTTTATATTTCTTAAAGATTTCTGTACAGCCTGGTAGCGAAATCGTTTTAAGACTATTATTCCGGAATAATCTGTTGTAGTATTTGTATTGCCTTGTCGAAAATTTGTACTGCTTCAACTGCAGTTATTGGCTTACTGCATTCTTACTGCTCTGATCTTCGAATTGTTAGGAGGATTTTTTGTTTGCCCGATAATAAACGATTTAATTTTGTTGTAAGGTTGGTGCACGCTAAAAATGTTATATTGGCTTTTTCAATTTTCCTTCCAGTAGCATTTTTTTCACCACATACGTTTTTCCAGGTAGCATCTTCCAAAATAATCCCGATTTATCGACGTTATAAATTTGATTTTCAGACAATTGAAGCTCATACATTATTTCTTTAAATTTTTTAATAAATGGCTGAACTGCTGCGTGATCAGAAGAAAGTTTTTCCCCACATATGTATTTTTAATAAACGTATACCAAATCGCGATTTGAAAGCATTTAACCATCCAGAACTTGCAAAAAAGTCCCCTGGTTTTTCTTTGATTTCCCCAAAAAGTTGCTTTGCTTTCTCCTTCAGCATATCACCACTAACAGGTAAACCTTTATCACGTTGTTTTAAAAACCAGCTGTACAAAGCGCATTCCATACGAGGATTCTCGCCTGTTTTTAAAGTTTTTCTGTTCTTAGCTCACTTGGCGGTTTGAAATAACGTTAAAGATGATATCCTTTTTTTTTATTCCCAAGATTGTTGATTTAGCTACGCCCGCCATACTGCCTAGCCAAACTGGATGATCTTTCTCCGTTTCCAATTTTTTCAATTATTTCACCTTTTTCGTTTAAAGATTAAAATTTTGATTTTCTTGAGGACATTTCTTTAAATAATAACTAAAAACTCGGAACAAATTCACAGTTGCTCAAACACTGTTGCCACAAAAAATGCACTGACCGACCATGTGCAAAGACTGACGACCTAAATACCAGACGACAGCATGCGGTTATCGTTATTATTTTACAGTTATCTTATACATACTACGTATTTGCGTCGTATTTTGGAAGTATCAATCAATAAAATTCACGCCACTGAAGCTCAAGTTGTTGTTGTAGGGGGTTCACCCTACCCAGACTACACTGTATTAATTATTAAAGATATAAATATTGAAGTTATAATTTGAAAAACGAAGAGTATCAAAATACGTAACATAATTAATCTACCGATTTAGCGAATTGTGTTACAAATGATATTTAGGTGCATGTACACATTTTCGAGTGATATAGACAAGTGCTACCCTCTATAAAAGCAGTGGCGTAGCGTGAGTTTCTGCAAGTCGGAAACAAAAAATATAAAATAATTCACTTGCGAAATATAAATGAAAAAGACCGCAAATTCAGCGTTTTTACAAGAAGGATTCAGTAAGTCAGGCGTTTACAACGAATGAGCCAAGTAAAGGGAGGCTTGATGAGCAAAACTCCATTTTAAGAAACTCTTGCAAGGAGCCGATCAAGTAGAAATATTTTGTCGAACAAGTCGAGAAGACACGAAGTATTCTTGGCTCACAAGCTCTTATGGAAAGTTTACGTTGATGATGGGTTGGTTGGTTCTGACAGCTTAGCAACAGCCATAGAAACAAGAAAAACTTGTAAGGATACTGAAATCATCTGGCTTAACGTTGAATAAATGCTGTGCAAATTACCAACGATTCAAGTTCCTGAGAACTGAGTTTTCTTATGTGGAAAATTGCGACTTGTGGTGTTATGGGCTGTTCTTTTCACATGGTGAGGAAATCAGCATAGCAGAAAAACACAGCAGCAGAGACGAAAATTTTGTGCTAATTTTTTGTACTAATTTTTTTCATGTTGCTTTAAAGAACTTCGTTCCGTTTTTTATTTGAATCAACAATTTAAATAATCAACTTAGATTTCAATTTTATGCAAGTTAAGTGTAGAGAACAAAACTTTGAATGATTTTGCTGCAATATAAAACAAAAGGGTAAGTTTTAGTTTAGTGCAACAATTTAGAAAAGAATAAAAAAATTAAAAAAATTTCTGTTTTCTGTTTAAAATATTTGAAAAACAGTAGGCGCTGAATCTTTTTTGGTTTTTGGCTTTTTATTATTCTTATTCTTATCCTTTGTGCTTATTATTCGTTGTTTTCAGAAGCAAGAACAGTTTTGAAATAAGGGTCCGTTCATTTATCCGAGATGGTTTGTGCATACAATATTAGACCAAATGTAGGCGAAAACTTTTTCGACGACAAATTTACTTGAACAATTTTACCAAATTTTAATTATACTTCTTAAATTACAATTATAATTTTTAAAAAAAAATTATAATTAAATTAGTTATTTTAAATGCAAGGTTATATTTAAATTATATTCAATATTATTTAATATTTATTTAATTATTCAATTAAATGAAATTGTTAAATTAAGAAAAAAATCAGAAAGAGTGCTATATTCGGCCTGACCGAATCTTAAGTACCCAACACCTTGAAGTGGGCGGACTATGCCCAGTTTTGAAACAACAACAATTTGCTGGACCATAAAATGCTATATACAGTTTTGTTCAAAAAGCACAAGTCGGGCACAGTTCCGATTTTTTATTGTCTTTGTTGTTAGAACTGGAGATTTAAAATGCATGCTAACTTCCTCCGCCGATTCCGATGATATACATCGCTATAAAAAGACCATATCAATCTACTTTCTTAATATTGTAATAAATATATATGTAAATTATACATTTTCCATAAAAAGAAATTAATGAATGCATAAAAATGTTACTAAAAATCTAAAATTTCATTTTTCTCCAAGCATTATTCGAAACATAAACGGATAATGTTACTCTATACCCAGAAATGTAATCGTTTGTCATAACTCAAAAACTAATTCTGATATCCTATTTTTAATAAAATGTAGGCCTGGTCGTGGACCAATTTTGCCCATTTTCATTACCAACCGTTGCGCAACAACAAAGGATATTTTTCTTTTCATATCTTCACTGGTTCTCCTGTGATCGTGATTCCTGCCGTGAAAATCGGGGTAATTAAAAACAACGCCGTTCTCTGAACCTTCAAGTAACATAAGTTACTAGTAATTTAAGTGTTTTACGTAAATCCTAACCACTTCTGAGCTGAATCGTTCTAGTACAGAGATATACACGCATCCCTCGAATAGCACGGTACTTGAATAGCTCGAAGTCGCGAATATGACTGCTAAAATTAATTCGATCACTGTCGAGATGTCTGCAGTATGTATTAAGAACGCAACACGATTTCGAATAACATGGATCAAATGAATTGTGTAATTCTAGGGATGTCTGTATTAATGTACAATGTAATGTAATGTATGTAATGTAATGTAATGTACGACATATAATGGAATGCTGCAGAAATCAGCTAAAAACGGAAAGATTTATGGCGTAATTTTGTACTATTCACATCAAAATACGTAACATCTACCGATTTAGCGAATTATGTTACAAATGATATTTAGGTACATGTACACATTTTCGAGTGATATAGACAAGTGATTAACTCTTTGAAAGCGTAACAAAATAGAGTATTGATGAAGTAAAACGAATTGCTCTCTATATACAGTATAAATATAAAGACAGAACTAATAAAAGTTGTAAAAATGGTTCCAAAAGTTTGTCATTTGTAGGTTTTTATCATTATTCATACATATCTACGAATTATTGAAATATTATTTATTAAACTAGCCAAATATTTGAAATAATAGCACCGGTGCATTTTTTTTCTTCTTAACTGTACTAATTTTTGAAATTTCGTATGTGTTAAAATTTGCACAAAATTTGAAATTTTCGATAAACAAAAATTAAAAAGATTTTAATACGAGTATAACCTCTATTTAAACTAATAAAGAAAACAAACAGATGGAGATAAAGAAATCGTATTCATAAAAGGAAAAGAAAAAATATTATTAAACACGCTGACGTAGTTCAAACAAAATAAAAAGCCAATGCAATATGATCCGAAGACAAGGTTTGTATTCATAGTTAATAGTTTAGTAAAATATACACAAGATTAGTATAAATAGACGTCGGTAGTTCGATCGGAGCATCAGTTAAAATTTTGGTCTTGATCACTTAAAACCTCCGAAAATAAATAATGAAATTTTTCATATTGGTAAGTTGAAAAGCAACAACAATAATAATAAAAATAGCAAAAATTAAAAAAAAAGCAATTCACTAGCGAAATCTAAATTAAAAAGAAATCAAAAGAGAACAGAGAATTCTAAATCTTTTTAAATATTGTATTTATTAAATGAATTTTTCGTAATAATAGTATTATTATTATACAGAAATTTGTTTAATTTGAATTTTTGTTTTGCTTGGTTGAATGTTTTATTTGCAGACTCTTCTCGTTTGTTCGATGGCTGTTTTTATGGCTGTGACTGCGGTACCAATTGAGGAATCCATTCCTGAGGGTCTTGAGGGTGCTGCCAGTGAAACCGTGAATCCATCTGATAATCAGTCGCTGATTTTGAAGCTAAAACTGCTAAAGAAACTCTTCTTTTTGGGCTAGAATCAACCGAGTTCTGAGTCTTGAAGCTTCAGATCATGTGTACCTTATAGATAATTAGTTTGTCTACGTTTGCTACCAACGCAGATACTATCTAAAATATGGATAACATGTTTAAGTTAATCATATAATTAGTTGAATATGTGTAGTTAAACAAGTACGAGTATATGTTAAATACGATATTAAAAATACAAAATACAATGTATACATTGTTGTTAGAAAAAAATTGAACATTTTTTAATCTCTGCGACTTTGTATTTGATTTTAGATTTCAGTGGAATACCTTCTTCAGAGCAGAGTAGAAGGAAAACACAATGAAACTTATTTGCGTGTTTTCATTCATAAATCTGAGGAGGTGTTCATACAATTTTTTTTAAATAATCGTTCAAATTCAAATATTTTGACGAATTGATTCCTAAACCATGCAGATCACGATTCTTTAGTTAAGATATTCAGTTAAGTTAAACGTTTTTTATGTTCGAATAACGTTCAACGTGTAATTTTTGTACTCATATTTTTCATGTTGCTTTAAAGAATTTCGTTTCAACAGCAACAACAATGAACAACTCAAATAATAAACTTTAGATTTTTATTTTATGCAAATTACGTTTAGAGAACATAATATTGAATGATTTTGCTGCAATATAAAACAACAGCTTAAGTTTTAGTTTATGCAAGAGCAACAATTTTAAAAAAAGCATACAAAATTTAAGCAATGCAAAAAAAAAAAAAAACAAAAAGGAAATAATGTATGCAAACAGAAAAAAAAAAACAGATTCACTAAACTAATATACAAAACAAACACAACCAATTTGCTGATGTTTAAAGCGCATAGCATAGCAGATGCTAATCATAAACAAATCTACTAAATAAAGTTTCTGTGATGAGAGTCCGAACTTGGCTTTTAGTGGCTAAGTGCTGCTGCTGCTGCTTCGGAGACGAGGAGGTTTTTGCTGGCAAGTGTTTACATACGTCTAATAAAAATGTTCCCATATGTATTTATAATATATAAAAATTACTGATTGCTTATTTCGTGATACGCACGCATTCTTCTCGCTTTCTAGTCGCCGAATCGAAGAGACCTCGCCGCGTCCTTGAGAACATCTCATCAATAGAACAAAATCATGAGATCAGATCAGACAATAGAATCACGTACAAATGATGTGGTTAAGTGTTTAGCACATGGCCAGTATAAATACCAGTATGAATTGTGAGTTAAACATCAGTTAAAATCTGTCACTGGATCTTGACAAAACTTACAAGGAACTTAGTTAAGCATTTAGACCAACAATTGAAAGAAAAGTAGTTTATCAGTTAAGAATACAAAAGTAGAAAAAAGAAATTCCACAAAATGAACATCGTATTTACGGTACGTAACAAAGAACCCCTTATTTAGTGTAAATAAGTAAAAATATAACAGAATTAATTAAAAACATTAGTAAAATCTAATTTAATAGTTAAGACATTTAGTTAGTTAATAGTCGGTTAACATTTTTCAAGTTAATCTCTATAGACTCTTCTGGCTTGCATCGCATTTATGATGATCTTCTCGCTGATCGTCACCGCTGCGCCGGTCGACGAGTCCATTCCCGGGGGTCTCGAAGGTGCTGCTAGCGATATTGCCAATCCATCCGATGAACAATCAATATTTCTTAAAATATTGCTGCTGAAGAAACTTTTACTCTTGGGTTAAAAGTCTCACCGAATAATTTAGTTGTTATTTTTTTAAGCCAATCTTAAATCGTATTCATCTTGACGAATAACCAAATACTTCAAGAGTTATCATATTAATTTACAGTCTAGCGTTTCTTGTAATTATCTAGATTTAATTAATAATTTTGAGATTTTTATTACTTATGTGAATTAGAAATGAATATTTTTCAATACCTTTTAAAATAATGTATTTAGATCAGTCTTGTATACGTCCATGTAATATACGATATACGAGTATGTGAATTATTTAATATACAATATTTAAATATTTTCTTAGAAATTCGGAATCTCTTTTGAAGAATTAAAAAGTTGTTAAAAAGTCTAAAACTGTTTCTAAGACTGTGTTTCAAAAATTTTTCTAAGACTGTGTTATAATAATTGCGAGAGTAGTTGTCATTGTATAGTTTTTGATCAACATAATCTTCCATCCCAGTGACTTATTTATTGTATTATTAAAAATTATATGAAATCTGAAAGAATATTATTTTACTCTACAGTATACACTACAGGCGAGTGTTTATGGCAAAGAAAGGAGGAGGACCATAATTAACGAATATATTGACAATTTGAATATTTTATAATAGTTTGTCCCAAAAAATGAACTTAAATCGCAGGTTATGAGATATCACACTCGATTTGATTATCGTATATTATTATTATCGTAATAATATACGATAATATACGATTATCGTAAATTTCAGAAGATACTCGTTTGAAAGTCGCGAAAAATCGTCTCTATCATTAGTAGAGAACCGGACATTATCATTAATGACGGATAATATTCTTCAAAATCAACAACACCTTTTTATTCATCACTTCAAAATTATTGTTCGAATTCATTGAGCGTTGTTAAAAGTTCTGACACGTTTTGTATTGGAGGGCCCTGAAGATTAAGAAGGGTCGACCCTGGATGTATAGTATGATTTTGTATCTACATAGCTATATATGTACATATGTACACATATCCAAATATCTCTCTCTAATCTGCTGGGTAGTAGCTGAGTATATAATATAAAACTAATTGCAACAACACCATAATTAAAAGTTGAATACGATAACGGTACATACAGAAATGACAATATCATAGATTTTTTGGACCTGTTCAAGCTTAATTATGACCTTCGAAGGTTATAAAAAAGGAAAAAGCCTTGCCAATATAGTGACATTTATATTTGTGTATTTGAAATTATTTTTCAACATTTTTGTTTATGGTCCTTCTTTATTTTGACTGTTTTTGCTTACACTTTTTCATAATTATGCCAGATTCTCATATTTCACTATCGTTCATAAACAACATTTTACACGAATGGTTATTTTTTTACATTTAAGCTTCCATATACAAACATAATTTTCTTTCATATACATTTTGATATAATAATATTAAAATAATGAGTTTTTAGAAACAATATATACATTATAAGAAGTGTATTTTACACAGCTCTATAAAAAAAATAAAACAACAATATATTTACCCTTGATGTTTAAACCCTTGATCGAAAATAATGCGAAATATAATAAAATATAAAACATAATTTACACAAGTAAACCAACCAACAGAAATAAATTAAGAAAAAATTTAACATGAGCCGAATTTAACACTTTTTAGTTCATCTTTGAAGTAAAAATAAATAAATGAATTCGGAGGAATAAAATACTGAAAGACAATAGCAACAAATAAAATAGTATTAGATTACATTTTCAATCATAATGAATTAAATGTTAAACTAATATAAAGTATACAAAATGTTAAATCCAACGAAGCAGTTTTTTGAGTTGATCAGAGTTGAGTTGCGTTGGTTTATATTAGAACCCGATAGGTTTATATGGTATTTTTTCGAAAGAATTTCGGAAATCTTAAAATAGAATTCATATAACTCTTTGAAATAGAATTTCAGAAGATGGACATTTTTTTCTAAACATTTCCGCGTGTTCAGCCGAGGAGTAATTTTTTGATTTTCTTCAGCTTGAAAAAAGACTGCAAGTTTTGTGGATTGTTATACTGCTCGAGATCGTAGAGGTCGCCGCCTAAAGATTCATCCACGGGTATCGCGGTTACGAGAGCCACCGTAAGCAGGCAAAAAAAGAGCGACTGAAATTAGAAAAAATGCACATGAAATTAAAAACGGTCTCAATAAATTGAGATATTATTAATAATATTTTGTTAAATGTATCTTCTTCACTTAATTTTTTCATTTAATTCATTTAATTTATTAATTTCGTATTTATTTCACTTTAACTTTTATTTATATTTATTCAACTTTTTAAATATTTTATGATATTAATTTGTTCTGGATTTTAATTGAAATGCTTTTCAAGTTTTACTTCTTCTTCTTCAACTTACCAGAAGTAAAAGTTTCATGTTGTTGTCGTTGTTGGATTTGCAGTTATCAAAGTTGGTACTTGATCCTTCTTTTGAATACTTTTAGTTGGCGAAATGCGAAATGTTGGTAATCCAAAATCGAACTGTGCCCAACATTGGCAGGGAAACATCTTTATATACCATCGATTTCAATTGCTCTGCCTTCTCTTTCATGCTCTCTCTCTCTCTGTCTTTCTCTCTATCTCGCTCTGCTCTGTCCCTCTCCTTTCCTCTTTTTAGTCGCTTTTAACATAATAATAGCATTAAAGATCCAACAAAAGGAAACTGAGGTAAACGACAAAAAATATTGTTGCATTGTTGCTTGGTCATGTAAATTGTTAAAACGTCGGGTCCAATAATTCATGCGCGAATGTGTCAGTGTGTTGATACAAGCAGACTTACATACATACATACACACACATCAAGTTTGTCAACAGTCTTTTTTTTAGAGGGATGGTACCAGAAATATAAAAGATACCTACAACTTTTCTGGGTCGCTTTTCGTATAAACGAGGTCGCTAGTATTTTAATCAAAATGTTTTCGAAATTCTCACACCTGATCAAGGTGACGACGGCGGCAGATGATGGGTTAAAGCATAATTTGAAGTCAGTTCAAAGGGGCTGAATGTGTGGGTTTCTTTTGCATAAAAATCATCAACTTTTGCATAAAACTCATTAACTTTTGCATAAAATTCATGAACTTTTGCTGCATAAAAATGCTGTCCATAATTAGCTTCACTTCATTTTCACTGTTTATCAATACCTGATATCATCTTAAATAGTTATTTGTTATGAGTTCCAACAAAAGCTTTTCAGTCCCTTAAAGATTGTGTTAATTTGTTTTACAAACAGATACGATATTTCATCGCATCATACATGTCCATATATAAGTTCATAAAAACTATAACTATATTATGTTTTATACTCAGAACTAGATTGGTACTAAAATGGAATTTAAATATTATTCTCTAAAGTTGGAATCTTTAAATGCTTTTAAATCGAACGAGTTTATATTTAAAGCTATTTTAATCTTCCTATAGTAAAAATCACATCGCATCTATATAAATATAAAATGTATTTATATGTATGTATATATAAAATGTATGTATATATTTTATGATTATAGTTTCAAGTAGAACTTAATGCAAATTTTAATACTTTAGTTTATCTCATTAAATTTTGGAATCCATTGAAAGATTTACATAAAATAAAAATCTGTTCTAATAAAAAAAGTGACTTAATAAAACTATTCAACAGAATACCAAAGAATAGTTTTGATTCATTTTAATAGACGTGGCAACGTCCGATTTTTAAATGATTCTCCGGACTCTTGAACCAGTTCAACAGCTACACTTTCATTAACATTCGTAAGTCAGTTCTTCGGTGGTTTTCTTTTGATTTCGATACGTTTTTTATGCTCTTTTATAGTAGTTTCTCTTTATAAGGCAAAAGTTCTGCTCCCAAAAATAAACAATAAAAAATACTCGCCAACAATTTATTGAGTGTTTACGAGTGTATCGTAAGCTTGAAGTTGTTTTTTTTTTGCACGCATGCGGCAACCTTCAAATATCTGGTCATATATCTATAATTATTTAAATTATTAGCATTTCGAACAGACGCTCAGAAAAATCTTTTTCAAGTATCGATTTTGAAAGATTGTAATTGAGTAACTTTGACGTAAATCAATCAAATCGGTTTCTTCGGGTTTTTTATGGGAAAGTGAAAAAGTTGGGTTTTTGTGAAAACATGCGAGTTTTTGTGCGTTTTAATCGGATTTTTTCATTGTTTTTTATTGATTTATAAAGGTTGCTTTATTTATGTCTTATGTCTGTCAACTTCACATCTTTAGTTTTTGTGAAACTATAATATTCGTTATAAAACTATTTCATTTGCATATCTTGGATTGTTTCAAATTCATTGCTTTCCACTCGTTTTTTATGGCTTTATTTAGTTAAGTAATTTAACACTTAAGTGAATTTGTAAATAAATTCCGAAAAAGTGGCATACAAAGGCATACTCTTTTATAGTCTTCTTTTTCTTATCCTTGCATCCGAATGCCTTCCGTATAATCGTATAATTCTAAGGGAAATTTTTTACGTCGACGCGAAGTCTTTCTGTACCACTGTGCATGGTAACGTAGTGCACGCAAATGAAAAAATGGGTAGGTATGGCATCTCTCACCTACCGATTTTGTTGACAAGACGGCGGTTTATTTTTTGCATTACTCATTTCTCTTCATAGCGACGTAAACTGGTTGATTGGTCCTTCATTTTAATCGGTGTCTGAAGCAACGTGACTGACTTACTTTTGCTGCTTTTCATAAATACTGTGAAATACTCGTACTTCAGATACAATTTTGCAAACTAAAATGAAGATGTAGTTCTTAAACATATTTTTATTGTTTCCTTAATCATCAACACTATCAGCATCGTCATAACATGAAACCTTATCGTTAACATGAGCATAGGTTTAATTTATTTATTTTTTCGGTTTCTTTAAATTATTTCTTCTTCTATGCATATGAATAGGCGAGCCAACAAAGTTACACAACAACACTTTCAACTAACTTCAAGCTTAGCTCGATGATGACTTAATTTAGTCATCCTACCTCTCAAGCAATGAACTCTACGGTTTTAGGAACAAGCTTCATTAAAAACCAAAGCATTAAACGAAACTGGTTTAAGTACCAATTTGGCAACGCGTGACGAATGCATTTTTTAACGGGGTTGTAAAGTCCACTCAATTGAACACACTCGTTAGAAAGCGTGGCGCAGCGACAGCATACCATGGACAGCATACCATGGAAGTGTACCACTTTCAGTGCCTATTCAAACCCTAGAAGAATGTTTAATGTTCGAATGACATTGTTGATGGTGACTGTGTAAAAATTTTATGTACGTAACTATGAAGTTACATGGGATATTTAATTGATGGTTACTGAGGACCGAAAAGTAGGTTTCGGTAGAAAAATATACCTATTGTAAAGTGAACTTTCAAACCTTTCTGCAATGTTACTCAAAAGTTCTTTGATAATATAATTTGCAGATCTCGTTATATTTTTATTAAACCCAAGTTTATAGTAGATCCATTTATGAATCTCTTAATATTAGATTACAACAATCACTCAACACATTACAACAACATAGACACACACACACAGATGTGGGTTGCACATTGGAGTATTTACTAAATGCACCCAAATTTAAAAAAACTACAGGCTGGTGTCAATGTTGACGTGTGGTGAGGAGCGACATTTCAACTACAATCAGTTGTTGTTGTGTTCTCTGTCCTGCTCCCTCGAGCACTCTGCAAACATGAGACTCATTGAAGATATTGCAACTGGTAAACATGTAGCCAGTAACCGTAACGAGTGGACTCTTCTTATTAACACAGTAGCTACGCTGAAATTAGGCCAGATTGTTTTTAGGGTTGTCTTGTATATTTTTTCTTTTATTTGCAATTTATTTATTTTTTAATTAGCATTTATTTTCTTATTTTGCTCCTTCTTTTCCAGCGACTTCTTTGAAAACCTTTCATTCAATGTCAGTTTTTATGATCCAAAATGTTATTGACCGACTTTTGGTACCTGAATTCATTAGCCTGTTATTGTGCTTGTTGTATATTTTAAAACTATAGTATATATCGATATCACACAGAAATGCTTCCTTTTTCTGATAAACTGGTTTCAATACAAATACTCATTCCAATGCTTGGTTTATAATTTAATAATATAATAAAATGAAAACAATAATAATAATCGGATAAGGAAACGATATATCATAGTTGATAATAATTAATATAGTTTTAGTAAAGGGAAGAAATTATCCTGATGATAGTATTAGCTATAAATATCACATCTGTACCTATGATTTAGAATGCATTAAATAGTAGTAGAATTTTTACTACTATAAAACGTAACAATAAATATATGATTATGTATTTTATTTTCTTATGCAATTACGATCATATAACAATATTTAAAATTCCGCCTAGTGCTGAAGTAATAGTTTACTTAGTGCTATTCGTTAACTAAGTTTTCACCATTCGAATTATTTAGTAACAAACAAGAAGAGTTGCCAATTTATGAAGTCATAAAATGTTATGGTAAACTGTGGAGTACGTGACAATTTAATTGTGATTACGAATGACGTAATGCATACAGAGGCCGGGTATCCGCATGTTACGTCATCGATGTCAGGTAAGGCGTTCAATGAATGTTGAATGAACTTAAGAAGCAGGTGGGTATACTATACTATACTATACTATAGTAAAGAAGATACAATCATACGTACGAGCATACGTTTGTCAAGAATTTGAAACGAAACATATAATAAGCTGTATTATATACAAGTGGGCGGATAATGCCCATTCTTGGCCAGTTTCATATTTCCGAAACTAAATGGAGAGATAATAAATTGTTAAGATCAGTTTAATGAAGATTTTGTTTTGGGAATATAGTGGAAGTGTGGGCGGGCCATGCCTATATTTGGCACAGTACTTAAAACTGGGAATAGAAGTATATGTTTTCTATTTTGTTACTCTTGTAGACATCTATTAGGATTGGTGTCAGATTAGGATAGTAGGACAGATTGTATGAAAATGGGCGGATCAAGGAAGTAGTTTATGCTAACAGTTACTCATATGTGTAACTCAGTTACCAAAACGGTGGGTGTGCCATCATTTTAATAAAGATGTAGGCAGCAAATACATACATGAAATACGCTATTTAGTGAGATTTTGTTAAATTGTTTGCTCAAGCTTCAATAATGGTGCATGGATTGAAAGGCTTGAAGGCTGAAAGGGTGGTAAAGAGAGGTAGAATCAAGAATCAAAATAACAATAACGAAAAGTGTTGGAAGAAGTTTGGCATGAACAGTTTTATAGAGAAATCGGTGGAATGCCGATGAACGGCGGTGAACGGGCAGGTATTAAGGGCAGAGAGGGGAGGTGTGGGTTTGTGGGTGGGTAAATGTAGGTCAGGAAACACGAAGCATGATTTGCAGCTCTGTAATTCACAAAGGCAAACAGCTATGAGTCGAGAAATTATTAATCGTACAATAGGCCACAAAACACAATAAAAACACCCGAACTTTCGCAACTCAAGCAAGCAGTCGTCTGAAACCCTTCTTAGCCCGTCTGCTGCAGCACTCAGCGGCATTGTTGAGTGCCGCTAACGTCACGTCTTCCTTATTGTTTCATTTTAAGTTTGTTTTTCATTCTTCCAGGATTGGATTTTTCTTATTCACGCCATCGTTGCAGATGCTGTACGAGTACCATCGTCGTCGTCGTCGTCGTTGTTGTTGCCCTGCATTGAAGCGCTTTCTTAAGCCAATCTACTCGTAGCAATCTGGATGCACGAAGCGGGTGTGGGCGGGGCCAGAAGTACAGCTAAAATGCAGCTGCTTAATTATGAGCTGCTTACAAATTTAATAACCTTGGCGTGAGCAGAACGAATAGTGTGTCGGTTTAGCGAACTGGCGGGTCGACTGGCGGCTCGACTGGCGGGCTGACTGACTGCCTGACAGACTAGGTGCCTGACTGGCTGTTTGACTGGTAGACCGGACCCTGTAGAGTTAAATCAACTTTATCTACTAACGCATCCTGAATGGATTCTGGAGGGTTCTGGCTGGGTTCGGATGGAATGTTTGTTGCTTGGCTGTTTGTTAAAAATGGCTTCATGCGCTTCTGCCTCGCATTGTTTGGCTGCCAGCGACATTAAATGGAAGAAAGAACGCCAACGCCAACAGCAACAGCAACAACAATACCCATAACTTCAGAAACAACCGAAAGATGGCAACAACAGCAACATTTTCTTGAAAGTAGTACCTTCAGGAATTTTTGCGCCTGCAATGCAGCTTCCATTGTTGGCAACAAAAGACAAATGAAGTCATCAGGAAAGAGAGCTAAGACAAGAGCAAGAGAACGGAGAAGAAGAACAAGGAAAAGAAAAAGAAGCAAAAATTATAAGCAGGTGTATTGTAGGAAGGGGGCGGTGGTGTCACAAGAGGTGTACAGCAGGCATGAAAGCTTGCAAAGCATTTGAGGCTCTAAGCAGTCTCTTGATGGAGCACCCTAACGTCTTTAAGCTGCGCGTGGCTTCAAGGTTTCAACCATCGTTTATGCCTCCGTCCGGAACCCAACAAAACATTTCCAAACTTCTTACAAAGCTTCGGTAACTCTTTTTGATTTTATTTTGCTAAATTTTTTTATACCGGGTTTTTTCGCTAAGCTCGGGTCTGGAAGATAAACGAGGCTGTAAACTCTACAACAACAACAACAACAACAATAATAATGGGAACTCGGAAAGAATGCGCCAAGAAATTATGAGCCACTTAAAAAGCATTTAATTATGAAAAATTCTCTTTTTCTTTGTTTTATTTAAAAAATATGCTGGAAAAATATGCAGAAATAATTGATGCATTTTAAATTTTGATAGTTTTTTAATCTTTTTAAGTGTACTTAGAGGTCATTAGAATGAAAGAAGTAAAGCGTTATTCACCGTTATAATATTATATTATGTAATACTTGATGGAAGAGATGGTTGAGAATTTTATTGTTTATCGCTTTGATTGAATTTACTGAAGTGTTGCCGAAATATACACGTATATTAAAACCAAGACACACCCTGGAAAACCCCTTCGGTCAGATTTACAAGGTCATTTTAGCCGAACAATTTATAATCTATACATTAATTTACAGTAACTTAGGTGATGTGATCCAGCATCCTGCTAGTAAGGGTTGACCATCAGTTCCTTCGTCCGGAATCCAACAAAACATTTTCAAACTTCTTCAGAAGCCAGATTATAGTCCGGATCCGATCCGTAGATAAGATCGATATAGTGTAGATATGCCATCGATATAAATTATCAAGGCATACGTATTATAATGCCTTAAAATCCAAAGATCTAATATCATTATAAAATAATGTACCAAGATTGGAGCGTGGACCGTACCAAGATTGCACAATGGATAATAATAAGGCGAATAGAATTTTAGAGATGTGATGATTATGATATGTACTTACTTTTGGTGTATATAAGCACTTATATTTGGCTATTGGATATATCGCCGCGAAAAACTCCCACAAACCAGGGTTATTATATTTAAGGTAGTTTGTATGAAGGTAGTTCGAATGCTAAGGTAGTTTTTATGAATTTTTACTAAAACTAAGGTCACAAAAGTGTATGATAACTTAGCTTCACTTTGCATTGAGTTCTTTTAGGTTTTATTAAGTTTGTTATCTAACTTGAACTATGAATTCTAAATTGGATTCGAGGAATCCAGATTCTATGGTTAGTATAGTAAATTATTAATCGAACATATATAATAGTTCATCTATTATCTTGAACGATGTATTTCCTGGAAATGAGCTCATTAACTCCTCGTACTCGTTGCATATACATACATTTATCAGTTTTGCACTCTACACAAAAGATGAGAAGCAATAAATAGTTGTCGTGAATCACTGCTGATAAAGACTTGGATTAAAACGTGTGGCTAAACATTGCTAACGCTGGAGAAGCAGGGTAGTTGCCTGGTCCACATGCCCGGCCATATGCTTGAAGTGAGATCTTCTCTCATGAATCATTTATAAGAAAATTAAAACAAATAAGTTAAAACGTGTTTTTAGCACTTGCACTTGTATTCAGTATCTGCTTCGTACTGAAGTTAATTTTAATCGAAGAACCGATTTTGCACTGCAACTAATTGCTTCACGTCAGTTCTGTACGGACGTTCAGACGACGCAGATTAATTCGAAATCTCGTTCCGCAATGAAGCTAAAAATAAGACCGTGGCTTCTGCTGCTTGCTTTACTGCACTATTTGACCTCTGTTGGAGCGTACGAAGTGACGAAGGCCAAAATCGAAGTGTTTTATCCCAAGGGCTTTGAAGTCTCTATACCAGATGAGCCGGGAATAACGCTCTTTGCCTTCCATGGAAAATTAAACGAAGAACTGGAGGGTCTCGAGGCTGGACGCTGGGCAAGGGACATCGTGAAAGCCAAAAATGGTCGCTGGACGTTTCGCGATAAAGAAACCGAATTAAAAATCGGAGACACTCTCTACTATTGGACCTACGTCATTTTCAACGGTCTTGGATACCGCGAGGACGACGGTGTGTTTGTTATTAAAGAGTACGCCAACAAGTCCGCTGGTTCAGGTGCCACTTCGGTTACACCGACTACCGAAATTCCCACAAAAGAAGACGATGATGCAAACTGCATGGGCAGCAGAACTCGTATAAACGGCGGTGTGCCGACACGTTGTTCCGGACAAATAGTATTCGAAGACGAGTTCGTGGGGACCGCTTTAGACACAAGCAAATGGAAGATTGAGCGACGCTTCTCTACGCAACCCGATTACGAGTTCGTCATGTACGCCGATGATGTGCCCGATGTGCTGAACGTTAGGAACGGCATGGTTACCATTAAGCCGAAAGCCGTAACTCATCAAATTAATAATGCGCTGCGAAACGGCTACAACCTGGGTCCGACGTGTACTGGCAAACTCGAAACAATGGACTGTGCCCGCGCCGGTGGTCAGAACAACGACATGCCTCCATTTATATCGGCGCAGTTCTCCACGAAAGAACGTTTCACTTTCAAATATGGGCGCATTGAGGTACGCGCTAAGCTACCCAGTTCCGCATGGGTGTTCCCGGAAATATGGCTGGAACCTGTGAGTCAAGCGTACGGCGTCAACAACTATCAATCGGGGCAAATGCGAGTGGCATTCAGTCGCGCCACCGGCGACTCGGTGTCCTTATACGGAGGCGTTCTACTGAATTCCAACGAACCTTTCCGCTCCGCGAAGCTATGCCAAAAAAACGCTTCAGTTGATGCCGACTGGGCCAACAGATTCCATGTGTACAAGCTGATCTGGACCGAAGATGTTATCGCCGTTGCTGTCGATGACGAAGAATACTGCAGGATCTGTCCGAAGGATGAGAACGAGGCTCTGTACAACACAGAAATCAATTCCATGCACTTGCCGAACAAAGCTGTCCTCTCCGACGGCTCTAAATTGGCACCATTCGATCAAGAGTTCTATATAACTTTCGGCTATGGCATTGGTGGACACTCGGACTTCCCGGAAGGGTCGCGCGCTGGACAGCAGCTGAAGCCATGGCAAAATTCAGATCCTCGTGCAATGAAGAAATTCTGGAACAAATCGAAGCACAATTTGGACCAATGGCTGGCTAACGGCGACTTAAAGATCGATTATGTTAGGGTGTATGCAGTATAGATTTGGCAGTGTAAACTTTCAGTGGAATTCATTCGGTTGGCATAATTTTGATCTGTATAAATTAAAAGATGAGAGTTGATTTTAAGGCTCTTAAGTCAATGTTGACATAAAGGCAATTTGAATCACATTCAAATGTAGTGAAGGTATGCAAATTAAAGAATCGAAAAACTTACGCATCAAAAAGCATGAGATTTGACGTTAGTTAGATAAGCTGGTCACATCGTAAATTTTAAAGTGATTAATCTTGTAGTAGAAGTAAGTAATTTTAATTTTAATTTACCGAATAAATAACTTATCGAGTTTGTTCTATTCAATGTAAATATTGTATAATGCAATAAAAATTAAATTCAGTAGCAGCGATTTCTTAAAACACTCCCAGCGTTCACGAGCGTGCGAAAGGATTTAAACGACTAGAAACTCTGAATCGCAAAGCTTCTGAGATTTTGATTGAGTCGGTAGAGTTAATCTTATTGCTAAAGTCAATCTTGATGGTGATTTGTTGTTCTTGTTACATTTATTCTTATGCTTCTACTTGTTACTGTTATTATTACTGTTGTCGTTGTTGTTGTTGCTGTTGTTGTTGTTATTGTTGTAGTCACGGTTACCAACAAACGATGCGAATGCAAAAATCTAACATTCAAATGGAAAAAGCAACAAATAAAGCACGCGAATGAAGTGCTTTGATTTGGCTCCATTTCCAGGCCATGCTAAGGATGAAATATTGAAGCATGAGAGAGCTGAAGGCAGGAATGTTTGTGTGGCAGTTGCAACTGAGCTGAGTAGTAGAGCAACAAGAACATAAGCCCAGGATCAGCTGCAATTCAGCGCCGAGGGGCACTTAAACACATGTTTTTTCGGGAAATTTCTTCAATTTCAGTGCTTGGAGCTTGGATGCTGCTGCTGCTATTCTTCTTCTTCTTCTTCTTGTTGGACGTGGTGGTTGAAGTGCAGATTGTTGTTGTGCAAGTGTGCTTCTGTTGCACATGTTGCTTTAACCGTGAGTCACGTATTTTAGGTCGGTTGTTGATGCTGCTGCGTTCCGAACTCAGTCAGTCGAAAGAGCCATAGAAACACCATGCATGGTATATACATACATATACGAGTATATATAAACACACCCTCATGCAAAAATACATTCACATTCGCCTACACACACACGCATACAGCTACGAATACTCACTCACATTTGTCTTTTTTTATGACAGCGTAGTAAATTGAATGCAGCTCTTCGAATGATGCGCTTATTTTTCTGTCTTACTTTTTAGTGTTCTGCTTTCGATTTGTTCGCTTTTACGTAGATTTTTTATTTCTAACTCATATGAGTTGTGGTTCTTCCACAACGCGAATGAATCTTGCAATGACCACAACTTGTTGGTAAGTTTTTGAACACTTGACCACATCAGAAAGGCTAAAGAATGAAATAATGAAAAAGGGGCCGCTTGTAAAGAAGAAGAAGAAGAAGAAGGAAAGAAGCAAGGGGCGAAAAAACTGCACAGAAGTGTACAAGCAGAAAGGAGAAGAGCTAAAAACTAGCCACAAAGTAGTTAAAACTTCAGACGTAGCGGCGAAAAAAAACATTGCTAACCAATTGAATTGAAGCTGCATGCTTTTCTGAGTTATGGTGGCAACGCTGCTTTAGACAAATGATTTCTTAATGTCGAGTTCAGTTCAGTTCGTGGAGTTCGTTTCCTGGCTCTGAGCGCCCGATGAACTCCATTCGAGGGTTCAAGTTTTCCATGCGACGGCAACCATTGCTTCAAAGCTTAAACCACATTCATTCTAACACACATAAAAATACACACACGTACACTGAGCCGATTTCCACTCTTGCAGTCACAGATCCTTGCCACATAATAAAAAATTATGAAAATATTTTTTCTCAAAAGAGTTGGAGGATTTGAATGATGATCCCAGAAGAGTCACGATGGACCACGCCGACCGTGAGGACGATGATGTCCAGCTTCATTACACCCTTTAACACATCTACGTTGCTAGGGGCTTCTTTCGTCCTACTCCATTCCGTCTCTTCTCATCGCTTTGCACCGCAAACCAAGTGTATTATTAACTCGCCGCATTGTGGCATTGCTTAAATGACGAATGCGTCAATTTGTTGCAGAAGCTTCAGAAGTTTGATAGAATGAATTCCTTTCCGTCTCGTCTGCGATGAATCGAGGATATAAACATGACTTATGTACGGCTTCTGTGGCCATGCTTCATCGCATGATTCGTCCGGTAAAGCGGACCGAATTGGATATTTTTAATTACTTTGAATTTATATAAATCCGAAAATAAATGAGGTACAGCCAGTGACTAGAAAATGTCTCCGATATTCCGTATAGAAATTGAGATGGAAAAGTTTAATGGATAAAATATTAAAATAACATGATGAAAAGTTTGTTCATAATACGATATTTTTAATCATTCAGTGGTTGAATTTAATTCGACTTCATTTAAAACGATTCCAGTTTTACTTAAAGTAAAAACTCACATCAACCTTTGGTTTCCAGGTTGGCTTGTAGATGTCCTTCTTTTCTCCTCTACATACACGCCAGAGCTGTTTCATTGACACAGGTATTGAAAGACATCAGATGCAACAACTAAACCCGTAAGGATATCGATATCTTTGAGGTTGGAATCGATGCAAGGACCATAGTGTAACCCTAAGTACATATGTGTGTGTTTGTATGGATGTGATTCGAGTGAATTAGTTGTCATTGTGCGAGTACATTATAGTACATAACCTTACGTGTTTCGTTGCAGTCTTAATGATGACTTTAATGAGGAGTCTCTGCGACGCATTTGAAGTTATCACAACATTTCTGTTGTGCGACGAAGATGCAGTTTCAATAAAGTAATAACAACAAAAACACAACCGATAACAGCAACAACATTGTTGTCAACGATAATAACAGCAACAACAACAGCGACAGTTTCTTCAGCATGAACAGCAACAGCTGCTGATGTTGCTGCTGCTTCTACAAGCGATACTGCCTTTAGTCAGAATCGAAAACATGGAGATGGATCAGATGGGCGACGGTGCGGGTGAAAGGGCCGTTAGTAATGCGATGGGATGCAATGATGGCTCCAGACAGGCTTCATTTACAAAGTGATTGCAATAGCAGCAACGGCAACGGCAACGGCAACATCACTGAATTATCTCGCCACTCACGCCGAATCAGAATCGCTTGTTTGTGCACTCGTTCGCTCGCATGGATGAAGCATGGAAGAGTGGAAGCAGGAACGGGGCTGCGAGGGGTGCGGTAGGAAGTGCCTAAGTGAGGACCGGAAGTGGCACAAAGTGAATCTGCACACTAAAGCGCTGCACTTAAAATAAATAGAGAACAAGCGAGTGAGCAAGGAGCGAGCGTCACAAGTTGTCGATATGAAGACTTTTAGCGGGACGTCACATCACAAGGATCGTCGTCATCGTCTTTTCATGGCAATTAACCGGGCATCAGAGGCAGGGAAGGGCCACAGAGATAGAGAGAGAGACAGCGAGAGAGAGAGAGAGAGAGGGGAATGGAGACGACGTGTGTAGAATGGACAGTTTTTCCTTTTGCCGTTTTTGTAGTTTTTAAATATTCTTACAACGTAATTGAAAATCAATTTTGGAAAAGCTTTGTATTAAAATCAGTTATTTCTGAGTCAGTGAGTGTCGAAGAGGCTAACAGTGTGTGTGTGTGTGTTTGTTTGTGTCTGTGTTTGTGTTTCCGTGAGAAATTACTAATGTGAGTGTATGAATATTAAAGTTTCATTTATTTTCTTTGAATAGTGTTTTTGATTTTATCGAGCATAAAATTTGTCTTAATACAATTAAACAGAGCAAACAAATCCACACAAGTTATTATATTATAAATATACAACCACAAATTTATATAGATTTTTCAATTACACACCCGTACACCCCCCCCCCCCCCTCCCCCCCCCATCCAAACACACACACGCTGTGAAGTTGCAGTAACTTAGTTCTTAATTGATGCAATCAATTCAAATGTTTTTGATTCAAATATGCTGTCCACGTACCCGGTCCATGGAACTACGAGCTGTCTTTTTGCTGCATCGCACCGTGGACTCAACTGGTTAAAAACTCTGAGTCGAAATAAAAATATTAACAATAAGTAATGTACGTAAATTTTCAAAAATGTTAAAAAGAATTTAAATACAAGTGTCCAAATAATTTCACTATTCAGAAACGAAGAAAATCTATAATTTATTTCAACCCGATGTGACTCTTAGTTTGTGAGAAATTCCATTTGAATTTCATCCCATTGTTCAGTGACACTGGTCGATAGTGCCCTTCCGGGTGTGCCCTTTCACACCCGGGTGAGTAACGAGTGGTTGATCGAGAAAAGCAATCTTATTGACCGCAACGAAAACATGTGGATTGCCATAAACATTTCTTTGGATCGGAAAAAAGCAAACGAGATTTATTCTCAAATTATGCATAAATGCTCACTTCAGATTGTGGTTTCGTAGATAATCTTTACCGCAGCAGAGCAAAGAGCATTACACCTCTGTGAGTACTGTTAATATTTCTGTCATTTCCGCAGACCAAAATTTGGCACTAATAATAGAGAAATAAATTTGTAGTCCTTACTAGTGGTTCCTTAAAAGTCTTGGAGGAAAATGCATTGTAATCAGTACTTTAAGTCACTCCAAAAGTAAAATAATGATCTTTATGATGGTGCTCTGTATTTTCCGTTTAAACTCTGTTTTTGGTTTATTTCAATACTTTTTCTAACACTTTAAAATCATACTTTCTTAAAGTACTGAAAGAGGAAAACATTTTCATCAAAAATAACTGCCCTGAGAGGATTTGATGCTTGAAAACCGCTGAAAACCATCGCTGAATGAACGGGCGAATGGGCGCGATGGGAAGCTCCGACCGTTGGGCCGGAAGCGAGGCACACGTGGGCCATCCATTCGCTGGATGTGGTACTCAGCACGGCACAAAAGGGAAAACTTTTATGCGCCGTCAGTTGTATTGTTTTCCCGTCGCCAGCTCCAACCCGTTTATATTTTCTGTTCAGGACAGCGACACGGTTTTTTTTGACGTACACCCACCCCACCCGAACCGTATTGTTGAGGGTTGGTATTGTTGCTGTTATGCCTGTTGTTATTGTTGTTGTTGTTGTCATTGTAAGGACCACTTGTGTCCCAATATGTTCGCCAAACAAAAGCGGTTACAATGAATGCGAATTGTTGCGAAATAATTTGGTAGTGAAACACTCCTGGCAACAGTTTCCGAATAAGTTGCTTTAATATTCCTTCTTTTTTTCTACCTATAAACTGGAGAAGGGAGGAAAGGGGAAGAAGAAGAGAGAGAGAGAGAGAGAGCGGAAGAGAGGAGATGCTGATGGTGGTGGTGTAGTTGGTGCGGGTGCTTCCATGTTGCACAGGTGGTCCCTTCACTTTTTTCGTCTGAATAATCTGTAGAATAGTTATTGTTATTGTTGTTGTTGCTGTTGTTGTTATTATTATTGTTGTTGTTGTTGTTGTTGTTGTGTTATTGTTATTGAACTCTTGAGTGTCGGTAACTCGAACTGATGGCGCCGTTGTCTTTGCGTGGTGGGTCGGCAGTTTTTACTATTGTCAAAAATAAACAAAACTGTTGACCATCCGGGACTCATCAGGTGCGGGAGCAGGAGCAATAGTAACATTGACAGTTCAGTTGCAGCTGGCAGCTCTCCAAAAGATATCAGCACTTATGCAAGCACAGGATGGTCGGAAGTGGGGGAGGGGAGGGAAGGAGAGAAAAAGTTGAAGAAGAAAAATCATAAGAGTTTCTTTAAACAATGGGCTAAAATACGGTATGATGATGAAAATCATAATCATAATCATGATGTTAATTATTGGTGGCGTGATGAATTTTTTTTACAATGACGATCTATAATCAATAATTAGAATTAAGAATGCGGCGATGATGATGATGAGGTGAGGCTCAGAACGAGGGTGATGTTGAGAATATGGATGATGGTATGGACGAGAGATTGGTATCCCTTCCAATTTTTTTTGTCTAAAAACTTTTGCATGATAGATGCAAATACAAAAAATGTAAAATGGTTTGCAATTGAAACGGAACCATTGCAAGTGGTTCTCTCGTGTAGTACATGAGGATGGTTTAGTGGCATAGCGTACAGTGTGGGTGGCCCATTACAAGCCCTCCGGCACAAACACACCCACACACGTGCAGCTGTCAAATGAATGCTACATCAACTGAAAGCACTACAGAAGAATGCGAACGTCTGCCTAAATGTCATGATTTTAATTTATGATAACAAAAACGATAGCAAAAAAATGCAACAAAAATGTTTGAAAAGAAAAAAGATGAGCATTATCAAAAAAGAAGTACAACAACAAGTAGACGCACAGCAACAGAAAAAGTAGCTATTATTCTACTATTGTTTTATGTGTGTGTGTGTGTGTGTGTGTGTGTGTGTGTGGTGTAAATAACTTTTGTCTTCGTTGGTGTTGTTATTGTTTTTGTGTTTTAGGAATGTTCTATAGTTTCTATTTTATTTTTGCACTGCAGATGAATGTTTTGATTTAAAATTGTTGTTGTTGTTGTGCGAATAACTTTGCTCAAGTATGCAACTCTATCATTTTGATTTAGTTTCAAGCAAACCACTCGCAGCTCCCCCACCTCCCGAGCCGGTAGCACCGGCAGCACTTCCGCTCACCGACCCGACCCATATCGTGGGTGAGGTGAAGAGTACCGAGAATATACGCTGAGATTTTTGCTTTAACCTTTTTTAACCTCTTTTCATCATACATAAAATAGTACAAATGCACACAGTCACACATACATACACATACGTTCGCACACGAGTGTGTGCATGTGGAAATTTGATATTTCGTTTTATCTGTGTTTATGTGTTTTTATTATATATTTTAGCCCATGACCGTTTCGTGTCCGCCTCCTCCATCCAATCACCCGGCTGCCCGAAATGTCGGTGAAAATCTGAGAATAGAATGAAAACGTACGAGGCTCAAACTACGTACGAAGCTCAAACTACGTACGAAGCTCAGATTACGTACGAAGCTCAAACTACGTACGAAGCTCAGATTACGTACGAAGCTCAAACTACGCACGAAGCTCAGATTACGTACGAAGCTCAAACTACGTACGAAGCTCAGATTACGTACGAAGCTCAGATTACGTACGAAGCTCAGATTACGTACGAAGCTCAGATTACGTACGAAGCTTCAAACACTGCATAATAAAGCATGGACCACAGTAAAAAGTGGCGAAAAACGGAACTATTTTTAACCAAATATTAACACCACATGAACGAAGTTAGTTTGTCGACTGTGCTGCGGTTTAACTCGTAAGTCAGCCGGTGTTGGTGTCAGTACTAAGCCCTTCCTCACTCCCCCCCCCCCTCCACTCGTTCGACCGCGTTAGACTGCCATCCTGCTCTGTTCGCTGTTCGACTGTTTTATACAAGCTTTCATGCAATCGAACGGGATGTCGGTCAGCATCAGGCAAAGCAACGAGTTTTTGAAATCGATTGCATTGAATGCGATTCGGTTCGGTTCGATTCAATTCGATTTGATTTGAGTTTTCTGAATTCCTGGGCGGTGAAAATGAACAAAATTCGATTCCTTAACAGGATTTAACATAACTCCGCTGCTGTTGCTGTTGTTGTTGTTGTTGTTGTTGGTGTTTGCTTTCAATTCTGATTGCGGATGACATTTGTTGTGAATGCATCCTTATTTATTTGAACCCGTTCTGTTTTCGCCCAGCAAATTTATTCAGCAATATTTGCAGTTTGCAATATTTACTGTTGATATATTTTCGAATAATATTCACCATCGCATGGGAGTGAAAAGAGAGTGAAAAGATAGAGTGTATAAAATTGCAATCGAAATACAATAAAAAAACGTCGAAGCAGGGAGAAAAATGTTCCTTGATTCAATATGTTGCGACACAGAAGTACATATACCATAAATGATGAAATATCCATGGTATATATACGAATTTAAATGCATATTGCATGAAAAATATCTATAAGAATAATATGCTTATATATGTATGCGTTTCCATATATTATATGATATATCAAACAAAATCGGAGATTTGTATGTTAAAAAAAAAAAAAAGAAAATAAATTAAAAACAGCAGCTTTTTGTTGTGTTCTTTTTTCGTTTTTTTTTTGCAGTTGGCTCTAACGAGTTCCTTAAAATCAGCTTTCAGAAAACAAAAACGTCTAAGACAATATAATGCATGTTATCTACGGTCATGGTTCAGGTTCTAGCGACTGGAAGGCAGGGAGGAGGGGCGGCGGGGGGGGTGGGTGGCGCACGCTTAAATGATACTTATGCATAACAAAACAGAAGAGTAAAAAAAGAAGTGGGTGCAAAATTAACCACTCTTAGAGTTGAGATGTATAAAGAGAGACTGAAAAGAACAAAGAAATGCAATAAACTGTGATGCCAACGCGATGAAATTGTTTTAATACATATTAAATGTATTGAATATCAATTTGAAACAAAATTCCATGAATACATTTGCATAATGCTGATGATCAACACTTTATAAAGTTGATCACTATAAAGGTGATTAGTGTAAAGATAAGTGTTAGAAACCTGGAAATTATGAAATTCATTGCGATGAAAATGTTTGTACATTAATTTTTGTGTTCTTTAATTTTTCAGATGTACGCTGTTCCTTAAATCATAACAAACGAAGCAACACTGCTTACAACAGAAGAGAGTTCAAGCGAATGCGCACTCTTAATAAATAGCTAGAGACCCAGATTATTTCTCTGAGTACTTCGAAAGGCTGAAACAATCGTGGAAATGAACTGAAATTTGAAGCGAAAGCAGAACCGAGCGCTCTATTCTCTCTCTATCTCTCTCTGCTCTCGCGCTCTCACCACTCTGCTTGATGTCTGGCTCACTCTCTTGCTAAACTTTGTCTGTATTCATGCACAGTACATGTACTTCATGGAATATCAGAGCAACAAGTGGCGTCCTTTTTCTTATTCTTCTTCGTCCTCAGCTCGATGACTCGATTTCCATGCCGCAACAGCTCCCAAGGCCATCCCCAACAGCGTCTTGTGTGCCGTTGGGGCGCCTAAAATTATGCAATAGTTTCTTTATTTAGTCAGCTCCAGCTTGTCACTTCAGTCGTCGACTGGCACGCCGCGTACTCTTCTTCACACCCCACCGACCCATCGTCAAGCTTCCAGGATTGTCTTGTGTTACTCTGGCGCTTTGGTAATCTGGTGTTCTGGTGCTCCGGTGCTCTGGTGCTCTGGTACTCCGGTGCTCGGTGCTGTAGTGAGTGCTTTGTAGATCTGAAGCCATGTACTTGTTGTTGCATGCGTTGTTGTTGTTATCCTTCTTAAACGTTTATCACACTTAGGATGGCATCGTTCCTTCTGCCTTCCCTGCTCTCCTCTTCACCTCCTATGAATGGATATGCAAATAAGCGCAACCAATTTTTGAGTGTGCTTTGCAGCCCCTCAAAGCGCAACAGAATCCTCCTCGGCTCCTCCTCTTCTCTTTGCCCCTCTATCACTGTATCACTCTATTTTCCCCTTCTTCCTCCTCCTCCTCACAGAAACAGTTTGATTTTGAAACAGTCTCAAGTGCTTCAAGTGCTTATATTGAACAATTTGCCGTATCTTGAAAAAGGATTCTCGCAAAAAGTCCTTGCAAAAGCAAACACAACATAACGAAACAGAAATGTTGCTGGTGTGTGTGTGTGTGTGTGTTTGCCTGTGTTTGTGTGCTTGTATGCTTGATGTGCTGATATGCAGACAAGTAGATTTGCTGATTTCGTTTAACATCCTGCGAAGTCGTTGCCGCTGTAGCGCTGATTATTGGCAAGGATTTTCATCTTTAAGCCGTGTTAATTTGGCATTCACTTGGCCAAATTTGTGCAAATTGGTTCAGAGAGCGAGTCATTAAAAACATTCACTTTCCTTATAAATGTATTGAAAAAATATTGAAATTTAGAAATTTCAGTGGATGAAAATTTAAATTTCTCATTTTCGTAGTCGATTGTTAATAAATAAAAATGCTTGTTCAATCAGAGAAAAATTATTGATAGTACATGTAATCTTTTAGAATAGAAGTTAGTTAGTTACTCATTAGTTACTTCATTCTTTTGTTATACATTACATTATACTTAATTCGTTAAAAGAACGTTTAAAATGAGGTAAATTCATTACTTAATAGCAAAGTAAGTATGTAATAATATCTGTTCATTTGTAATTCAATTAAATTGATTGCTTTTGTTTCTTAATTGCTAATTCTTATATCAAATTTCTAATATCTGATTATGCTAATTCTTATATCTGAATTATGTTTAATTGTGTTTCTATATTCCACTATTTTTCATTCCAATTACATATTTTTTAACTAAATCTTATCATACGAGTATGTTGAATGTTTGTTTTATTTAATGTAATAAATTTTGCCTTTTAGTTAAACTGAAAACATGCAAAAAAAAAAAACAATAAATAAAACCTTTTTTGGTACTAAGTTATGGCTATAGAAATAACGAGGCCGAAATTGTTTTCCTTGCCAAAAAAAAGGAAAAAAAATCCATTTAATCAGCCAGTCTTTCATGTTCTTAAGTACTTCTGAATAAAGAACATCCGCTGAGACCATTTCTAAAGACGATCCCTCTGAAGACCATCGAGTATGGACAGAGATACATATAACGAGCTGGATGTTCGACGGCGACTTGTTGACTTCGGCGGAGATGCTTGTAGCTTGTAGGTGTTGCAAACAAGCTTACTCTGAATTAACCCACAGCTAATTCTCGAGTAATCCCCACCGCAAACTGAAGACCACTGATAAAAATCTTGGCCAGCGGTGGAAGTCTGCAGAGTGGAAAAGAAATCTCGGAAAACGAGCAACGCCATCTGCAGGTGAGATTGTCTTTTGTTTCTTTATCGTCTTCTTTTTTGCGATTTCCAATCCTCGAACAGGAAGCCAGAGTAGCCGCGAGCACGACGATTTACTGCATTTTTCGCATTTTTCTGGGTATCCTGATGAGGGTTCCAACGGGACGGGGAGAGGAAAGAAAAAAGGCGATATTCTTGGTGTTGCAGGACGTATTAAAATATGACCCTCCTTTCGCCATTTTTCTGCTCTACCACAAACGCGTTGGGGAAGAACATTCATCTTAATAAAAAGAGTTTAGAGATTTCAAGGAGTTTAAATGGCGATTCGACTGTTTCGAAATCGATGATCAAGATTCCTGCGAAAGAGAAAGAAGAAAGGAAGATTGAGCAACAAAGACAAAACACAACGAGAGTTAAACCACAAAAAAGAGGAAAGACATGAAATAAAAAGTAAAATCATAGAAAAATGAATTCAATAATTTTGTCACGAATAAACTCAAAAATTTAAAAATCAAAATGTTGTTCTTTGCCAAAAGAAAACACACACAAAATTCAATCTCATATTAAATTTATTATTATTTAATTTGGAAAACTAATTTCTTGTGAAGAGGGTGGAAAGTTTTTATTACCCTAAAATTAGAAAGGAAAAAAAAGGTTGGCCTTGAAGTAAATTAAAAAACTTGTGTTTGTTGTATTCTTTTTTTTCATACTTCTTCGACGTTCTCTGGACTTTTTTTTTTGGGTGATTAGGAGGGTGGTGACCTGACAACACTGACAACCCTGTCAAGCTTTAAAACCCTGACAACTGTGAAAAATTTGTAGCACCCCAGAAAAGTTCTATAAAAAAGCAATCTCTGGAATAATTCACAAAAAAAAAAAATTAATAAATTAATTCCAAAACTTCCATGTTTTCTTCCATTACCTCGGTTTTGGTTGGGAAAAGGGAGGTGTTGTCAAATTTTCGTGACTTCTGAAGGTCGCCTGTTTTTTGCTGCAAATTCCTTGTTTTTTCCCATTTTCAGTTGTGATCAAAATCTATTTACATATGTATAATGCATCGTATCTAAGGTTTTGAATTTTATTTAATTTTCATATCACGATTAGAACAGGATCAAGATTAAAAGAGAAATATTAGCGGCTTATTTCCTTCTTCACCTCAGTTTCTGAATTATGTTAAAGCATGTTAATTGTCTTGTCTTATAAAATCGCATAGTAAATATTATCATCTGTCATTTGAACTACATGCAAATATTCAGAACTGTCAGTTTGACAAGCATCTCAGCTTCTGAAATCCTCCGAACTGGAAAATCTTATATTACAATCTTTTGCTTTATTTAGTATTTGTTCTTTTAGATAATTTAAGAGTATCTTCTTTCCTTTTATTTCTTATTTGAGAGTATCTTCTTAAATTTTTTTTATCTAAGAGTAACCGTTTCTATCCGGTTCATCAACATCTAAACTAAACGAGTTTATCAACCTGTTGCGTTTCTGAATAAACATTCGTTGCTTCTGAAGTATTTTCTTTGGAAAGCATATAAAACGATATTAAATGTACATATATACATACATATATACATACGAGTACAGATGAAAGTATACAGTACACATTTATTTCTTATGAATTTTTCCCTTTGAAATTTTCCTCTGTCAAAACTTCTGTCTGTCTTCTTGTCGGTCTGTTTGTGATCCTGCCTGCTGTTTTTTGTAATGCTTTTTTATGCTTCCTTGTTTTTGCACTCAAACAAAAACATTTTCATATAATTTCAATGCATTTCCCCGCGGAGCTTCTAGAGTTTCACCTTTATTCACTTTAATTTTGTCTTACACTGTTCTCCCCCGTTCATTCCACCTCCCCCACCGCCATCCCACACTTACTTCTTCTGTCCTACCACCCGCTGTGCTGCGCAGTGAGGAATTTCAGCAGGGGTTTGAAAAATAATTGCCCTTCGAATGGCAAGAGTGCCACGTCTTTGAGTCTGTCTCTACAAGTGGGAGTTTTCGGTCCCGTGCACTTCCTATCAGTTGGTCCTGGATCAGGAGGTGGGGGTAGAGTCCTTTTCCATCAGCACGTAGCACACACTTTCACTTCAAAGATATTAAGTAGTCAGTGGAATCTGAATAAATAATGTTTTCATGTTTGAATCCTCTTCAGACGCATGAAGATTATGTATACGTTGACATTCGTTTTTGACCCATTTTATTCGGATTGTATGACTATCAATTTCTGTCCTCTCACAGGTTTCTCTCTGGTTCGAGCACCATTCCGCTTAAATGTAACCTTGCGCTATCAACCGTCTACGCATTGCTATTTAAGTATTCGTTTCTGATCAAAAATTTATAATTTTGCAGTCAGTTCGAGAAGAAGAATGTTCGATATGGGCGACTGGGGAAGAAAGCAGTTCTGATGTGTAGGTAGGTACGAGTACATAGCCCACCCTAATAAACTATTCCTTTATACCTCTACAAATGCGTCACTTAAAGATGTGTCAGACTATTTTGCCTTATTCCCCGTTTTTGAAATAATAAATCAATTTGTTTTCGATAATTTAATGTTTTTTTTTGTGCAAGTTTTGTGCATTTATAAAACCAACAAAACCAATTTGATGTGGTTATCCACACTCTCCACAAAATGAACAAAAAACAAACAAAATAGGGAAAAATATATAATACAATAAATTAATAAAAATGCTTCAGTGGCAGGCAACTCGTGTTCATCGAGCGAAAAAACAATCACAAAACCGGAGCCAATTGAAAATAAGTTGCCCCTGGAGGATCATGTTATTCCATCACTTCTCGACGCGTGTGACTCATTTAGAGCAGCAGCATCAGAAATAACAAAAACAACAACAACAACAACAATAACAATAGTTACAACTACACCACTCCAGCTCCCAGCTCCAATTCAGGGCGTCAGCTCGATTCGTATCCGGCAGCCTCGTACAGCTCCGTGAATGGAAGACGCTCCAGCCAACAACCAACAACTACGGATAACAACTAATAACCCACATTAAGACCAACAGAAAACCACCTTCTCTCATCTCCTCCCATCGCATCTCTTCTCATCTTTGCTCCTTTCATCTCATCCCATTTCACTTCGAGGAACATTTCACCTCCTTCGCTCGGAACATGTTGATTAATGATAACCCTTTGGCAGAGTTGATTAATTTTGCTGTTTGTTATAATTAATTTGAAATTTTCCGCCACTAATGTTTGGGCCACCTCTGATCCCACGCGCCTCCTTCAGACAAGCGGGCGACATTCTTGAGGTTGTAATGGCAGCAGCGCCTTCTCTCTCCGTCTCTTTCTCTCTGGTGTTCTTGGTGCATCGTTAGTCAATTGATGAAGGAGTTACAAGAAACGTGGCTGGCGATGTTCAAACGGGGCTTAGATATGGTACATGCATCATCGTACTAATTTAGGTAAGTAACTGTTGGGATAAGGTATGTGGACGGAGGATGGCTGGAAGGTGGTGTGGAAATAAGAGGGCATCACAAGAGGATAAGACGTGAAGGAGTATACGTATTTATAGGTGGCTATGGCCATCCGACCATGTTCTCGGGTTGTATGTGTGGTTGTGTGTAAGTTGAGTTTAGACTGTCACAGAGTGGCCGCATGTGGCCACTTGATTACCGAGGCTGGTTACTTGATTACCGAGGCTGGTTACTTGATTACCGAGGCTGGTCACACTTAAGCGTTTTTACAGTTACTATAGATCTACTATCTACCGCAGTCATTATACAATATTTTAACATCTATTTCATTTATAAAACGGGACGTCTTAACTTTTTATGAGAGAAGACTGGCATGATATGGCTTGTAGAAGATGATGATGTGGTCCCCGACCTGGTCTAGCTTTGGTCTAAGTCTACTCGATTGTCGAAATGCATTGGAATGGTATATTGGCATAATAACTGGTCTATTGTGTGGTCTAGAATGATGTGGGACAATCGATGATGGTGCAGTAGGTTTGCTGCCGTAGAGGACGATGCGATGTAGTGGAGGACATCGATTGGGTTGGTTGGAGATGCGGTCTGTTGATTGATGGTATTGTTTGATAATCTAGAGTATGAGACGATCTAGTGTACGATATGGTTTGATACACGTACACATATCGACATTATGTGGTCTGATATGCGATGATTTGACACTGTTTTATTGTATGCTATGTCGTAACCTGGGTTGGAACGAAATGGAGTACGATTGGACCACGTCTTATGTTTGCTATGGTTTCGTACGATAGAGAACGGTACAGCCTGCTTTTGTATTATGGGCATGGATGAGCACGGTAATCGTGTGAGATGGTAAAAGACATGGCTTTCGGACGATAGCATTTGTGGGGTTGTCCTCATAATCTGGTAAGTTACACCACTGCATATGACATGGTATGTTCTCTGATATCTTTGGGTACATTAAATAGTAATACCATCTGATATAAGCCCTGATTTAGCTTGTTAAAATTTGAATTATATGTATATTTAGTAATATTCGAGTTATTAAATGCCACCTGGTCACCTTCACAATTCAACTGCTTCAAAGTCAATTAAAAAAAAAAAACTCCTTCGAATTAATTATCGTTTTTCCCACGAAACAGTAGATGTTAAATTATTCACCCTTGATGTCATTAAAACTGAAAAAACAAAAACTCTGAAGACGTCAAAAATTATGATTGTGCAATAGAAAACCTGATAAAATGGATAACTTTTTAATTTTTAATGGGATTTAAATCAGTCTCCAAAAACAAAAGCAACCCGATAGAAATAAAGAAAGGAAAGCAATGGAAGATGTTAGAAAATTGTTTGTGTACCATCTGCCAAAATTTGGGTGTGGAGGGAGGTTGACAATGGTTCCGCATAACTAAGCGAATATATTTTCATTCGTGATAATGACTTGAGGATGATGATGCAGCCGATGATGACGATAGCGGCGATAACGATGATGGTAATGAAGATGGCGACGTGTTCGCTGCTGTTGGAGTTGTCAATTTTTTTTGTTCCATTTTAATTGTTGTTTCCCCCACTTGTTTTCGTTGTTGCCATTGTTGTTGCCATTGTTGTTGCTGTTATTGTTGTTGCTGTTATTGTTGTTGATGTTGTTGTTGTTATTGTTGTTCCTGTTGTTGTTGTTGCTGTTGTTGTTGTTGCTGTTGTTGATGATACCTCGTTGTCCGTTGATGATGCGGACGCGTTCGAGTATAGAAATCGTTTCATACTTGAGTGTCCTGCGAATGGAATGAAGAAAACGCAAACAAATGGCTTCAAATTGAAATGTGGAAAATATGCAATTAGTTAGCAACAACAACAACGACAACAACAACAACAACAACAACAACAACAACAACAACGACAACTACAATATAACGACAGAAACGTGCAGGATTGTGGTATATTTAAGCATCGTGCTCTGTTGCTTGGGCCGTGTTGTGGGCTGGGATTGTTTAGCGTCTGAGGACAGATGATGGAATGTCGGCGGCGTTGCCGGCTGCGGCGATGGCGGCGATGGCGGCGGTAATGATCACCACGACGGCGGTGTTCCGAAGCAGCCACATAACTTCTGAAGTCCATTAGTTCAAGTAATTTATTTTCTAAATGAAAATTATTGAAATGAAAATTATTTAATAATAATAATAAAACACTATAGAATGCTTTGCAGTTGGATGAAAAGTTGGACAAACAAACTAACCGGATCCAATGGGATCAATATTAGACTCTGAGATATTATTTTTTTGTCCGCAATTGAAAAGATTAACAGAATAATTCAAATATTTATGACAATTTTCAGTACAGTTTAGGGTTTAAATTAATAAAAATGTAAACACGGTGGATGTAATAAATTATTTGTTGTGTGTTTTCCCGTTTTTCCGTTAAAATATTTTAATGTCGGGCGATAACTTCGTTTAGTATCGGGCGATAACTGAATAACATATTCTATAGAATTTTTTGCTGTGTCAATAATAATACAACAACAACTACAACAAATGAATCATCATAAACATCATCAATAATATACACTATACATATAATAATACAGGCAATATAAACAAAGAGCGAATAATAACAACAACAACATTAGCAATAGAATACATACAAATACTATCGTAATACAAAAACTATAATAAAACAAGAAAAACAAACAACAAGAATTAACAATAACAACAACAACAACAACAACAACGATTTCGCTTGCATACTTCTAGGCGCAAGTCAGCCAACCAACATGATAAACAAATACAATTTTAATAACAAAACTTGCTTTCAAATAACAAAGCCGGCTTTTAAATAAAAAAACCTGGTTTTAAAATAAACAAACAGGCAAAATAAAAAAAAAATGAGGTTCATACGAACCATGATTCATTTCAGTTGAATTGCTTTTGTTGAGAAATCGATTTGTGGTCATTCGATTGATTGGATGATTGATTGACTGAATAAATTGCGTTGTTGTTTCTTCATAGAAATATTGTTGAATAATAATCAGTGTGTAGTAATGAGGAGTGAGTGAGATGGCGAGTGTGACCATGTTTGACTCTGCACTTATTTGTTTAGCTACACATTTCGACTGAAAGCTACACACACACACCCAGAAAAACACACACACACAGGCACACCCACATGTAAACACACATGTACACAAACACTGCTACAAAAACGACTTAAAAATGGATGCCTTAATCACTATTTTTCATTAGAATGGTCGAAAATGGATAAGAAAATCACGATTAGAGGAGAACGGGTAGCATCGTGTAGGGTGTCTCTCCCTCTCTGTCTCTCTTTGATATCGAAAATAATTTAGGTCACGCCTACTTTTTAAATAACTATTAATGCTTCCAATTTAAGATCCGAGACCTTCTCATATTTGATGGATCAGAGCAAATCGGCCCACTAAAGGTGGGCGTGATAGACTATAAAATCATCTAACGGGTGTATGATATAAGAGCTGAGTTAACACTACTTCCGGTTTTATTTCTAGTTCTATATCAAGATTTGTTCGTTCTCTTCTCCGCCTTTTTTAGTGCTTTTATATTGATTTTACATTTTTTTTCTTTTCTAATTCTTTGATTTTCCCGATTCTTTTTGACTCCTCTTCTTTCACTCTAATTCAATTCAACACAAATTGACCTAAATTCGGAGCCATTTTTTATGGTGGCGGTGTTGTTTTCCCAACGGCATTTGTTGCGGTCGAATGAGTTCTACGCAAAAATAATGGCAACAATAACAACAATTGTAACAACATCATCGAGTGCAGTGTGTCTAACATCAACAAATTAATGCATACATAAATACTCGTTTGTATGCAAGTTTGATGGCTATATTCTTCTTATATTTGTTGTACTTGTTGTTGTTGTTGTTGTTGTTATTGCTACTCTTGCTTTTGGTGTTTTTATATCAATATAGCAATATCAATATATTTGGTGTTGTTCTTCTTGCAGTTGTTAATCTTCTTTTTGTTAAATAAGTACATATGTACGAGTACATGTGTATGTACAGTTGTAAAATTTCTACATATGTATTTTTTACAAATAAACTCAAAAATGTTGTTAAAATTGTTCGAAAATGTAAACTGTTTTCGGTTAAAAAATTCCTAGCTGTTCACATTATTTGTAAGTTCAGTAAATGTTTTCAAAAATGTTACCGTATAAATTTAATATAAAATTCTTTTGCGTGTTCTTCTTCAGCGGCAAAAGAGTTTAAGGAATGCAGGAAAAACGAAGGAACGTCGAATACGTTGTGGAATTTTGTGGAATCGAATCGAAATGAATTCGTATTTTAAAGTAAATTATTATTGTTAAGTAGAGAATTAAATATGCCAAATTACAGACTTTATTTATGTTGCTTTAACTTATTTCAAGTTAAAGTATAACTTGTCCTATTGTTTAAATCAATAAACAGCAGAACAATCAACAGCAGAACAATTAACAGTGGAACAATCAACAGTGGAACAATCAACAGCGGAACGATCAACAGTGGAACAATCAACAGCGGAACGATCAACAGTGGAACAATCAACAGTGGAACAATCAACAGCGGAACGATCAACAGTGGAACAATCAACAGTGGAACGATCAACAGCGGAACGATCAACAGTGGAACAATCAACAGTGGAACAATCAACAGTGGAACGATCAACATCAGCAAAAAAGACTACAGCATTTACGTGGAAATTTTAACAGAGTAATTGTACTGTATTCAGAGAGCTGTATTTTTAGCAGAGCGCAATCGAGTGTTTACAAGAGCAAATATTCACAGAGCCCCACTGTTAATAGCAGTTCATTCAGTGAAATTAAAGCAGTTTCTACTAAAGTGCAGAGTTGTTTCAGAGTATTTTCAGTGATTACAAATTCACGATATGCTAACAGGTTATGACCTTTGTTACGATGCATACACACACATAAGTACACACACACACACACACACACACGAGTCCTTCTTTATTCATGTTTTTCCTTCTCATTCCCGCAGCTGCGTCTGGCTTGAAATCGGTTCTGTTGGCGTTCGTAATTATTACCAGATGCTAGAATATAATCAACCCTTCATCGTACTCTCCACCCCACCGCCTGAAGCCCCCCCCACCCCAAATAAAAATCACTTTCTGGAGCTGATTATTTTACATGATTAACGCATTTTTAAATGTTTTTAACGCCCGACTGCAAGTCTTCGGAAAACATGTGTTGTTGTTGAGGCAGAGAAACGAAATGCTTTGTAAGGAAAATAATTTAGTGCTGCCAAGCAATTAGCAACGGATGAGGGAAGCTTTACGGTTGGGATGGTGGGAGGGGGGGTGGGGGGGGAGGGCGGAAGGGAAGAGCAATTGATGCCCCAAGAGAAAGCTAATCAGTGCATGATTTTTATGTGTGTTTTTGTTGTTCCTTCGCCCCCCGTTGCCACAGAAAAACCCGTTGGTGCAAAAGAACCGAAAAGGAAAAAAGAAACAAATAAAAAAACAACAACAACAACAACAACATCAATGAAAGCAATCCGAGCAGCATCAGCAACGGAAGAAAAAAGAGAAGCGGAACCTGAAATAACAACAAATTCTGGCCACACATGCGTAATTAAGAGTACTTTTGTGCAATTTGCACAAACAGAAACGCATTCAAACTCACACACACACACACATACGCACTCATTCACACACACACACTCACACACAAGCGTATCGCATGCATGAATCTGAGTTTGTTTGCCTGCTGCCTTAAATGCTACTCACTCGTCGCAGCCAAGAGAAATGCCACGAAACTCAGTAGAATGAAAAATAAACACACGCAATGAATTGAAGCAACAACACCATCAACAGAAGCTGAGCAGCAGCAGAAGCAGCAGAAGCAGCAGAAGCAGAAAAGCAACATGTTGGCGCCTTTTCTTTGGTTGGCCGCCGCTGCCGTCACCGCCGCCAGCTTTGCTTCTGCTGCCAAAATCGCTATTAATTTGTTTTCATTTCTGTTGGTGGCGTGGTTTGCTGCATGAGGTAGCGTTGCCACACTTTATGGTAAAAAAGAAACAACAACAATAACATGACAAGCGAGCGCAACAGTTGAAGTTGCAGCCACTGCTGTGCGTGCAACAGTTTGCGGTGTGGTCAGGGAATACAAACTGCTGGAAAAAAGAGACAAAAAGCGAAATACGGAGAGCGAGACAGAGAGAGCATTTGATGAAGATACAAACTCTCTTTAACTGTTTTTAGTTAAATCACTCTCTTAGTTTTCCTGGGAAAGCGAAAGAGAGAGGAACACACACATATAGAGAGTGTTGCAGTGCAAGAGAGAGAGCGGTGTGAGTGCTTGTGCATGGCAAAGAGGAGTGCGAGAAAGAGAGAGAATTGAAAATCTAGACTATTTTTTTTCTTGGAAAATGTTTCCATAAAGCTGCCATACTTGCCCGAAGTTTTAATAAATTTATCTCTAAAAAAATATTTAGCTCTATAAAAATTTATAAAACTTACTCGTAAAATGAAATTTATAACAAAAATAATCTAAATAATTGAAATAATTGCATAAGAATAATTGAAATAATGAATAAATAATTTAATGAAACAAAAATAATAATACTATAAATTATTTATTCATTCATTATTAAAGTAAGTATGACACAAGTAAGAATGTCATCTTGTAATCTGTGTATACAGTGTAGAGTACAGTGTATACGGTGTGAACACGATTTAGTTACCTAAGACGCAAAACGATTTTCTCATGCGTATAATTAACCTTCATATATAATTGAAGATTCTTTCAATATACTAACATTTGATGTGTATTTAGACCATTTAATTAAAACATGAGCTTTAAATCGATCATTTTGAATACAAAAGACATAAATAATAAAATGCTTTTAAAGAATATCCATATGGAACATTTCAGTAAATTATTATAAAAATAATTAGTTATAATATTATTTATTTTTATATCCTATTTTTATATAATTTTGCACAGTAAAATAGAACTCATAAAATTTTAAGTGGAAAAAATTACCGAATAAAATCAAAATAAATGGTCAATAATATTTTATAACCGGCATAACGCCGGTATTGGCCGGTATTGGCCAATCTGAATGTCATTCGAATAAGAAATCAAAACAAATATGTAGAAAACATCAACAGCAACAACCGCAACGCGGGAGAATAGAAATCCTTCCACTGACCTTATTTCCAGAGACCTTATTTCCAAGAACTTCCATTATTCAGTACAGCGAGGTGGCAACATTGGTGGCAAAGAGCCTAAGAGCGAAAGAGAGATTGTATTAGAAGGAGAGGACCGTCAAAGCACGTATTCTTTTAGGCTTGTATCCTGAGAGAAGAGATTCCAAGTCAGAAACAGAGATGCCTAAAAGTAGGCAGCATTTGATTTTATTCTCTTTGACTGCTGTCGTTTCTTTTCCTGTAGCTCCGAAAAGAGTGCCACCGCTTGGCGCGGCGTGAGGATCCCGGACAACGCACTGGCGGCCCTGGAAAGAAAAAGCCGACTCTGGTGCCTCTCAACGATTCCGCTTCTCAGCGGAAAACCCACTCAAAAATTCGGTGCGTTTCGGTTCACTTCGGCGTGTGGTCCGATTCGCAGCAGACTCCTACATATAAAGAGGAGCTCACTTCGCTTCACCTCGCCTCTTGATGCTGATGCTTGATGCACTTCTGTGGACTTTAAAATTCAGTTGTGAAAACGTCTTTCGCCAAAACGGTTGTACAGCCTCGTCTCGTAATTCAAGTACTTTCAAAAATTAGTTCAGGACCCGTGTCGTTGGGTTCCGGTTCAAGAAAGGAAACCAAATTAATGAAAGTTAATTTTTAAAACAACAACAAATTTTCGCTTTGAAACAAGCTCGGTGACATTCTCAAATTTTATCCAACTGTCGTAATATTATTTATGACAACGATTTTCAAATATTAATAACTGTAAGCAACTGTAACTGTAAAGTTAAATGATTGTTTAAGTGCGAAGCTGTAAACTACTGACCCGGAGAGAGAGAAAGAGAGAGAAGGAGAGCGAGAGGTCACTTCGAACATTTGTTCTCTTTGGAGAAATTTATAGAGTTCTAAAACTTATAGAATTATTATATCATTTTATTAAAATTGTATTTTAGTAAAATTATAATCCTAATAAAATTTATAATCTATTCTATTTGCTTCTAACTTTTTATAAAGTACTGTATTATAATTAAATAAAACGAGCAGATTTTAAATTAAATAGAACAAAAAAAATAATTTAAAATACATAATAAGAAAAAAGAAAAGAACAATTTAAGAAACTGATACACAAAGTTAATAAAAAAGAAAACTAAATAGAATGGACTTTTATAGAAATTAAAATACTTAAATAATAATAACAATAACTGTAATAATTTAAATAAAAATAATAATAACCCTAATAATAATAATAATAAAGCTAATGATAATAATCTAATAAGAATAATAATAAATATATAAGTGATAATATTAAGACCAAACTATTAATCATAACACCGAAGTATTAATAATAATAATAACACTAAAATAACTAAAATAAGAATAATAGTAATAATAATTGTTAAATAAGATAAAATTGTAAGAAGTTGAATATTAAGAATCATACGTAAAAAGTATAGCATCAAAAACGAATTAAAAACTAACAAAAAAGAATAAACGACTTAAGTAACAACAGAAGAATGAAGAATAATAAAAATAATAACACAGAAGAAAGAGAGAAAGAAGGACAGTAAGTAGAAAAACAAAACCTCTATAAAAAGAAGACAGGCAACAATAAAAATAGACCCGGAAATAGAAATAAAATAAAAGAAGCGTTATTGCAAATCACAGAAAAAACATAAAAAAAGGCAAAAATTGCCAACAAAAGCTTGATTATTTGAAGTACTTAAGTTGAATTTGGCGAAGCTTTTGGTTTTGGTCCAAGCAAGTGTGCGTTTCATTAGCGTCTCACTTAACGTCACGCAGTGAAGAACAACAACAATAATAACAACAATAGAAGCAACTAGAGCAAAAATAACAGCAACAAAAAACAATACAAAAACAATTTCTACTGCTTCTCCTTTAATGCAGTAAACTTGCCCTAGGACACAAGCAAATTAAACACAAACACAAAAACAAAAACAAAAACAAAAACTATTCTACAAACCAAAGAGAGTAAAACGAAAATAAAATCCCATACAAATTGAAATGAAACAACAACAACAATAATTAAAAAACCAAAGCATTTACAAAGTGCAAAGTTTACGAAGTGTTGGCAACTCGAAAGTGTACACAATTCAATTAAATTTAATTAAAAATAAAAAAAACAACACAAAACGAACTAAAAATTTTAAAATAGAAACTAAAAAAGGCAGTAAAAGTTATTTTATCCTAAAACTGTTATCTAAAAACAACAATTTAGTTATCGAGAAAGCGTAAGTAAACATTTTAAATATTAAATTTTAAATACTTTTAAAACAATTTTACACAGTTTTAAAGTTTTCAATCCTTTCCATTTATTTACTCATTGTAATCAAAGTGCTTCAAACTTAAGTAATAAACTTTCAATTGATATAAATTTATGTAATTGATCAAACTTATAATAATTCAAAATTGAAATACTATAAAATAAAGTTCTAAACATTAAATAAAAGAAAATTGAATTTTATTTGAAATTTTATTATTCTTTTAATTGAATTACGAGTTATAATACATGATGTAAATATATACATATACATATGTATATATAAATAACATATCGTATTTATCTATTAATTCCATAAAACTGAAGTGAAATAAATGCTATTTCACTATAATATTTAAATATTTGAATTTCTCATTTATTTAAGTTATTTATTTATAATTTATTATAACAACTATTGTAATAATATTTTAATTTGTTTACTTTGTTATTCGATATTATTTTTGTTTTTGTTGTTCTTGTTTATATTCCTATCTAAGATGCGTATTCTTTTTTTGTATTGCATTGTGTATTGTTTTCTGGTGTGATTTGAATACCCGAAATCGTTCAGAACATAAAAGCATGTAGAACGAGATGAAAAACGCATTCAAAAACGATTTCCATTGATTACTTTTACATCCTTTGAAATTTCAAGCTCGTTTTTTTGGTTTGTTCAAGTATATTTTTTTTGTTGGTGCGAAGAATAAAGTTACTCGTAGCAACTGCAACGTATTTAAGAAGATTTTAGAACGTTGATTCGTGTCCTGCTCTGTTTGCGTCGTTCACTGGCAAAAATGTCACGTCAGTGTCCTTTGAAGCGCAGCGTTAATATGTTTAGCACACGTACCACACACACACACACACGCACACACACACACACACGCAGATGAACGACAATCAGTGACACACACACAGATTCCGAACGCATGAATTGTTTCCGGGGTCTGGGGACCTGCTTTTATTTTGTGTTAACTTCTGCAAAATACGAGCGCAAAGATATTTCTTCTTTGGCAAATAATTGCTTCTGTGTGTATGTGTGAGTGTCTATGAGTGTGTGTGTGTGTGTGTGTGTGTCTGTGTGTTTGAAACCTGTGTGTTTGTGTCATGGTTTTTGTCTGTGTCAAATTGTATACATTTTTAAAATTTTTACTTTTTTCCTTTCTTCTTTGATTTATTGCACAACATTTTTTCATCGAAAGAAGTGTATCGTATCTCCGTTTCTCACTCTCTCTCTCCCTCCCTCTCTCTCTCTCCCTCTCTCTCTCTCTCCCTCTCTCCATCTTTAAAGCGATAGAAAGAATGTAGCACTATACAAGAGATGACATAAAAACAAATTGGGTAACAGAAAATCTCCGATGTTACTCAGTTGTGACTTCTGATTGTGTTGTGATTTTTACACTCGATGCTCATGTATTGTCTATCTGTGAGTAACCATCTATGTATGTGACCTTAAGGAATAATATATGTAAAATACGTACGTATGCACTCCTTTGATTGCTCTTCTTATCATTGCTTTTATCAAATTTTTAATTGTAAAGAATTCTTTGGAACAGAAACATTTCTTTAAATTTACATTATTTTAACTATGGATTAAAAAGATTAATTTTATTCAGAGTCTGTATTCGAAGAGATTTTGTATTATTCCCCCCCCCCTCCTCCACCTTCCTCCTAGAATTCTTAATCTACTGAACTTACTCAGAACTTTCAGTGGTTATTTTTGATTAATTTCGTTATATTTGTTTACGCAAATTGATGAAATGGGGAACATTTTCACATCAGACAAACGATGGAAATGTTTGTGTGTAGTTTATTTCTAACATCTGAACGCTTCAAGAGAGAGAGAGAGAGAGAGAGAGAGAGAGAGAGAGAGATAGAGCTCTTTCGCTCTATCAAATCGAAGTTCGATCGGTGTTGTCTCTGTATCGGGTGATGGTATCTTCTGGCGGTGGAGATGGAGCTGGGATGGAATTGGAGCTCATTTTTCAACACATTTGTTGGATGCTCCGATGCGAGACGCTCTGTTCTTTAGCCAATTTATTTTAGCATATCGCCTCGGAGTTCGCTTGATTCTTTCTTCGCCGTTCGTTTCCTTACCACGCCCCACCCACTCTCTCATTTCTGTGTTCGCCCCTATTCGAATGGGGCAAGGTCAGGACTACAATAGATACATCAAGTCTTCTCAGCTATCGAGCTGAGCTCCCTGATTCCCTTGAACCCTTGAGCATTGTCTTGGTTTACTTCTCTTGTCCGATTCGATATTCGAAATCGATACCATGGTTTCACCGATTTTCTCGCATTGAGATAATGTTTGTCCAATTTAGTGCAATGATATACATAGATGTGCAGATGTGACAATTAAAATGTTATTTTATTCTGATTTATAGTTTGATTTCGGGTTTAAATTTCGAGGTCAACTATATTGAGACATTGTCATCTGCGAGGCTAACAAAATATGTCTCGATTAGGGTGGACCTTATTTTCGACCATAACATTTTTACTATAATATTTTTTTACTATTTCATTAAAAAGTAATTTGTACAAAATTTCAGATCGATTTGACGTCGGGAGGACGTGACACATCGAACACAAAGTTTTGAAATAGAAATAATTGCGTTTCTATATTTATTTTATATCACAAAGCGTTTTTATATTTCTCCGAAAATAATGGTAAGATCAAGATAACTTTTGTTGCTGATTTTCAAAGCCAAATGTCCGCTTCTTAACATCCTTTTTAAATTATGTTCCTACGTCAAACAATTTTTAGAAAATTAATGCCAAAGTTAAAATTTGGAATAAGAATTCCGAAAAAAATGTTTGGTCGCACTTTGCTTTTAAATACTATTAAGTATAAATATTTACCATTAAATTCCCTAATCAATTCTAGAGGGAATACACATGTATGTATATCTTAACATAACTTAAATTTTGGGTTCTTAAATTACATTGAATTTCCTCAATCGATTAGAAGTTTTCGTCATCAGCTTCAAATGAATAATAAATTTGCTTTCTTATTTTTCCCGATTTTTAATACATTTCTTTTCCATAGACTTTTATTTAACTTCAGCTTCGTCTTTTATTACGAAAATATTATTATTATTGTTAAAAGATCTTAAGGATTACTTCAATCATCACCGAAAAGGACACAGCTTTGCATCGAATTGATATCGATTGATGACTGAAACTTGTTCACATTGTTGTTGTTCTCGTCTTACTCTCCTTTCAGTTGACTCGATGCTGAGTGACTTTTATACAGTTAGCGAATAATTCTTGCGGTTACAAGATGATTACGGCGACTGAAACTAAAGATTTCCATGGCAATTCAGGAACTCATAGCAACGACCTTTCAGTGAGCAAATCTTTAAATGAGGTCACTAAAAGTTGCGCGTAGTAGCAGCAGCAACATCACCAGACTCTTCAGAACTGTCCAAGTTTTTTGTATTCCCCCGCCGCTCCCCCCCCCCCTCCCCACTCTCCCCACCTTCCTTATTTCTACCAACCAGTACGAGTTTCGAATCTTTAGTCAACTGATTTTTAGCCCACTTTTCTAGATCGCTCTGCTGGAAAAGGAAACGGAAATGCAGTGGAGGGCATCAGGAAAGAGTGCGGAAAAGAGAAAGCAACAGACAGAGTGAGTGAGAGACAGATGGATAGACAGAGAAAGTGTCACGCTTCACTGAGCTCACGAAGTCGGTCAGAAGTCGTACAATTCGAAGGAATCGTTTATCTACGTAGTCGTTGCCGGGACATTGAAAGCACTGAACTGTATTATTAAAATGAATGAGAAAACATCTAAGGTTTAATTATTTGCCAACCAGAGAGACAGAGAGAGAGAGAGAGAGAGAGAGAGAGAGAGAGAGAGAGAGAGAGAGAGAGAGAGAGAGAAAGAGCATTCTACTTTCTCCTGCGTGTTCTAGGTTTGGTGATTCGTCACTTCTTTGACGAAACTCGTGGTTCTTCTACTGAGTTTTAATGATAGTTTACATGCGTATTTCCAGAAAATGTTACTAAAATAATTATTATTAATATTACATTTGATGAAGTTAATTGAAGTCCTTTAAATTTCCGTTATCCGCATTTGATTACTTTCAATGTCAGTACTTTAAAAACGTAATAAATTGAACGGTTGACAGCTTCGAGTCTCCGAATCACAGTTGCATTTACTGTCATAAAAGGGGAAGGAAATAGAGCGTCGACAAGGGGGGACGGATGGAGGGGAAACAGCAAACGTTGTGGAGGTCGCTTTAGCCAAGCTAAGCTACATTTATATCGCGCCCAATTATTTTGAGCTGTCGCCAAATTAAATCAAAATGAATGATTACAAAATCCCTCACTTCCCTACTCTCTCTTGCTGTCTCACTCTCTCAACACGCGTTCTACTTGTTGTTGGACCTCTATTCTTCTATTCTTCTTTTCCTTCTCTTTTATCTTTGTATTGCTTTCCATTCTAATTAATTATTGGATGCTTTATTGCTCAGCGAATTAAAAAGTAGGCGTGTCGTGTTTGAAAGCGTGAAATACGCAAATCGGTTGGTTTGTGACCTTTAATTAAATTTTGGATCTATTCAGTTGATTTGTTTTTATTATTAATTAACACAGTTTTGGCTACGGAATTTTTCTCCCCTTAACATTGCCCATTTCTCCTTGCCCCCTTCCATGGAATCGTACAAAACAAAAGCACAATAAGAAGATGATGAAGGATTAAGAATGAATTTAATGAAGGGTTTTTTGTTTAATCAGTCATTGAATCGCAATCACTTAATAATATAATAATTAATAGAATTTCTGGCTAATTTATTATATGATATAAATTAATCCAGAGGCAATCATTTTAGAATGGAAGGGAAGCGAAACCGGGGGCGGGGGTGGTGGATGGTTTGAGTCCTGAATTACATGCTAAATCTGTGTCATGCATTTAAATTTTGTACACTCTTTAATTGAACAAGTCGATGTTACGATATAAGTCATGTAAATAATCGAAATGGTTACATTAACTATCAAGGTTCTTAAAGTTCTCAAGGTTCGCCTTTCAAAATCGTTGCTCGCTTCTTCGACGAGATTCCGGAGAATTCATTAAGATATCATGATGATGTGAGAGAGATTTGGGACCACAAATTGTATTCGGTTTCCTCTTTTTCCCTTTTGTTCTTGAGAGGTACCACCAGTCTTCAGCCGAGGGTCTCGCGAGTTTTGTTTCCGCCCGAATAAAGACGCTTTCCTTCAATTAGCATATGTAAATAATTAGCAAAATTATTCATGCTTAAAATGAAGCAACGTTAAAATGGTGCGAAGGAGACGGAGCACAGAGCACAGCAGCGTAGGAAATAAGAAGAAGAAGAAAAATTAATATTCAAACAACGTAAGAAAACGTAATTAAAAAATGTTCCTCATTCTAAAAAGAATGGTTTTTATGCAGAGAAAAATAGAAGAAGACCAAAAGAAAAAACAAAAACAATACAAACCAAAACAGGTGCCAACAAAGAAGAACTGACCGACCAACCGACATCCAATCAACCACTTGAACATCGCCAGTCTACTGGCTCTGAAACACTTCAACCTTTCGTCCATCAGACTCTCAACTACTCAACCCAGCACCCGATCAACCCCTCCACCCAGCAATCAATTAACCGTCAACCTCTTTCTATATAATTTATCATTCTTCTGATTTGAACTGAAAGTCGCTGCTGGCAACACCTACCAAAAATGATAATAAGTTCACAGTGGCAACCACGAAAGATCAGTGCTGCCACCTTTCATTTATTTAAATACTGAACTCCACCACCAAAGAAATAAGTATCCCACAATTCCTACGACGATGAGATTAGTTTTTGTTCGCCAGAATAGGCTACAAAATGGTGGTCAATTTGGGTCGCCCGGCCGACGACTTGTCGAACACTCGAATTGATTCAACAATTTAACAGGAGTTGTTGTTGCCGCGTTGTTTTCGCCATCATTATTGTTCTCTTCTTATTTTCTGGTCGCAAGGCCGGGGGATATGCGAGTAATAATAAATGTGAGACAAAATGGCGTGAAAAAGAAAATTGATGCTAATTCGTAGTGACCTCATTTAAGGCTGTGTTCACTTTATGACTGAGTTGCCAAGCGCCAGTACCACCGTCCCTTGCGTCGGCCGCTAGACGGGGCGTGCTACAATTATTCCATGCATTTTAATTAAATCTCGAAAGGGCGATTCTCACAAAAAAGCACCGAAAAGGCGCCCCAAAAAAGTGCAAAAACGCTGGAGTTGGTGCAAAAAATTACTTTGAATAAAGGAAAAAACAAGAATAAGAAAACAAAAAATTAACAAATATACATACATACAAACGCGTATACATATGTATGTGTTTGTGTGTGGGAGAAATAGTTGGCAACACTGCCGCAGCTTCAGTTTCAGTTTCAGCTTTTGTTGTTTTTGCTTTTGCTGGTCTTTTCTCCGGTGCTGCTGCTGTTGTTGCTTGTGGGCGTCATGCTTGTCTTGTGGCCTGGACAGGTGGCCGGCTCCGCTGAATCAGGGCGCCGCAATCAGTTCATGATTGTGCAATAATTAACGAAATCATTATTAATCGTTGCAATCGATCGCTTTCGGAGCGCATCGAATTTAAAGCGACAGAACGTCAAATCGATGAGCGATGAACTCTGGCTTGTTTACAATCAGCTCAGAAGAATTTAACTTGTGGATGAGGTGGATGCGTGGAAGAGCGAGAGACAGAGACAGAGACAGAGAAGGGACAGAGAGGGAGGGAGTGAGACAGAGGGAGGGTGAGGTCGAGGTGACTGGTAAATAATTAAATGTCACGTTAAGAAACCAATTCGCAGTTTTTTAATCAAATCAGAAATGAAACACGAAAGGAAACTTAATTATTTTATAGTGTCTTTTATGCTCAATATACCGGGAAACCATTTTGATATTTTTTTCATTGTTTTTTCTGTCTAGTAGTAATCAAGTAATTATAAGAAATTCCAGGTTTCATCTTGGATTCATTAAAGTACTTTCTATATTATGTATAAACAAGTGTTATTATTTTAAAAAGAGGGAAAGAGAGAGAGGGATCTAGTGAGAGAGAAACAGACGAGGAGAGAGAGAAAAACGGATGGAAAGACAATCAATTTTGCTCAAGTCCTTTGTACTAAATTATTTATGAATAAATTGAGAAATGTTGTTAGTTATTGTGTTTTGTTGGGAACTTTCTAAAATAGGAAGAAGAAGTAGAATTAGTTTTGGAGATGCGTCTTCTGGGTCCTTGTTTGTGGCTGGACGAGGTGATGCTTCGAAAATGTTAATAAACAATTAAATGCTCAGAGCAACCAGAAAACCAACAAATTATAGAAAATTGCTTTTCTATAGACTCACTGTATGAACACTATGCTTCTCTCCATCTCTCTCTCTCTCTCTCTCACACACAAACACTCTTTCGATGTGTCTCCCTCTCATCCATTGTCCCTCTCACTCGTTGTCTTCTTCTTTATCCCCTTTCTATTTCTAACCTTCTGTTTCCAAGCTTTCTTCTGTGAGTGTGAATTTGTGTGCAAGTTTTTATGTTTTTGTGTGACTGTTTATGTTATTTTGTTTTAGTATATGTATATATATATGTATGTATATATATGTGTGGATCTGTGTGTATTTTGGTCCATGGTGTGGTCCACACACACTTTAAATGTAAATTTAATTTTTGAAGTGCTTTGAACACAGATTTTCTGGTTTTTATTGTTGTTGCTGTTGTGTTGTTTTTTGCATTTGTTTTTACTTCACTCCATGCTCCATGAATATTTTGGAAATATTTTTTCATTTTAACCCTACATCTAAACCATTCGGGTTGCTTAGTTTTATATACAATTGATAAATTATAACACTAAAATAAATTAAATAAATACGATAAAATAAATAGCAATAAATATAAATAAATATTATTAAATTATAAATATATAAATATAATTAAATACTATAATAATATAGTTAATATTTTCATTTGACATTTGTATTTAATCGCTTTGATGACATGTTAAATAAAAATTTGACAAATCAAACTTGTTGCGTGTACAATTATTTGCTTCTAAGTCTCTTCAACAGTTTGTAATTCGTATTAAGTTATTATTAGCAAACGACGAAGCTTATATAGCGAATGTTGTACCTAAAAGACACCGACAGAGATCACTGATGAGGAACGTTGGCATGTTCCGAAATAGCTATCCGATCTGCCAGTCAAGATGCTAGTTCAAATCCTGTTGCAAATAAAATGCTAAGCCGTAAAAATATGGGTGGTGTATGTATATACATCACGCATATAATATAATAAATATATTCAAATAAATAAATGTTTAAATAACTGAATCTTTAAAAAGTCTAAATATTTGACCTTTATCATAATCAAATATTTAAATAAATAACGGGTACTATAAGCTTAGAGAGCGGTTTTCAAGTTTCTGAAATAAATGTTTGATAATCAAACATTAAAAGCATAGTCGAAAATGACAGTCAGTGAAGACCGACTATAAATTTTATTTCTGTTTACATTCGAACGTATTTTTAACGTATTCATTATACGCAAATTATTATTCATTACAGATAATTTTCGGCGGTGCAAGAATGTGTGGCTGTGGGTGATTGGGGGCGAGGGGGGACGAGGGGCTCCTGGTCGCTCCATTAATTTCATCCGATGCTGTTGTTGTTCTCGATGTCTTATAGACATTTTTAATATGCTTCATATATGTATGTACATATATACATACTATAAGTATGTGCTATACAGTCACAATATATATAAATGTATTTATGTATTTTTAAATGTATATTTCATTAATTGTTTAAATTTTAATTATTATATTTTTGCATATATAATTTTTTCCTTTAGCTTTTTGTTTTCATTTTTAATCCAAATACTTAAATACAATAATAATAAGAACCAGAATAAAAAATCATTGAATGCTTTTAGGCCTACCTTTATAATATAAGTACGCGTGTTCATAAAAGCAAAGCATACTTCTAGGCAGCTCTAACAGAAGCCATTCCGCCGTGGAACGACCTATCCATGTGATTCTCTGTGAGTTTATACCAACATCCAACATTCAAGGACAAGAAACTTATGTGTCAACGGTGAGAAAAGTTAGAGAAGCGAGTGTGTAAGTGGATTTTATAGTTTGCTTCAAATTTGGCCGAATATTTGGATAATTGGTGTTTCATGTCAAACAAGGATGGGGCTCCGAATCTATTTCAATCCTTTCGCAGAAGCTGCAGCCAAATCGCAATCCTCAGTTTTACCGAGTATCCAAAAATACTGACACAAGTTCAACTGACAGACTGTTTTTGGTTTTATAGACATTTTAATCGATCGGTCGAGTCAGAAGAGAGAAGCGAAAGAAGTCTTTTTACACAAACAATCACAAAAGCTCACAATGCAATTGCGATAAAATCCTTGAAGCTGTTGCATCTTCTGTTAGCCGCGTCATCATGTCATGTCATGTCATGTATCCGGCAGTTGTAACTCTACTCTTGTATATTATTTGTGGTTGCTTCTCTTCTGTAAATTTATTTCTATTTTCATTGCAATTGTTTATTTATTATGTTTGTTGTTTGGAAGTACAAAAAAACCACTGTATAATTTGCATGTAGAGAGTGTAAAAAGCACTCGTCTCAAAAACAGTAGAGGTAGAAAAAGAACAAGCAACAAAACCCTGAAACTAGCCAACAGAGAAGAAAATGAAGTGAAGCGGATGGTGAAGCAACGGAAACATACAACTTGTCATGTCTTTTAGCATTTTCCGCTATTAGCTGTTACAGTTGTTGCTATATCTTTACTATTGTATGCATCTATTTCTCTCTTTCTTTCTCTTTAAATGCCACATGCTGTTTGAAGGAAAAGAAGGAAAGACGGAAACATCAACAGCGGTAGATTTCTGGTTGGTTGCTTCAGTGGGCGGTTGAGCGCTTCGGGGCCTTTTTAACTTGTTCACGTGGGCATACTTTAGTTCCGTATCAGTCTCAAGGTACTTTTTTACCTTCTCTAATGTTTCAATAAAGCAACAAGATCCCGCTTTCCCTCCCTCTCCGCTCGATCGCTCGACCAAAATATTTGCTTTCTGTTTTCTTCCAGCTTTCATCAAAAACTCGGATTTTTTTCAACTCACCGTCTGTTTACCTGGTTGGTTTTTCTTCTTCTTCTTCTTCTTCCTCTTCTTTCATTGTTGTGGTTTTCGTTGCTTGCTTTCCCGTCATTTGCATTTCAGTGCTGCGAAGCATGAAGGTAGGAATGACGTCCATACAAACAAAATTCGTCCATATACTACGGAATTGCTGGAGGAAATTCTGGATTGGGAAGAACAAGAAGTGGAGGAAGAAGAAGAACAATCCGAGTACCTATGCGAGAGTGTATGAGAGTCATTTCTTGCAGAGTCATTCGCTGGAGTTTTGAGCGGCGTGTCAGAGGAAAGAAATTTGGATTTTGAGTGGTTTTTTAAGAGTCATGTTTAGAGGTTGGAGAACTTAGGCAAAAAAAAAAAAAACACACACACACACATTCACACAGAATATACGGGTTTGGAAAAATAAATACCAGGAATAAAGGGATTGGAACCCTAAATACCCCAATATAAGGAGATGTTTGACAGAGAGTTCGGAAGAATCTTCGGAAGTGAGCGCACAAGTTGGTATGGTTGCATTATGGAAGGCTTTTTTTGGTCAGATTACTTTTTCCTAAAATTTGTATCGCTTGGATTTTAAATAGCTGATACTAAGATTTTGGAAATCGACGAGTGATCGAGTGATTGTGATCAAAAGTCTTAAAGGCAACAACTAGCGCTGAGTTTCGGTAGATTTCTGTGAGTTCTAAGCAACTTGTAGACGATTTCTTTGGCCAGTGTCCATCCTCCGAGATTGTATTGGAATTATACTGTATTCGATTGACTGTATTGTCTCTAGCAACAATTCTTCTATTTCTGTCAGTCGCTTTAGTTATTTCTTAGAATAACTTTCTTAGAATCTCTTACATTTGGTTACAACTTCTGACAACGGATCTGTCTTTCTTTGACATTATTGATATGTAGTTCTTAAAAGCTTTTGACTTCGATTAGGCAAGAATCTAAGTTTATCTTTAAGTTCGATAGAAATTTCGTCGCTTCCTTTCAGATTTCAAGCTTTAACGTGGTGCACCGCAGGTTCAAAAGTCCAACCTGTTGATTTGCTTCATTTAATGTCGTAGAGAACTTCTAAGTAAGATTTGTGCAGCATCTCTTAGGATGGTTTCTGGGTTGAACAGTCCAAGCATTACTTCCCCAAAGCACTGTAAGTTAGTTTATGAAATTGTAAATTGCGCTGCCACTGCAGCTGGAACTCAAATAAACACGAATATGTATTTATTTTCTTCCGGAGTTCCTCTTCCGGAAAATCCAAGTCCTTCTCAGATTCACTAATAGAAAAATAGAACACACAACAAAACAAAGTCGCTTTCCACATTTCATTCACTTGCTTGTTTGCTTTGGTGTTCCTTAAAGGGTAACCCGTTTTTGTTCGGAGCCAGTTTCGCAAACGACCAGCACGACGGATTCACGTTTGAGCAAAGAATTAATGAATTCCAGTGCTCGGTAGAGAGTCAAACTCGACACACTCAATGGTTGAGTGGGTGTCGAAACGAGAATAGAGGGAGCGGAGGGAACAGCGTTGAGCGGAGGACGAGTGTGGGACTCGGCAGGTGGCGGGAGCAGGGGCGGGGGCGGGGACGAGGACTGGTAGAAACGTAGGCGAGTAGGTGCAAATTACTACTGAATGAGCCGACCCTCCAGGCCAGGAGGTGAAGCGGTGTGGACTGGACCGAAAGAAAGAAAGAAATGGACTGCTGAACATGTTCCCGAAAATTGCTTTTTATATGCCGGCCATGTTTACTTAAGTGATCGAAGCTTTTTTTCTGTTTTTCTTGTTATATTTTTTCAACAGTCCCTTTGGTATTATAAGAGCCTGTTTTTGCTCGCAGTCTCTCTTCCTCTCTCTCTCTCTCTGTCTCTTTGGTTTGTCTTTCTGTCTTGCTGTCTGTTTGGAATTTCGAGGCTAGTTAAACCAAATAGTTGGCCATGTTTTTTAATTTCACTTAGCTTGCAGAACACTCTGAGTTGTTCTTTCCATACATACATATGTACATATATCTATATCATTCCTTTCGTTTGCCAATCACCCGTCCCGCCGCCGTCTCTGTCCCGTTTTCTTCTTTTGGGGTTACTGGGAAGCTTTACTTTTCTGCTTTTTATTTAATTTAATATGAACACCGGGATGTGGTGGCAACAACAGTAGCAGCAAAAGAAGCCACAACAGCATTTTTTCCCACAACGATGTCGGTTAGTCGACTGTTCGTTCGGACCCTCGCTTGACCCCGGCTCGGTTGCCTTCGCTCGGTCGCTCAGCCTGACTGTGGTGCGTTTTGTAAATTAACACCCGATAAATTGCATTTCGACTCTGCTCGACTCGCTCGACACTTCAGCAAATTGAAAATTAATTTTGCTTCGAGTTTCGTCGGTTCTGATGATGGTGACGAAAATGGCGAAGCGAGAGGAGGTGTCGAGGGGGAGCGGAGTAGTTGGTGCGGATAGGAGCGGACTTCTTGTATACATTTTAAATTTATTTTTCTTTTCTCTTCATTGCATTGTTTTTCGCTTCGTGTCTTGTTTGCTTATCAAGTGGACTTGAGTGCAAAATCGTCGAAATTTTCTTTGGTGTTGCAGGAATTTTCTGCTGGCGTGCAGAAAATCGTAGAACATGTTCAAGATCGCAATTAAATGCTTCAATTCAATTGATTTATTCTAGCCTACAACAAAAAATTGTGTTTATTGGCTTTCACTTTAAAATGTTGAATTCAACAAAATTTACTTGAAAATACGTTGAATTCAAAAATCATAAATAATTCAGTTGTAAATTTGTCATGAAAAATAACAATAAAGCAACTTCTTCATTTGTTAAAAATTTATTTGATCATTATTATTGCGTTCATCAACAAACCGAAAGAGTATTATATTATTTTTGTTCGTTTTGTGTTTTTTACTCATACAGATTGAAAAAATATTAAAATGGTTAAAAAATGTTAACAGAATAATATGATGAATATATGAATTTATCATTCTTAATTTTATTTAAAATGTTTAATTTTAATTGAAAATATATAGTAAAAAATTAATAATAATCTGAGTTCTCAAAAGTTACCGTTATTTAAAGCGTTATTCTTAAATCTACGAGCATACAAATTAAAACACATAAAAATATCTGTAATAAAAATTAAGGAAATAACTTGAAGCATTAATTTAAATTGAAACCTTTTCTTCAGAAATCATTATGATTAACGTCAAATTCGATTATTCGTCAAAAAGTGAACAATTTATAACTGCGCCAGAAATAATTTTAAAAGCTCGTTCTTTTAATAAAATCTTGAAAACAATCGACAGTTGTTTCTATTGTGTTAATCTCAAATCGAATCCGGAAAAACGCATCCAATTACAATTATAATAAAATTGCAAAATATTGTAGTTTCCGCAATATTTCATAATAATCTTAATTGAAAATAATAAAACAAACAATATAGTAGTCTGTTTACGAGAATTCTTTCTCGAATAATTCAACTTCGTCGCATATAAAAGCGAAACGTTCCCGACTTTTGTTTCATTAGTTCCGGACAGAAATACTTGAAGACATGGCTTTCCGAGTTTTCTTCGTAGTAGCGCTTTGCTCCATAGCAATGCACTTAAACACTGTATCCTGCATGAGGCTGTCGCGAATTGTGGGTGGAGAGTCTACCAGCGTCGAAGAATTTCCCTACATGGTGAGCGTACATGTAGCAGAAAATGGCTATCCGTATTCGTGCGGAGGAAGCATAGTAGCTCCGATGTGTGTTCTGACTGCTGCACATTGCTTAGTAGGCATGGATAATGTGACTGTGAGAGCCGGTTCAGATATGCAGTATTACGGTGGAGAAACGGTAAATGCCGATCAACTGTTCATACACAAGGAATACAATAAAAGAGCTAAATATGATCTTGACGTAGCAATCATTCGGTTGGCCGAGCGCTTAGAGGGAAGAAATATGGAAGCAATCCAGCTTGATTATTCAGATTTGAACATTCAAGACACTGTTTCGGTTTCGGGTTGGGGGCATAAGATACCCAAATATTATAGCAGTAACCCTGACATATTGCAGACAGTTAACTTGACTATTGTATCGACCTCCTTTTGTTCTCAACTGGTGCCAATGTACAATCCAACGCTAAGCATCACTGAAAATATGTTTTGTACATATAGTAGAAATAAAGACTCGTGCCAGGGCGATTCTGGCGGACCAGTTGTGCGAAATGGGAAACAAGTTGGCATTGTCTCATTTGGGGCTGGATGCGCCTTCTTAGGTGGTGCCTACACAAGAATCGGGAGCTTAGATGTGTCCCGTTTTATACAGCGTACTATCAGAGATAATTGTTAAAATCCCGGAATATTTCAATAAGAAGAAAGTATATCAAATCGAAAACGCTATCAAATATACCAGATGACAGCATACAACTTAATCGATTATGACGATTCACTTTATATTATGTATTTATTATAATAATCAAAAATAATGTCAACAAGTAAATCTTAAATAAAAATATCCTAGCAAAATAAACACATAAGCTTTGTTTTCATTAGAATTCATCGAATTTTTAAAGAATAAGCTATGTAAGTGTAAGCTAAACAATCTAATTACAAGTACAACAACACTAATGAAGAAGAACACTAACAACACTAACAATAATGGTAATAATAAAACTCAAAACTATATCAAAGCCAATTAAAATGGTACTAAAGGAAATTAAAAAAAAAAAAAAGCAATAAACAATGGCAAAATCAACATGAAATAATAATGAAAACGTACGCAGAAAACGCAACATGCATTTATTTATTATTACAAAAAAATGAAACCCTGTTAATTGTGTTTTGGCTCTCAAAATCCATTCGCATTCATAATATTCTTAATTGCAATAATACGGGCCGTATTTTCAATTTATGTTGAGGCTACAAAATATTAAAATTTGTGTTAAGCGATTTACTTATTATCGAATTACTTAACGAATTGCGAGAGTCTGGCAACACCTGTGGCTGCAACACTGTAGAGCGAGTACAAGCAGTTCGACACCCCATTAAAATATTTCATTATATATCATACGAGTACATATGTACATCTATTGTAGCTCGCACACGTAAAAATATAAATTATTTAGATATTTAATATTATAGATAATAAAATTAAAAAATTAGAAGTTGTCGCTCACAAAACTACTAACACAAAAACGTTGTCATTTTAAGTAATTGCTAACTAAATAACTAAAGTACACCATTTTTCATATTGGGCTAGTAAATTAGTTAGATAATAATTCTGACAGAATTCGTTAGGAAGATCATAATTTTAATAATAATTTAAATATTTTATGAGTATTTTTGTTTTTTTTTGTTTGTTTGTTTCAAATTCTTCCATTTATTAGCAGCAGTTTTTTTGAATATTTGCTCATTAATAAATACGATGTACTTATACATATATGTATAATGCTATGTCTTCCATAAGGTTCCGTAAGCTGCCAAAGTTATTACGTTTCCATAGAATAAAGTCCAATCCGAAATGAATCCGCATTGAGCTCCATTGTAAACAATGAGCACTTTCGTTTCTCTAGGAATTTATTATTTTAAACATTTTTTAATTTGTCTTTCTTATATATTGAAAGAAATATTTCTATTCTTAAATATTATCTTATCTTAAATATATCTTAAAAGGAACATAATTCAGATGTTGAATACATGTAAAGGGCTTTCCAATAAGAGGTGTAATTTTGAATAGCTAAGCGTGTAAGCCCTGTAAGCCTGGTCGTGGTGGCCATTTGGCTGATGTTGTTTTTCATTATTAACGGCATACCTTCCTCTTTATTACGAAATAAACATGCGATAATTTATATAAAAAAATTGCATTTTTCTTTGAATATCAAAATTACACCTCTTATTGGAGAACCCTATATTACACTATATGCGTGATGTATGTATATTTACATACATACATACATATATACATGTATTATGCGTGTATGGGTATACCACCCATATTTTTCCGGCTAATTCAGTTGTTGGCCTTTAAGAAATGCAATAAATTAATTTGGTTTTACTTTATATAATTTCTTGTTCAACAAAAAATGTCATTTAATTTAAAAATCTTAAATCTTAAAAAATAAAAAAAAAAACACAATTTCTCTAAAATTTAAAGTTTATTACAAATCGTCTGATTACGAAAATTTATTTCTGTATTTTTTAAATATTATAAAAATCCTTATCCAACATTTGTAGAAATTTCAGTTCCGTTCTGTATTTTATGTTCTGTTTTGAGTTTTTGTTTTCTGTCAAATTGCGGAAATGCTGTAAATCATAAAAAGCCTAAAAATCTGTTTTTCAAAAAATATTATAACGCATAAAATATTGAAAACGATGCTGGTCGTTGTTGTTCATTGAAGCCAACAAAAAGTGTTGATTTATTTCATCAACTCATGTTTTGTTGTTGTTGGTATTATCATTTTTAACTCATGCTAACCACGGTGCGCTGAGAGAAAGAGAGAGAGAGAGAGAGAGAAAGAGTGAGAGAGAGAGAGAGAGAAAGAGAGAGAGAGAGAGAGAGCGAAGAAAAAAGAAATACAAAAGTAACGGCATGGATCAGCTGCTGGATATGCGTTGAGTGATGATTCTGACTGCAGTTGACGGGAAGCTCAGCTCTCAGACACCAACAACAACAGCAACAACAAGACGAATAACAGCAGCAGAAATGAAACGAAGACCAACATTAAAAGTCGCGTTGAATGTTACGATATGAAAATTGATAAAAGTGTAAATTTGAATTTACGATTTTTCAATCAATTTTAAGCATACTTTCGGGAGAATTGAGAACAACAACAAAACAACAAAAAAAGAACAACAGCAACTGGACGAATAAATATTTGAATGCAAAATGAACAAGGAATAAGAAGGAAAGAAGAAAGAAACGGAAAATAAAATAAGAAGTAAAGTCATAAATTCGATAGGTAGTCATAAACATATATGTATGTACATATGTGTGTATGTGCGTGCATGCATGTGTGTGTGTGTGTAATCCTATTGTGATGCAGTGTAATGTTGTTGTTGTTACGGCATGCGTAATAAATCATGGCGTAATCGATTTTTCAGTGTCATGTTTACTTCACGAATCTGCATACGAATACAGACGAAAACGCACACACACACACACACACACATACACACACACACACACACCCATACATTCATTCATTGATTCTCTGTTTTTGTATTTTACGCACGCAACCTTTTTTCACGGAAACGCCAAAAACGAAACAAAAAAATAACCGAATTTAATTTTCTCCATTGACGGAAATACAGTCTGAGCCCGGTTACGGTCCCGGTGATGGTCCTGGTGTGTTAATTGAAACTGATGTGGGCACATATGCACGGTTTTTGTTGTAGACGTCAAGGGGCGTGGTTGTCGGAATAACGGTGCATGCACATCTGTCATTTAAGAGAAATCTTCTTCATAGCTCATAGCTTCTTCATATGAGTCTTTAGTCTCACTCTCTTTTCGCCAGAAGAAAAATTAAATTAAATAATAATTATTTCGGCTTTCACACAAACAGTAAATTAAACCTCTCCTTCCCCCTGTCTTCCTCTTGCTTCTATCATCTTGTAACCCTTCTGAATATTTTTATGTTTCTACCTTTTATTTTATTGTTATTATTATTATTATTATTAGTGTTGTTTTTTCTCAATAGTGTATTTGTTTGTATCGCGTGTAGTTTTGTGAATAGTTCTGCAAATAAACAGCTTTAATGAGTCGCCATCAGAGAAGGAGTGGCTCAAGCATTCAAGGTGGATGGTGCTTGTTGTTGTTATCATTTCTACTACTGTTTTGCTTGCAGAGTTGCTCTCTGCAAGCGTTTGAGTACAGAGTTTTCTAGAAGCCATTCGCAAAACAATGAAGAATAGTATTTGTCTTAATACTCTCTCTCCTCTCCTCCTCTCTCCTCTCTTCTCTTCACCTCATCGCTCTTCGCCGTTCTGCTCTCCTTCATCTTCTTCCCTTCTCTTCTACAACACGATTATCAGCTAGAGATTATATATGTATTTTCTGTTTTATGTGTTGTTGTTTATGATTTGTTGTTATGTAATGTGTTTTGTTTTCAAACAGATTTTTTCAAATGTGGCAACAAAAAAGTGGATACCTTTTTTTTGGGGTGCATCCGGAATATAGCACAAGTTTGCTGATACTTGAACTCATGGTTGATGTAAACTGTACAGCATGAGTTGCATGCACAAGTGGATGGTTGGTTGGTTGGTTGCTGTTGTTGTTGTTGTTTTTGTCCTCGAGAAAATTGTTGCAGCTTCTTGAAGCCATTCCGCTTGAAAGCGCCGCGGGAGCCTAGAAGTAATCGCAAAGGCAGGGAGACGTTGTTGTTGTTATTCTTGTTATTCTTGTTGTTGTTGTTGTTATTCTTGTTGTTGTTGTATTGTTAGTGGCGTTCATTATAAACCGTCGACTCTCGAAAAAGTCCTCATCGTAGCCACTCCGTCAGCGCCGCCGTCAGCGTCAAGCTTCAAGTGGTCAAGCGAAGGAAAACGTTTACACGACACACTTCACTGAGCAGCGCAGAGTGAAAAGTGGCCAGGTTTATTTTTAAACCCTCCTGTGGCTCATGTAACCTCTTTCCTCTATCCACTGCCTCACCGCGCCCTCCGTTTGTTGTTGGAACGTGAGGAGGAGGTTCTCTCTTCTATGTTTGTTTCCTTTTTGAGTATTCGGATTGAGCTTTTTAATCTAATGAAAAGCAAATAATGTTGTTATTGTTTCCTCTCATCTGAAAGCAAATGCTTAGATTAAAGCATTAATTAATTAATTTTTGCTATTTGCTGCTTTGGCTGCTTATGCTGCTGCTGTAAAAGTTCAATTGTAAACACAATCAATTGTGGATGGATAATACAATAATTCAGCAGCAGTAACAGAAACACAAACAAATTACAACAACAATAAAAGCAGCGGTGTAACAATAAAAACAAATTACAAAAAAAAGACAATGGCAATAAAAATAGATGTACGATCTACAATAACAACAATAAATACATTATTACAACTATTTACATACATTATTTTTGGTATTTTATTTTAATATTGTAAAATAAGACATAATTTCTTTAATTTTCCACCTTTTTTTGATGAAGAAAAGAAATCGAACATTGAAATTGATACGGAAAATAAAAGAAGAATCTTTTAGTGTTCGCTTTATCGGTCTGTCGTTTACGAGACCAGCTGCAGCTGACCTCCTGACCTCTGATCAAAGTCAACGCCTGAAAGTCCCATGAAGAGTTCCGAAAATGAGACAACACAAAATTTTAGTGCTTCCATTATTCTCCACGCTGACAGAATGGCGTTTAAAGTCGAAATGGATGTTTCTTGAAGGTTTTTCTGTTTCATTATTTGTGTCTTTTCGTTTGCAAATAATCAACTGAATCTGTGATGAATCATCATGAGTCATGTGAAGCATGCCTCCTCTCCCCCGCTTGTCCGCATGCCAGACCATGTCAAAGGTTGAAATGTTAAATATGAGCATATCAGAGACTGGAAACCGACGCCGCAATCACCATTTTGGATTTTATGACTTCGCCATTGGCAGTGCTGCCACATAAATTTCCATGCGACAAATTGCAGCACGTGATCAGCAACAATCTGCCGCATGCTGAATGGAAAACTGCGACCCAGACAAATATTGAGCGCATCAACTATTGACAAACGGAGCCAACCCGATGACGGTGCGTCGTGAAATATTGAAGCATTGAACTTATTCTATTATTCTCTTGTCACAGCCGAAATGCGAAGAAAGAATAACAAGGAAAATAAAGGAAAGCAACAACAAAACTCTACCGTTAAATTAGAATACAGAAAGAATAAAACAATTCAACAACCTGCACAGAAACACCAACAAAAAAAAAAAAAAAGGAACGCCCAAAAGAACCGTCAACTAGAACTGGAAAAGACACAATAAGAACAACAACAACAACAACAAAACAACAGTAAAACCAATAATAGAAACAAGAACAACAACAAAAACATTTCATTGGAATTGGAAATAAGATGCACGAATTACTGTTGCTCTTTACAGTTACAACATCCTTTAGATAAGCATTAAACTAAATAACTTCATTGACTTTTAGCCAAATGATTTTTTTACGTTATGGAGTTGGAAGAAGAAGTGGTGGAGGGGATTGAAGAAGATGAAGCCGACGAAGAGGAGGGTGACACACACACTCAGATAACTCGTTGGTAGCTTGCGACAACAACTTTGGCGCTACTGTATGTTGACCTGTAGCTGTGCATCGTTCTTGTTAGCCAAGGTGAACAATTTTGAGAGTCCCGAAACCTCCCAAGTCCTCCCTCCACCCCCGGTACCATCTACCGACCACTCCAAGCTTTGCTGTGGTAATAAAAACCCACAGAAAGCAGTCATAAAACATTTTTACGATCCAATCGTTATTTAAGGTCCTCAGCGCTGTGAGATCGAAAACAAACGTACGAGTATACAGAAGAACAATAAAAACAACAACAAGAACGCAAACAACAAAAACAAAAAGAATAGATACAACAAAAACTATAAAAACAAAAATCGCATGTGTGGGAAATAGAATGAAAAACTCTATGATAGTGAGTAGGAAGGGCAGAACCTACGGAAGGACGGTTAGGGGGAGAAGGGAAGATAGATAGATGTTGGGATAGAAAGAGAGATGTTAACGATAGAGTGATTTTTGTGAGCGGGGGAAAAAGTAAGAAAACGGAGCGAAAGGTGAAAGACGAACCAACAAAGTGCCGGTTTGTGGTGGGCCGTGTGGTGGTGGGGGAAGGGTGGGTGTGTTAAAAAGTAGGCGAAAAACTAAACCATGCACGTTTTTGCTGAATCGTCGATTTTGTTGTTTAACATCGGCTTGTTTTGCTTGTTCGACTTGCAAATGGCGAACTATTTGGCAACATAACAACAACAAAACGACAACAACAACATCAAAAACAAGGAAAACAATAACAATAGCGGCAAAAACAAGAACGACGATAACAAAATCAATAAGAGAAGCAATGATAACAAAAAAAAAACAAGAACAGTTTTACAACAAAAACAACAACAACAACAAAACCAAAATATCGAAAATAGTAATGAGAACAACGATAAAAATAACAACTACAACGATTTCAACAACAAAATCTACACTAAATGGAATTACGAAAGTTTTTTATGATCATAGGTCACTCCCTCTCCCTCTCTCTTTCTCTCTCTCTCTCTATCTTTTTCCTAAGGAAATTTTGTTGTTCTCTTTTTCTATACACTGCATTATTTACGATTTGTTTTTCTTTTGTTTTGTTACTCTTTACCTTTTACTAGTAGCAGCTCATAAATTTAATTTTACACGCTGAGGCAGAAATGCTTGGCAAAAATACTTGTTTTATTCGTAGCATTGATCATGTTCCTTATTTTTTTGCAATTTAGTCGAGATACTAAAATGATTAATGAAATAATAAAATAAATAAATTGAATTGCTATCAATCATTTGCTCTCCTGATTCTGATATGTTAATCAAAATAATATGATAATAAAATGATGTGATAATGATCACATTTTAATTCCTACATTAGACAGTGTATAATAATGGTAACAACTGAATGTGAAAAATTCAACCATTATATCGACCGGGGCAATAGAGGATACGGAAAGAATCAGTGTGTCCTCGTAGTGTCAGGTTTGGTGATAATAACACCGTTTTTAGTGCCAATGCTGCTGCAGTCTTCATTACGTCACTGTAGCTTAACATAGAGCCATTTTAATAGCGATTTATAGAGAAGATCTGGACCGAAATAACTACAGCTGGACCGAAGTGGCACATGAGACCAGGCCAACAGCTAATCTTGTCGTCAGATCAGCATCGTAAATTCCGGCATGCGATGTTAGAGAGCCATTCAGTTCACGGCGAAAGGAGTTGAGTACAATATATCGGCTATAAGTTCAGAACTTTTAAGTACCGGAAAGTGGGCGTGGTTAACATACCTACATATATGTGTATAGTATAACAAATACATAACCCTGAATTTTCATTTTTGATTATTTTAGTCAGAATGATAATCGCTTGACTTCTAGCGTGATTCAATGTCTGTCTATCAAAAAAAAGCCCCAGTTTATGCCATGTAGTCATGATCCATTGTTAGCCGGTTCTTCGGTTACTCGGCTCAATTGGTTCTTTGCTCATATCTTTGAGCTTATTTCAGATAAAAATTCGCATTCGCTCGAAAACATTTTAGTGTCCATTAAGTCAGCCTTTAAACACGCCCGCTTTAGGTGATAGTTATGCATATGCATATGTGTGAGTGTTTGTATGTGTGAGTGCCAGAGTATTTTAAATGCATCTAAGGATTAACTAACTAAAGTACTAAAGTGGAAAATTTCTTTTTTGTTCATTCAGCGCAATGTTTATTATAGACAACTCGAGGTGGTTTATTATCCTGGGATGTTATTTTCATTGATGCTTATGTCGTTGTTGTTGTCGTCGTTGTTGTTGTTGTTGTTGTCGCTGTCACTGTCAGTTTTCAATGCTTTACTGTTGTTTGTCAGTCTTAATACATGGATTTTATATCATTCTACTTCAATTTAATGGAAAAACTTTTGCTGCTATTTTTTCGGTACGGTTTTTCTTTTTGTCGTGTGGGTTTTACGAGTATTTTTTGTTTGTGTTTTTTAGCTGGACGCAGATAGCTCAATACTGTGATGCGGTGATGTCGGTGGTATTTTTATTATTTTTGGCGTTTCTCGATGGTGATGCTTTGGTGTTTGTTGCTGCAATGTTATTGCTTTTGATGGAGCTGATATTGCCAACCTCGTGCGCTTCGATACTAAAAAGCTTAGCATATTTTTTTTTGCTGTTCTTTGGTTAGCTTATTATTTTTTTTTTTTTTCGTTTACTTCGAAGCAACCATCTAAAAATCGTATACATTTTCCAGGCTTAACATAGATGAAGTTTAAACTATCGCCCACGTTGTGAGGCAGAAAGTTGGCTGTTGTCGGGGGAGTCAGGAATTTGTTGTTGCTGTTTTTGGGACACTTTTTGAGTAGTTGTGTTTCCAGTTTAATTTAGAGACGAGCAACGATTTGAATTTTAAGCTCATGTGTGTGTGTGTGTTTTGTTGTTGTTGTAGAGATAGATTAAAAATAATTCATCAGAGCAGATTAGAAATTGTGAACCAACTTTTAATTTAGTAATTTTTACCGTTCTTGGGTTTTGTTTTTGGGAATTGGGTAGTTAGTGAGTTTTAAATAAATTTTCTATTCTATATTATTATACAAAATAAATTCTAATAGTAGTAACTAATTCCGTAGCGAGGTGTTAGAGGGTTAAGTACTAAAGTTGTAAATCGTTATAATCCTCTCCTGCCAACTCTTTAGCTTTAATTTCATTTGCAAACCGTTTGGGGGCTTTTTGAAAGAGTTTAATTGACCCTTAAAAAGTGTTCGTGAAGTGTTAAGAAATTCTAGAAAAATATTCTTCATAAAATTCTACTTTAAGTCATTAAATATAAAAACAGTTTAAAATTTAATAGAGTTGCGAAAACATGAAAGATAATCAGCAGGAACGAATGTCGGCTTGCGAGAAGCTGCTTCATTCTGCACGCTGTTGAAACTTCGAATGTCGTTCTACGGTGAAACTTATAGTCACATTTTATGAGTGCCTATAAGTCTCTAAAGTGAATAAAAAAGACTAAATTTGTCGTAGATTTTTTTAATTTTTGTAAGAGAAATTATACAAAAAAACTTCTTCATTCATTCATCATCTGCGGATTGATTTTTCTTGATATCTTTTCCACCTTCTGGAAGTCAGCTGAATTCATGCTCTCCGTCAACTCGTTAAGTAGCTGCTCACGTTTCGTATTTACGTAAATGCCAAGAGTCGGGTCCAATCGCTGTACTCGAGTGGAGTCTCCGCGTCTTCTACTCGTATATTCAATCTTACGGGGAAACTTTGATCAGGATTTTTTTCTTTACACTCAGAACCATTTTGTGACAAGAATTCGAACGAGCTTATTACGTTATGGATGTGAATATTTGTCATCGCGCCACTTCTTTTTCTTCTCCTCCTCCTCCTCCTTACTCTCTTCTTTTCCTTACTCTTCGTCTCCTCTTTGCTCATCCTCGTCTTTTTCTTCGACTAGTCTTTTTCTTGTACAAAACCTACTTTGATAATACTTTTTTTAGCTCAGATATTAGACGCCTTCTTTTAGAGGTAAGATAAGAACAAAAAAGCCAAGTCTCGTTACGTGATGCTTGGCAAATAAGTTTTCTCGGAGATGAGATTAAATAATGTCATCGTGTGTTGTTTTTTCTTTTTTTTTGACGTCGCTCTTTTGTTTGACTGGGGAAAACTTCTAAACTAATTTTTTTGTCACCTCATTTTGAATAACACCAAATCTTTTTTTTAGTTTCTTATTACTGTAACTATAATACTTTCATAGATCTCGCTTGTTCATCTAGCATTCACAAGTTAAGGCAGAAGATAAACTATAAAATATACTATAATAATGTTGCTGAATCGCCCGACAATCGAAAATTAGTATGTCTTAAAATCTACTTGATCCGTTCTCAGATTTCGATTATGTTTCGTCACAAATTGTAATGAAATTTAAAGGACTTTACTCTCCTATATCTGATTTTAAAGTATTTATTCATGCAGAGAAAAATATAAATATTCTTATATTAATAGTAATCTTAAAAGCATAGAATTCATACATACCATAAAATGTAGGTGCCATTTCGAAATGGTTCTAGAATAGATATACTCATGTTTATACGATATACTCATGTGTATCTAATATACTCGTATCTATTCGTAAATACAGACAGACATCTGAATGAAATCTTTTTTTTTTACTTTGTCACACATTTCGGTAGCTACGAGTACATATTTTCATGGGGGGCCGTTGACATCCAGTGACCTATTCCTTTGCACCTCTTTTATATATCTAGTACATATATTTATGTATGTGTGTCATCTAAGTATACATATGTATTTAAATACATATAAATACTTCACGTTTGTGTTTCGCAAGCTTAGATACTAGTTTTATTTGTTGTTATTGATGTAGTTATCAGTTGTGTTATAAACGGTTTTATTTTGGCATTTCTTGTTGTACAGTCACAAAAACTTGTTGTCTTCGCTGATGTGTTGTTGGCTAGTTGAGTGGTTTTGTAGTTAAATAAGTTTACATGGTGTAGATAGAGGGGTATGAATGAACTACAAAAACCTTAGTTACAAAGGGTGTGTTTTTGCTGAAGACGGTCTTCCGTGGTTCTTTTTAAAATGCCATTTCTTATGTCTTTGAATACAATTCAGTTTCTGCTTTTTTGCCATTTTAGATGTTGATTTTACGTAATTTTCGATTTGCAGTCACGTCTTTAGTTACATATAAAGAGAGTACATAAAGAAATTTTTATTTTAAATCAAAGTTGTACTATATTTAAAGAAAAATCATTACATTGACCTTTAATTAACTTGACCAATCGTGAATTATTTAAAGTTGATTTGATTCGATCGGGTGTGGGGTGATTCTGATTCTAAGGATGCGAATTAAATCCATTGAAGCATCTTCTGTCTCAATTCGCCGACCCTTCAATGAAAAGACAGCAACAAAACCAACAACAAGCATGTATTTCCTTTGCTCTTCCTGTGAACTCTATATCAGAGCAGTCCTACCATCGCCGATTACTTCTACCAACCCCACAACAATAAAGTGTGAAAAAGCTTTATTTTATTTTCCGTAATAATGCAGGGCTGCTGTCGTGGTTGCACTCGACCTTCCGGTTTGGCGTGTTCTTTACGAGGATATGAATATTTGTATGTCTGTGTGTGGGTATAAATTATTATATAATAATGTGTTTTGTGTGTGCGTGTCTGTCCTTGGTCTTTCTTGTGCTTGTCTGTTTATATGTACACATGTGGTCACTGAAATAGGTACCCCTCTAAATTATATGTATGAGTCTGGTTTTTTGTCAAGTGCATTTTTTGTTTTAGTGAATTTTATATCGTGTACCAACAGAAACCATAAATACGTATCTATGTCCAAATATTAAGGACAACATTGAATACAGTCTACAATTGTATGTTGTACAATTTACAATATGCAAGAATGTGTTCTGTTCTCATCGCGTCTTCTACAGAAAGTTGGTAAGTGCTTGTTATACCCTACATCTTAAGGTTCAGGGTTGTTGGAACTCCAACAACATCAGTCAGTGGAGTTCCCATCTGATTTCCGAGTTATAGTTCTTTAAAGTTTAGAAATTTCAGACCTATATCTCCTAAACTGTAGAAGATACCTACATGTCATTGGCATCCTTGCAAACGTTTTCAACTATCTTTCAGACACGTAAAATAAAATTTGATTGAAAATCATTTACTCTTGGAGAAATGAAATTATAGATTTTTAGTAACTTTTTTTACATTCATTAATTTTTTTCTGAGTAAAATGTAGAATTGACCTATACATTTATCACACTCTTAAGAAAGTAGAGTGTTCGGCCTTTCATAGAGGTATATATCATCATAATCGGCTGAGGAATTTAAGAGAAAATGCATTTTAAAGCTCCAGTTCCAGCAACAGAACCAACAAGATTCGGAGTTGTGCCATTGAGCCCGATGTGCGCCAACTTTTTGAACAAAATTGTACATGGCATTTAATGGTCCAACAAATTGTTGTTGTTCGAAAATTTGGCGTGATCCGTGCAATTCAATGTGTAGGGTATTTAAGACTCGGTCAAGCCGAATATGGCACTCTTTGTCACTTTTTCTTTCTGTTTTATTCCTCTCTTCTCTTCTTTTAATTATAGATATAATTAATATATATGTAGATTATAATTAATATCAATTTAGGATTTATTCTAATCCTAATTTAGTAAGTGTAACAAATAATTGCTATATGCTTATGAAGCATATTGTGGAATGTGTGGCACATTAGTGTAGCGCATTTCACATATGTCATATCTTTTTTATATAACTATAATTTTATATATATATATTTTTTATATTTTATAGTTTCAATATATACTTTTGTTATTTTTTGTCATAAGTTTTGTTTATTTGTTATTGTTGGTATTTGAAACTAATATATCAATTATTATATGTATGTATATAAAATATATCTTTTATCCAAAGTTACAATATTTGAATGTGGTTTATTTATGTACATAAATAAATAAAATAAAGACCTGGCTTGATAACAATTATTTTCTGTATTTTACAGATCTTGCTATAAATTTGTGACTGCGAAATTATCGAAGGTAATGATACCATACAATATACATACATATTTGAAATTAAAAGTGAACAATTGAAACTACAAGTATAATCAAAATATTGGCTGAACGAGTTTGCACTCAGTTTGTGTAAGAGAGAGGTGAGGAAAACAGGAAAGCGAAAGTCTAAGTCCCAGGAAGTCTAAACTCTGGTTCCAAGTATAGAGAATGCTTGAAGAAAAAATCGAGACTGTTTCTCAGTTCTCAACATACGACAATGTTGTCTTCGATTACATTTATTTATTTTAATATTTGTGATTCAATAATATTATAAGAATGAATTAAAAACACACGTATAATTAATTTTCAAAACTTTTATTTTCTTTTTCTCTATTTCTTTGTTCGGTGCATCTATTTTTTATTTTTTTAAGTATAATCCGCAACTCTGTAACAAAATTTTCGTAAGTCTTTCCTTCGGCTCTCGTTGCCATATACGGTGCATTTAAGAAGTTTCCATATTGCTTAAAAGATACTTTATCCTTCGACCTATCGTAATTGTGGGATATTATTATTCCAGTAGACAGAATCCCCACACAATGCTGTGAAATCCTTTATAATTAAAATATAGTGGCGCATGGTTTTGCCATCTTTTGAACTCCCTCGCGATTGTCTCCCATTCACGTTTTCCGTTGGAAACTAAAAGAAAACAATTTTTAAAAATATATACTATCAAAAATATATACTATAGTATACTTTGGTGTTGCACTCCAAATCACTGAATTCACCTGTTGCAAGAAATCTGAATGTGAAATCAGCTTCTCTTTTGAAGCAACAGAAAAAATGCCCCACATGGCAAAGAGGAAGCTTTTTGAAGGTAACTCTGCGCTGAATTCAGAAGAATAGAGCGAGAGTATATTCGACACATTGAAATTATAGTGAATGATATTAACTCAAGCTGCTCTTGAAGAAGAAATGGCTGATGAAGAAGCTGGAAATGCGTTACTTTTAATGAATGAACTCGAGTGAATTTGAATGAATTTTTAATTTTTATTCGTTTTTATTTAAATGAATTTCCTTTTTTATTTGAATTTTTAATTTTCTTAGTATTTAAGTTTGAGAATGAATTTGGGTATATTGGGTTTTTTATTCGCTTTGTGCTTCTGCTTATAATGCAGAAGATTATGTGATTTCGATAAGGCGATGTTTTGTCCGTTACGTTGTTTAATAATGTTCCTTGAAATTGATTTTATTGTGATAAATAAAATGTTATCGAAATTAATGTAATGTATGAATTACATGAATTGATGTATGAATTGATGTATGAATTAATGTATGAATTAAATTAACTGCTTCCATACTTTCGTATATTACCGCATACACGTCCATAATTTCTTAGGACAAGAAATGGCAGGAGAGTTTGGTATTGCACTCAAAATCTCTGAATTCACCTGTTGCAAGAAATCTGAATGTGATAGCTACTTTCTATTTCGGTGGCACGGCAGGTTGCATAACCGTGTGGCGTTTTGTAATTTGCGGTTTAATTTTTTGAAGAATTTTGTGAAAACAGTATATCAAACTTATACTTATAGGAAAACGGAGTGACCCAGTGATATATGGTAAGCGGAAACATTTATTACTGGTTACTAGCAATCGATCTGCACTTGCGGTCATAAAGAAATAAATATTATTGGAAAATGTACAACTTTTTTTAAGGAATGAGGTTCTTGTCAAAAATACTTATGACTAATTTCCATCAGATTATTAAATGTTTTTTAAAAGATATGAGTCAAAACCATTAAGAACAAGGATTTTTTTGTGTTTTGAAAATGTATTGTTTATCAAAATCAAATCATAAGTTTGTTTGTGGCTTAAAATATATTTGTGTTTATCCTATCCTAATTCTATTATCGGAGAAAGGTCGCCGTCGTATTAGATGCCAGTTTATGTTTGAACTGCTTATCGTCTATCCTGGTTGCTTCGGTTATGTTCTTATCTCATAGACGGCTGTGGTTATATTATAGAAAGGATCTCCGCCACTATTAGGCGATGTCGCCTGTTCATGTTTAAACAAATTTTGTTCCATTCTTTATTTTTTTCAACTCTGTTTTTATAAAAATCACTTTTCACCTGCCCCAGTGAGAATGTACAAACGATGATCGATTATATGAAAATGTTCTCTGAGTGGTGAAGGTAGTGAAGTATCTCTAAGTTATAAGTTAAGTTAACTATTTGTCTATTATTGCTAATCGCGAAAGCAAACAGGACTATTTTTTACTATGGTTGAAAATAATAACGATTTTATTTCTATTATTAGTAATTTATATTTATTGTATTTACTATAATACATAATTTGTATTTTAGTGTAACTTAGATTAACTTTTAGGCTAAGGTTAAAATTCTAAAAAATAATTAAAAGAAAAAAAGATTTCACAGCCCATCAACATAACACATAATAATAATAATCATTATATTTTCCCTGATTTATATCTGTAGCTGCATATAATTAGAGAAGAAGAAAAACCATCGCACTTGAAACTGTTAATGGGTATGTTTTATTTTGCTGTGTGTGCTTTTGCTCCTATAATTATGTAGTTTTAATTAAGTGTCAAAATCTAAATAAATCCGTCTTTTCAACAATTCTCTCGATAAAATGATCAACAAGAAGTTACAAAGACAACATTTCACTAACACCCATTTACACATATTCATATACACACACACATCCACCCAAACACGCACACACACGCACTCACATGCTTTAGTACGAAAAAGCAGACTTGAATTAAAATAGTAAGCATGAAAAACTAGAGTAAACAAAAATAGAAACAACAAAATGTAACGAAGGTAGAAACAAGAAGAAAAACATAAAAACAACGTCAAAAAATAAAAAAAAAAAAGGATAGCAAAAGGAACAAAAAATCCTGGCTTACTTAAAGCTGGTGGTGCGGCTCATTAAAATGCAAGCGAAGACTACAAATCAACAGCCTGCAGCTTTGCTACTTTTTGTTAAACTGGCAGAAAAACACAACAACAACAACAAAACAAACAAAAACCTGCAGCTCACCTGCTGACGCCAGCTGAAAGCAGTGAAGAGAAGTGTTACCGAACGAATCCGCGGTACCCGGTTCCTGCTAGATTCGTCGTATCGCGCAAATCAGTAGTAAGTAAATAATAAAAAATAAAAAACTGCACAAAACTAAACTAAACTAAAGTTTTTCCGTTCCTTTCGAGGCAAAAAAATGTTTGTAAAAGAGGAGCGATAGAGGGAGAAGTGGTTGAAGGGGTGCGGGCAGGACGTGAGGGGGATGGCTCGTAATCTACTCAGGCGCAGTTGAGTTGATGCTACGCAGCTCCAACTTTACCTTGAGACACACACAGACACACACTCATACACACTCACAGCTATACAGTCAAAGGAAAAAACTGTTTATTTTAATCGTAGATGAGTGAATGGGTTGAAAAGGGCCCAAACTAAAAGGGAAGGGAATCGAGAAGGTAAACTGAACTGTGAGCTGATGAATGATGAAGGCGTTGCACGACGCAGGAGGTGGCGGGAGGGGGCTGGAAGCAGCAGCGCATCTCAACCGGAAACTGCTTGTTGCTTGTTGCTAAATGTTTTTCCGGGTGCCTTGTTTTTTTTTTTTTTTGGTTTTATATTACATTTTTTTGGTATGGTTTTTCACTAAATTTCTTTAGTGTTTTTCTCTTTTTAGGTATTATTTTTGCATTCGCTTAAAATAATGTTGTTGCTTTTAATGGTGCAGCTGCAGCAGGTTGTATAAATAACAGTAGTTAAAAGTAAAGTAAAATAAAGTCGTTGTTCGCTTTTGGTTGCTTTGTTGCTTTTATTCTGCTTTCATTTCTGTCATTTTTGCCCATGGTACGATACATAAATGAGTAAATAAGCGAACGCCCTTTCATTCATTTCAAATTCATTGGGCACCGAAAGAAGAAGAGTTGAGTAACAAAAAGAGTTTCCTTTTAAAAATTGAATGATGCTCAGAACGACGTGCAGCACGTTTCTCGTCTGGCTCCCGATTTTGTGTCGTGAACGAGTTCTCTTTTGTTGGATCTTCCACCGGTTTTTGTAAGCGAACAGACAGCTTTCGCTGCAAGCCGAGTCGATTTTTAGCAAAATGAGGTGAATGCGTTGGCTGTTTGGTTGGTTTGCTTTGTTTTACTTTAAATTTATTGTTATTTGTTTCTTTCTTACAAAGTAATGAAGATCAGAGGTCGTTAGTTATAAAAAACATGCATTTAATGTTGCTACTCTGTTTAATTAGGAGATAAATTCATAAAATCTGATTCATTCAGAATATCATTAATACGATTATTATTACAATCATATCAGAAATAAAGTCAAATGAAATAAAATAAATAATAGTATTGTTATATATAGTTATGAGATATACTGATGGTTTCTGATTATAAAAACTGGAATTACATACACACACGCAGCACTTTTAAAGCACATTATAATTAAATACATTTTTAATAATAATTTTAATTCAAATAAGCTTCTCAGTTAATTGTAGAAATGCAATTTAAAGCTTATGTAAAATAATATTAATTACTTAATTGTAATCCGATTAAAAAAAAGTAAGCTTAAAAAATTCAAATACTTACAGGTTTTATACTAAAAGGCTTTTCGAAAGCTTTTATTATTGTTGCTGTTGTTTAGTCATCGACTTATAATGAAATAATTGGATGAACGAAGTGGCTTTCAGAGGCCACTTACACACACAGGCATATAAACGTACATACTCACCTACACACTTTCGCCGTTTCTCATAAAACATACACACACAAAAGCTGTACTAAAAGCGGAAGCAATAAACAGAAATTTCAATCAATTTATAATTCAGGGCTTTGTTGTTGCCACTTCAGAAAACATTAAAAATTCGCAGAAACAAATTTCACACTCGAGCAGCGTTAAATCCATTTCATCAAAGAAAAACCGGGCGCGAAATCGGTTGAGTTTCTTTGAACTCGAGAAACGATTGAAATGAGCATCAAGAAGAAGCAGCAGTCGCCCGCCCTCAATGGAAGTGAGGGCCCCTCAACATCCCGCTAACGGTTCACCGGTGAACTGCACCACGACTCTTGATACGATCTCTAGAAGAAGAAGAAGAGGACAAAAAGAAGGTTTAAATTTTATCTCAAATACCTGTAGAAAGGCAATCATTGGCATGAGAAGAAGAAGAAGTGGAAAACTTTCTTCTTATTATTTTCTGCTTCTTCTTCTTCTTTTTCTTGTTATAGGAAATAATTTTGATGAAAAAAAAATCGCTACGAAAAATACAATAAAAAAGAAAAAAAAAATATAAAACAAGAACCAATACAAGAAATTCCGTAAAACAAGATAAAAAAAGAATACAAAAAGAATAAGTAGCCAACCAAAAAGAAAACATAAAAAATCATAATAAAAATAAAACAAAGCAAAAAACAAAAAATTGTTCACTCACCGAAACACCAAAGAAAATCAACGAAAAAAACTGCTCCCTCAATGAAAATTAATGAAAACCTTAAAAGCTGATAGAAAGGAAAATCGACATCAAACAACAAATAAATACGAAAAAGAAAAAACAACAAATACAATAAACAACTACTACCATCGGAAATCTTCAATAAATTAGCAAATTAATGAATAAATAAATATAAATAAAGGAAGGATGAAGAAAGAAAGCAAATGAAACGAACTGAAAAATCAATTCAATAAATCTTCATTTAACGTGCTCAACTCGTTCGGCAAAACGGATGATGATAATCGAAGACCAGGTAATGGGTCGAAATAAGTGGGTACGTAGGATGGGGGAAGTGAGAGAGATATTTGTGTGTGTGTGTTTAGAATGGGTGCTTCAACTGGGTCAAGTATTACTTACGAGTACCTTCTATTCTCTGCTCAGCTGGTCGACTCCGGAGCCGCCCTCAAACTGAAGTTTGTGAATTCTACGTAGCATAAAACCCGAAATTATATTAAATTGAATTAATATTGACCCAATAAATTAAAATGTAAAAGTGTTGTTTGTACTCTTGTGCACTTTCAGGTGGACCCGAGTATGTCCGGTAAAGCTTCGGAATGGCTCAGTACACAACAAAACTAAACCTTGTTTGTTTTAACTAATTTACAAACATGCCCAAGGATTTACCACATGATATCTCGAGTGGCTATTTTCGTATAAAAGTGGTCAGTGTAGACCCAGTTTTGGATTCAATCGATTGATGTTGGCACCGAAAATATTTACACATTTAATATATGTACGAGTATACATAAATATATATACATACATATATGTATATGTGTGTTGTATATGTATTTATATAAATAAAAGAGAATAATAATGCTCGATAATTTATTCATTCACAAAATGTGTCAAAGTGTAATAATATGTCTTAACCTATTTCTATTCCTTTTGGAGATGTTTTTAATATATATTCCGATAAATTGTCTATATTTTAATCGCTTTGTTTATATACCCTACGGTAAATAATAAAAATGAAAAGGTTAAGATTGCTCTTTCGTAGATATTATATATACTCTCGATCAGCATCTAAAATTTGGAACACACGCAAATGGGCAAAATCGGTTAAGAGTTCCGCCTCTTTTTATACTAAAACTGAAGGAACATTTTTTGCAAGCCATGTAACACGGGATGGAAGTAAGCGTACTTCCATGGGAAGTATTGGGAAAAAATTGAATCCCCGAAAATCTATCATCAATATTAACTACTCCAGCACATTGGCCTGATCCGCCCACATCTATATTAGCATTTATAACCACTTTTGCGTAATGAATTCTACAAGAATTCCGTTTAATAGTAGATGGGTGTAAGCTTCATGGACAAAGGAAAATGCATGTCTATATATGTATATACATAGTATTAACAATATTCATCATGAAAATAGTGGGCAGCTCACGATGTGTCCTATAAACATTTGCTTTGTATAAAATTGCTATGGTACAATTGCAATCAATAAATTTGGTATTAATGTGGTATTATCATCTACGAATGGGTGTGGCCGTCAACGACATAATAGCTGTGTTCCAGCTGTTCTAATCTCAATCGGATTGAAAGTTTTTACATGCAAAACAACAAAACAGTTTTCAAACCAACTATTATTTTGGATTGAGTTTCAATCCTGACAGTAGCTTTAAAACTTACGATGGAGATGACGAAAATGTTGCCCTATAGATGGCGTTATATCAACTTTTTCCATTCATTATGTTGGTGTAACTGCGAATGAACTGAAACTGGACTGTGAATGTGTGCAATTTTTGCACACCAAAAATTATGCTTAATATTTTATTCAAATATAAGAGAGGAAAACTGCCATCTAGAGGTGATTTCTTAAAAATATATATGCCATCTGGTGGTGAGTTTATTTAGCAATAATCGGATTAGATCAGAACAGCTGGAACGCGAATAGCACTGCCCATGAATTCCCAATATATGTATGTCAAGGCCCCGAGAGCCTGCTGTACCAGGCATTTCCTTCTAAAGGCTCTCTCAATTAAAAGGTTTCTTTCATCAGAGGTCACGAGGCTGTAGAGTGTTTCAACTTCGGCCAAGTCGAAGATAGCACACTTTCTAGTTTTGTTTAATATTAAAACAGTTCAATCGTTCTGGGAACGCTATAACGCTTGGAAACTATACCTGAAACGCTTTCGTTAGTGCATTTTTTTGACAAAACTAGAGTCTAGTGTTTCTAAAAAACATTAAACATAGTTTATGTTTGCAATAAATAATATTGCATATAAAGCAAATAGCTTTATCGAAACTTGTATGTGTTAAAAAAATGAAGTTTGTAACTTTATTTAACACAAAAATGAATAAAATAATAAAAAATATGACAAAATTAAAATCGCGATATATTTGGGTTGAAAGCAATTGCAAATTCCATTCCTGAAAACATGTTCTTTGTTTTGTTTTCATGCAATTATTATTTATTATTATTAAAATGTTCATTTCACAATTTTCAGCAGTTGTCAAAAACAAACATGAGAAACTCATAGTAAAAATGTAAAGCAATGAAACAATGCGAAGAAAAGAGATATCCGAGTGTACCTTAAAGAAATTAAACAGCTCCTCTGAAATGCTTCGAAAGACGATCGATTCGCTTCGTAAGAGTTTAGAAATCGCTCTTTCACGGTGACGCTAAACGGCTTCTCAATGACGGGTACTAATGAAAATCAGGCCATAATACATTACGAGAAGTTCCACGCCCCATCCATTCTCCTTCCCAACCACACACCTTTTACAGGGAGTAGTGTAGAATTAAATGTTTGTGTTGTATTGTGTTATGTTGGGTTGTGTTACGTTACGTTGCGTTGCGTGTAAAAAGTAAAAACTTTACGAAGTCACGCCAAATAAATATCTGGCAACATTTTTCCTCCAACATGATTCTCACGAAATCTTTTAACGTAATTTCGGCTGATTTGTATGGCGTAAAGCATCTGCTATATATACTCATACAATATATATTCATACAATTATGCTAGAAATCTACCACGTTGTTGGGCCAACAACAACTACAATTTTCATTAAAAAACATAAAATATGTAGATGTTTCGACAGAGTAAAGGTAGAAGTTTTAACGAGCTCTTCAATATTGTTGTTGGTGTTGTTCTTATTATTTTATAACTTCTTTTGTAAAGCATTCGTATATAGAATCTACATATAATAGACTTGGGACAAGAACAAGCACGATTTGTGACAGTAACTTAAGTATAATTAGTTAGTAAATGATTTGTAAGATGAAATACTAAATCAAGTCAATAAAAACTTATGTACATAAATGGATCAACTGATTATGAGTAAAAACATGATACATCACGTTGAAATCAAGACGAATAAAAATATTTCAATGAAGTTTGGCAGACATGGTAATGCGCCCACTTTTGTATAATATATATGTAATAGTATACCTTATGCCCACTTTTCCATATGCCATACAAATCATGAGGATGAGCTTCCTCCAGGCCGATGACAACCCGTTAGTATTCATAAATTTATTCCCCCAAATGAATTTTCTTCCTGTTGAATTTTCTAACAATTTTCATCTTTGAGGGAAAACTTTTTAGTTTCATCTTCATCTCTCTTTATTACGTATTCTCTCTTACGTATTCTCTTCACTCAAATCTGCTTTATATGTAATTAAATCGAATAACCAAGAAAGCCACAAAAATCGACCCTTAAAAGCCTCTTATAAAGTTTGTAAAACTTTGTAAAGGAGGGAGGGGGGAGGGGGGGGGGGGGGGTATGAACTTTCGGCTAAAAAATAATCTCACCTGACGAAGAAGAGAACCGAAGAACAGAGCCCACCATGTTTAAATAATGATTTTCTATACCTACAAGTATTGTTCTAGTTTCCTATCCACATGAAAAGCTCAGTGTTCAAAATAACGATTGTTGGTAATCGTTTGAGTATTAAATTATAACTCAGCATGAAAAAGCGAACCAGAAAATGAATCAGTTGCAAGTTTAAAGCTTTGTATATCATCTCAAACTTTGTGGAGAAAAAGTACGTGTTTTGATTTATTGTTGAAATATATACATTGTATTTGTGTACTCAACACTGCTGTTGGGTTTCTGGTCGACGTTTTAAACAAACTGAACTGAGAAAACCTGCATATTTTATTTCTAACCGCAAGCAATCGATCTGTTGTGTTTTGATGTGAGTCAACGATTTGCGAGAGTCAATGGGCTGGAAATTCTGAGATATTAAAATTGCCAATTAATAAAATGTACTTAAGTAAACTGTACTTCGTATTTAAATGTTGATTTCATTGAGCAGGCTTCCAGCATGAAGAATATCAATTGTCTACAATAGCTTCACTTCATGAGTGAAGTTATCAAAGTTTTGTGGTAATCTTATGTATTTCAAAGTGAGCCGAAAGCCCGAAGAGAATATTGCCAAATTTGTACAGAATTCTGTAGAATCTTTAATTTAAGTGGCTGAGGCGATGCGAGGTTAGTTTAACTTAATTTTATTGGACATTAAAAATTAAGATGAAACATTAAAACCAAAAACTGAAAGCGATGTGCTTCTATCTGAGTAAATCTGTTAGAATCTGTCGACTTTTGTCGATGTACTGCTGAAATCTAAGCTGAGATCGAGTTTCATGTCATGGAAAATATATTCTACGTATATTCTGCCATAAATTATTCCAAAAGTTTGAAGAGCTTCGTTTACGTTTTTCAGATCCGCAAATGCAGTCTAAAGCAGCTAAATTTATTCGTAAATCAATTAATAAATTCAGTAAACAATGATTTATCTTTCTAAAGTTAGGTTAACATAATCCATTAACTTCATAAAACATTAGATTGTCTTCAACACGTCAAAAGTTGAGTACATGCACAGGTACAAGAACATGATGGTTATTCAAATAATAATTATATTCAAATAGATTATGTAAATTTCAAATAAATAGTAAATTTAAGCTTCATATTATTAACACTCTTTGGTATTTACTCAATAACAAAAACGTTTTAATGCAATCTTAGAGCAATGCTTGTTTCAAGGAAACAACTTCAAAAGAACTACTAAAGAACTTTCTAATTTTAACTCAGAGTGTTTGCGGGTTTATCTCCGGGCCGCAGCTTGTGACGCGGAGAAGCTCCTGCCCGAGCCTCGGCTCTTGCTTATGTCACTGGCTGTGTGTTTAGCCGGCGCGTGATAACTTCGGTTCGACATGTTTTGCCGTTTAATTAATTGCCGCCATGTTGAAAGTATTATTTTAGTATTTTAATCGTATGATTATGCGTTGCGCCGAACTGAAGTGGCAAAGCTGCAGCGCGGAGCTGCTCTTCGTGCTTCATAAATTGACTGTAGCTGTTTTACCACCGGCCCCGCCCATCGCTGGCACTAATGTCAAGCCACTAAAGGCAAGCGTTGCGCTCATCCTTGCAGCAGCACTTGGATCTTCCTTGCCGCTACATATTTAATAATTCATCCTACGGAAATTATTCCGGCGCCGATGCTGGGGGCCGCCATGAGTTATGTTTACGTATAGTTATTTAGACACGTGGCTGTCGGGACATCGGGGGAGGGCAGCGCGCGCTTCTCCAAGCTGCTGCGATGCGGTTAGTTTGTCAAGCGGTCGCTATTTAGCGCTCTGTGTTGCGTTGGGCTGTCCTGATCCTGGCTCGCATCATGAGCATCCTTACGAGAGCGCGTTCTCGACGTGGTTGTCAACGTGCCGGTCGTTGTCTCATATTTAATGTCGTAATTCATAAACAAACACAAGCACAGGCAACATATTCACTCTAACACAACACTCACACACAAACAGGCACACATACGACTATATACAGGCTTGCACATTTTCACACTCAGTGTCGCCTCCTGTTTTCCGCAGTCGCCTCCTCTTTTAGCCTGATATCGCTCGATAACACAAAATAGAAAAGACAACAGCAACAGCAACAACAACAGCGACTTCCCTCTCCACTCGACTCGACACGACTCTTTCGTTAGCTATACAAACATGACCAAGTTTTGTTGCTGTCGTTGTTGTTGCTGTCGTTGTTGTTGTCGTGATTATGGGGTCAAATAATCTCAACTGTCTCTTGCTAGTCGCTGATATAAGAATTAAGTTTCCACATCAGAAACTTTGGATTCGTGCATAAACTCAACCTGTTCGTAATTTAAATTCTATTACGTTGTGTGAGCTAATCTCATGTTCAGATCAAGCAGAATCATCAAAAAGTCATGATTGCTTGTTTCACGTTTCACAGAAAAGTTTCGGAACCTGTGAGCATGACATGGAAGATGGTCTCTCTTCTTAGTCCCTTAATACTTCACAGCTCTTGACTGATTCGTAGACTTGGACCATGATTATATTTGTTCAAAAGCTCTATCAATAACCCCATAAATAATATCGCGTATATTATTTCACACGGATTGTTTGGAATTTCTGGATAAATTTTTGAAATTCTGGGAGGGAAAGAGGGCAGAACTCTGGCTTTGATTTTTAAAAGAATTTGTTTGTGTATTCTCTGCCCTTTTTTTGAATTTCTCTGCGTTGCACATCCATTTATTTGACTTTATCGGATGTTCAATTAAATCCTTTTTAGCACAAAAGAACAAAAAAAAAAACAGGAAACCAAAATCGCCACAGATACCACTTGGAAATAAAGCATCAAGCGTTGGTTTCTCTGGCGTTCACTCTTTTGTCGAATCATTTTTCATTGCTTTCCGCTGAAGGTGAAGCACAATAGCTAAAGATAACCACGAAGTCTTGCAAGCTGTATATACTCTTCTGTACACACATACACACATACATCTCTGTACACATACATACCTTGCCAAATGATATCAGTTAGTCTTTCCTCTACTCAACGATTTCTTTCTTCCATCCGTTTACAGGGAACTCTCAGGGAACTCTCAGGGAACTCTCAGGGAACCGGTCAGCAACATGAGCAATACAACAACTCTGTGGAATGTTTTGACTTACATATAAATATATTGTTTTCCTCCTCTTTGTCTTCCTCTTGTTTTTTTTCCTTGTTGTTATTCCTAACGTTTGTTGTTGTTGTGATTAAACACCACCATGACAGCCGATGATGTTATCGCCACCTGCAACATCATGTTGTTAGCCATTAACACCAACGTCTGCCTGCTTTTTCGACCCGATTTATAGATGGTGCGTATATCTGAGTGAATTAATCACTATTTATTTCCAACTAACTTTGCCTTAAGGTTGACATTTATTATCTGGGAAGTCATAGCGTTTGTTGCAAATGAATCTCTTGGAAGGGCAAAGACGAGCAGAGGAGAAAGAGGAACACAGGATGGTGGGGGGAGGGGGGGGGGGGGGGGGAGAGCGGGTAACGAAAAAGAGTTCCAACTGACTGAAGATTCTTGATCGAACTAATATGATTGACTTCGATTTCAACGACTTATCTTCGAAAGTGTACAAGAATCGAAATGCCTTTCAATCGGATTCTAATTGCCAGAACTAAAATAGGATTTAAGGATCTCTCAAAGGATCTCTCATTCCGTGCGGTCACTCTGTCAATTGAGTAAATTGGAATTGGAAGATTGGGATATAAGGAAGAAATAATTCAAACCAATGAATTTATGTAGATCCAATGGAGAGCAGTACAACCCATTAAATCGAAAGGATACTTTTTATGATGATGATTCATTTCTGTGGGGTGGCCGTCTGGACTGTAAGATGAAATCTCTTATAACACAGAAACCTCACAAGAACATGCAGGGCTTTACCTTTATATAATAATATCACCGGAAGCTTTCTACACATCTCTGTTAATATTATAATGTGTAATATTATACATATTGATCACACATGCTATTGAAATGCTATGAAAATATAATCCACCAGCTGTCACTCATTTTTATATGGCTGTATGATGGTATGTCCATTAAATGCAGGAATTTTTTACGGGGTCTTAATATACTATGTATATAAGACTTTAAGAAATCTATAGTATATACAGATGTTAGTACAACTGCTACACGTATTTCTTACTTTTATCTCATCATTTACTGCGAATTTAGCATAATCTCGGAGTTAGTAAGACTTTGGGGCCAACAGGGAATTCGGGAAAACCGAAAGTGAAACGTAATTCAAAGTTATGTTGTGTTATGTTCAGGCATCACGTTATTTTGAGGCGAAATAATTTGAACAAGTGATCTTTGGATCGTTGGGGAAACATGTCTGGAATTTGGATATTCTTAGGCTCCACCCCTTTTGGTGGATGTGAAAACTCCAAAGATTTTTGAGCGAAATATTTGGTCCTCCAGTTGATGGCGCTTCCTCTTTCAGCAGTTCTGAGTGAATCCAGATTATGTCACATCAGATTTGCTTTCTATTCAAGGAAGTTGCTTATTTTATTGCTTCAACTATGTTACTTTCAAAACAAGTGAAATTTAGTTAAAGCAACTGTAAGTAGGTCAATCTGGCGACGAGGTCGAAGCTGCAGTATACATTTTTAGTAGTCAGCTGGCTCTGGTAGCGATGCGACTTCCGAGTGGGCAGACCAACAGGCAGGCAGAGGAACAACCAGGCAGCTCGACAGACTAGCAGTCAGACAGGCGGGAGACCAGGCAGGGAAGCAGGCGTTGTAAGTGGAAACCGCATATTAAATTCACTGCAACATATTTTTATATGCTTCCGATTTTCGCTCCCAACTGCAGGTTGTGTGAGTGTTTCAGAGTTTCTGTGTATGTATGCGCGAGTATGATGGAGAAAAAGTACTAGTGTAAGTATGAGTGTCTGCGTAAAGTTGGCCCATATTCGTGGTGTATACTTACCACTTCGTACGCTTCGAGTGGGTAACCGATTTAAACGATGTGCCCACTCACTCACACACTTCTTGCTGCGTGCGTGCCTGTAGAGCCCTTTTATTTTCGGTCGCACTCATCTGACAAAATGGCACACAAGCAGACAGCCAGCCAGCCAGCCAGCCAGCCAGTGTTGCCAACAGTATATTTTCTACCTACACTCAACTCTACACTATGACACAGCATTAATAAAGTTGTTGTTCTTGTTGTTGTTGCTTTTGCCGCTGCTGCTGCTGCTGCTATCGCTGATGTTGGTACGTCTGGTGTATCAGTTGCTGGTAGTGTTGTTGTTTATCTTGTTGACTTACGTATATGTTGAATGTTGTTGTTGGCGGTGGTGGTGTTGGTGTTGTTGACGGTGTTGGAGTGTTCGCGCTGCTTACTATCAACGGTAGGGTATTAAATTTAAGGTTTTCCTAAGTAATTGATACGATACCGAAAACACCAGAAGCAACAACAACTACAACTGTTGCTACATTCAACTCAAGCCTCAACAACAACCGCATCAACAACAACAAATGCAATAACTGCATGAAAAACATCCAACGAACAATAATTGTAATTTAACTATGTATGTGTGTGTGTGCATTAAGCGTGTTCTTGCGTGTACCATATGTGACACATATACCCATATACATACGTATGTATGTACATATGTATGTATATATGTAAATGTGCGTACTTGTATGTGTCTCGTGTCTGCACGTGTGTCTGTGTATTTGTTTATCTGTGCAAGCGCATCGCATTGACCAATTATTTTGATTGAGGTCCGTTGTTGGGTAAACTGATTGCTGCCCTGCTTCTCTGCTGAGTGTCCAGGAGCTCCTTGTTGTTGCTGTTGTTGTTGTGATCGCTTGATTTAATCCTAGGTGTGCCATTTCATTATAACTACGCGTTGCCGGGGACATCGTATTCCGGCTGAAGCACATCATGGCTTCGTATCCTGTTGCACATCGATTGTCCTCTCGTCCACTGGGCTCCATTCGGCTCCTCCTAATTGCTTTTCTTGAGTCTGCATCTAAATCCTTAGACTATATTTGCAGATGATGGATGTTCTTTTTATAATAATATGGATCTAAACCTAACACTTCCTATTTTCAATATATGCCATACATATCTCTGTATATGCACATCTGTATGTATGTTGTATATAGTAGTACATACTATACACATACATATGTCACGCTAGAGCAGAATTAAGCTATGATTTAATTTCGGAAGGAGTACATTATTTTATTATATACCAAGTACACTAAATTGTGTGTGTAAATTTCAGGTCATTCGTATATCGTATATATAAGTAATATTCATTTAAAGGATCTGGAGTATTAGCAGAATATTACAGAGATTAACATAGATAATAGACTATTCTTTATAAGTGAATTTTCTCTACATTTTACATTTTTAATTATCATTCTTTACCTTTAAACTGAGTACAAAGTATTCAAGTATTTCAATTATTTCAGTACTTAGTATCAAGTATTTTGTTTGTGGAAATTTTAGCTTCTATTTGCTAACAATAGAATAAATGTACATGTACTCTTTAATAGCAAAAGTTCTTGAATGGACTTTTCTGGCTACATTTAGTTTAGTTTCTTGATGTTCATCATCTTATTTGACTCCTCTTCGATGCTGAAATCATTCTAAATCAGATCGAAATCGCTTCTAATTGTTTTACATGAGATCCAACATCAGCAATCACCACAAAAGCGATATTAAATTGATTTTTTCTTATTCTGAACAAAGTTTCTCTCTCAGTTCGTTTTGTCATACATGCAGGCACGCAGTGTATGTGAAGTGTGTATGTATGTGTGTGTGTGTGTTGTCAGCATTTTCACTAGATGCTGAACACGTACCTAAAACTATCGAAGTTGGTATCAGTTACAAAGTAAGTCACCAAACACAACAAAACTGAAGTGAAAGTGAAGAACTCACTTTTGGTTGTGGTCACTTACTGCTTGGATGTGGTTACTGGGTAGAAATCCTGAAGCCGGTGCTCAAAATCGAGTGCAAAACCGAATAAAAGACGAAATAAAAAAAAATAAAGCATGAAATATGAAGATTCGAATACTCGTAGAATACAGAAATGGATATAGAAGAGATACTTATGTATGTAGCAATATAGAAAAAGCGGATATATAAAATATAGAAACATAAAATACGAAGATATATTGTAGAATTCCGAGATATACATTCCAGAACTAAGACATAATATGGATATCGAAAATACGGATTACAGAATACGGAAACAGAGTACATAATCTAGAATGGAGAATATAAAAATATGAAAGTACGAAATACGGATTAAATAAATAAAGAGTATGAAATGCAGAGAAACAGAAAAGAGCAGAATGGAGAGATACGTTACATAATCTAAAGATTACAAAGGTAGAATATGGAATAAAGTACTCGTATATACATACTCCTAGATGCAAGAATATATGCAAGGACATATCCTGAAGCGAATGAAGGACATAAAAAGCAGCCAAAGAAAACAACAAGCCGCCAGTGAGTAGACCATGAAAAGACCAGAAAAAAAGACACGAAACCACTCTCCAAGGATGCAAGCGTATCCTTGCTGCTTCGTGTATTGCTCGTTGTCTGATTTCGAGTTGCGGTTGTGCTGCTGTTGCTGGCTTGGAGATGATCCCGTTGCTGTTGTTGTTGTTTGAGTAGTTTTTTATTTCTTTTTGACGATTGGCTGCGTGGTCGAGTTGCATGTTTTTCACAATTGCAATTGTTTTTGTTGTCGTGCTGTTTTGTCGTTTTGTTTTTGTTGTTGCTGCGGATGTTCTTGTTGTTGCAAAGTACAAATGTCAGAAATGCAATCTTTTGCTGCCTATTTTTTTCCCCCTCTTCCTCAACATCATCAGCATCATCAACATCACCAGCATCGTCATCACCAGCATCGTCATCACCAGCATCATCATCATCATCATCCACTCTTCACTGCTCTAAACCAGCGATGTCCAAACACACACTATCACATTTTGAGTGTGTATTGGAAATTTTTTCACTTAGCACTGAGAAAAATATATGCGCTGAAACACAAAGAATGAATATGTTTGGATTATTGTTTGTTTGCACGCTACATATTTGGATTATTGCAGTACATTGCGAATGAAGCATAAGATCGGAAATTAACTTGTAATGAGTAATGTAAATGTAAAATTTTATAAAATAGAGTAGATAATGCAATAATATTTTATAATCTAAAGTAGATAATGCAATAATAATTTATAATATGAAGTAAATTGAATAATGCAATAATATTTTTTAATATAAAGGGAACATTCACATAAACTTTGTCATAAAGACAAACAACAATAATTTTTTGGGTGTAGCAAAATCAAACGAGCGCAGCATACAGCCCTACCTCGTCGCTGTCTCGGAAGCTACTGACGAGATTTCGTTAACGCTCTCAATGTATACATATTATGTGAGTAAAAAATTGAGTAGCCGAATGGCTGCTCTTGGGCACCGCTGCTCTAAACTGAAGCATTTAACTTCAAAGTTTTCTCACTCTTGTTCTTGTTATTCTTCTTGCTGCTGTTGTTGTTATTGTTCTTTAGGATATTTTTCTCGTTAAGATTTCAATTTATTTGCAGTATATTTCTGGTCTTTATATTATTTGTTGTTGTTGCTGTTTGTTGCTTAAGAATGAGCTGGTGGTTTGAATAGAGTGGCTCTGTGCGTGGGCGACTGAGTGAGTGTGTGTTGTGTGTGTGGCTGTGCTATTTTTCTAAGTTGTTGGTTTCTGTTTATTTATTCCTTTTTATTCCTGTTGTTGTTGCTTTCAGTTTGTAATAAGTTCCTTGTGGCAACAACACTAGTATTTTAGAGCGTGGAGTTTTCGTTGGAGGTTCCTGCAACAACTGCAACGGTTCCTGGTGAAGGGTGAGCGGATGGGCGCTCAAGCGGAGTCTTCTTCCGATTGTTACCCTGTGTAAGAAACCGAACATGTTTCAGTCTATTTAGTTGCCAAGTCTTTAAAGTCAAAGTTTGTAATAACAAAGTTTTGAGTGAAATTTTTTTAAAAAAAACACCAAATTCACTCACTACTTACAATGTACTTAACCTGTTTTCAACCTCGAAAGGCTACATGAAGTTCCCTAAAACGTTATATTTATTTTTACCCTCATTTGCACGCACTCACATGTTTTTTAAGATGGTGAAAAATAAACCGAAAGAAACTCAGTGGAATCGCAGAAATTCAACCTTCTGATTAGTTTTTTGGGTTTATGCATTGAATTGTTACAATAAGCAGATGTTTTTACATTGCAAGCTCGTATAGTTACCTGATTTGCCCCACCGTGCTGTGGTCTTTGCTTCTTCTGCTTCCCTGTTCGTTCGCCCAGAGATCTGGGTCAGTGTGCTACGGAGTCCAGTCAACCCGTGCGAGTTGTGGGCTGGCAGGATTGGCAGATGGGTCCCTCTCCACTTCTACACTTCCAGTTAAAGTTGATGCTGAACATTTCCCTTAATGCAGGATTTCGCAAGAACCGGATTTTTTTTTAGCACCTTTGAAAAAATCCTAAAAAACAATCTCCTAACCACAGTAAATCGTTCAGCGGATTAAGATTGTGAACAAGTAATTGTGTTTTATTTCTCGCAATAAAATTATTAAATATTATCGAACAAAGAAGAAAGCATTCTAGAACTTCGTATTACATGTAGTTAACATTTTTAGGAGTTGGGGGGGGGTTGGTTCATTATCATGGATGAGAGAATACATGAATAATTGAGGTGACAAAACAACGAGAGATTAATATTAAATCCAGCAGATAGCATAGTTGAGTTATTAATATAAAGTTGAGTTATTAATATAAAGTTGAGTTATTAATATAAAGTTAAGAGGTGAATAAAGTCAAAAAAATTACGTAGAATAAAATGTGGAACTTCGTTTGCATTGTAGTTGTAGTTGTAGCTGCAAAACGAAAGTCGCCTCTCTCTTTCTATCTGCTTAGTTATTGTCGGCTGCCTCGCCGTGGCCGCCATTTGCTTTTTCGCCGTATTTCTTGTCGCCCGGATTCTTCTGAACAATTAGATAAGCCGGTCCAGTTTTCTGGATGTGGATGAAGCGCTCGTACGGCTTCCTTTCGAACTGCGGCTTCGGTACGCTGACCATCAAGACGCCATCCGACGACAACGTGGAGATCACCCTGTTGGCGTCAGAGCCCTTTGGCAACTTGTGGCGGCGGACGAAGCGACGCTTGATGAGTCCGAAGACGTCCTCCCGCTCCTCGTGCTTACCTTCGATGATCACGAGGTTGTCCACAACCTTAACGGACAAATCGTGCGGCTTGAAAATGCCGACGTCTATGGTCACCTGGAAGCCATCTTTTTCTTTTTCTACAATCGAAATATCACGGCCTTCGTTCTTCTCGCTGGCTCGGCGATTCATCAAGCAGAGCGGCTCAGCATTGTATCCGACCAGGTTGGAAGATGTAGGCTCGGCACCATATCCATAGAACGAAGGATTGTTGGATTCGCGCTCCAATTCTTCAATAAATTCCAAAATCAATGGACGGTCAGACATTTTTTCCCAATTTTTTTATTTTTCTACGTGTGCACACTTCGAAATTGAAAACGATTATGAATTCTAATTGATTTCTACTTGCCTCAATAACTTTCACAGCACACTAGATTTCAATGAGTGTTCGATTCAAGCAGTTTTAAATTCTTCAGAAACGCAAAGTACAACATGCAAAGTACGAATGTAGTGATGTATGCTGATGGTGTTGAGTTTTTCCTTGCTTGCGAAAATGCTGCTGGCGCGAGTCTGTGGCAGAGTGACTTGGACAATCTTGAGCATGTCGGCCATCATTAACATGCATTAATTGATCTAATAGTATATTTTTTACATGGCTATTAAAGGTGTTACTCAGCCATGTTCTGCACTCCAAACAGAATGCGTTTCTTCAACGCTAAAGAAAGAGACAGCTCATTACGCATTGGTAATAGATTTGTTCTCTTCAAAAACAAGTGGATGAGAACATGAGTTCGAATCGGAAATGTATGCCTTTCGAACATGCGAAATTCGATCGGAATGCAGAACACCTCCAAGACACGGAGCGGAATTCAATTCCGATCAGAATGCAGAATTCAATTCCGATAAGAAGGGTGATTATTTTTTTCGTACCATTTTGCTTACGCAGCTTTTCTTACGACATGCACAGAGCTTTGACGTAACAGTAGCTGCTTTAACGTAACGTGAACGTGGTCAAGACGTAACAAGCCAATCACATTCAGAAGCGAGCTTTAATTGAACTTTATTAGAACTCGCATTTTTATTAAATATGCAACACATACACGCATTATCCATAAAATTAACGTCAAGCACAAACGTACACGTTTACGTATCCTGATATTAAAAGTGTTCTTAATGTCATGTTGCTGTCGTGTTAACGTAAACAGTCCGTCCTTTTCTGTCCCTTACTTTCCTATGTACAAAGTAAAATTAATCTATTAGAAGACGGAAGAATTACATTTCTCTATGGAAAAAAACAAGCGGCAAAAATGACCTGCAAATACCAGTGAATTTTTGTTCTTGTTTCGACTAAATTTACGAGTGATAAAAGAAGGCGTTGACCCGGGGGGTTTTTGCGAATAGAAGAGATGGAAGAGGGATGAAAAAAAGAAGAATACGACGTGAAGATATTTTTTTTCCAACTGATTTTTTTTCTTATGTTATGATGATGAGATTGATGCTGATATTTATGATGATGGTTGCGCTGATGATAATCTGCGTATCTTCATTATTTTAGACATCTTTTTTATACTCGAAGAACCTGTAGCTTCATCAACGTCTTCTACTCGTCCGCCAACGGATTAATTTAGCAATTGTTTCCCAAATGTACTCTACTCTATCTTAATTAACACTTCGTTCACCCATCGCATTCCTGCTGCTCCACTCGTAGTACGAATAGCGCGCCATCCGCGTGCACTCCATAAAGTCTGGAATAATTTTTTGCTATCTGCGAAATTTATAGCCAAACTTCGTCTTGCGTTACGTGTGCCACTTCCAAGTGAGTGATTCGGCTTTCAGCGAAGGAGCCCGAGTTGGTAGGCGCCGTTGAGCCGCCACGTCGCCATGCCCTCATGCCACCATGCCACCATGCCGCCTGTACCGGTCAATGTACCATGTTTATTGTTCGGCGTGATGTTGTTTTAAGTTATTTGTATTTTTTGGCCATAATTCGTGCTGCGCTCGACTGGCATGCGGCAGGAGCGCGTTCGCAAAATGCTTGGACGAGCAGCGTTGGCCTTTCACCTGGCCTGGCTGCAGCGTTGCCAACAGTGTGCCATTTTACTACCCTCGGCTGCGGCTTCCTTCCGAGTGACATGTGAATTTTCGGTCACGTCGCAATTTATTTGATTGCTGACGCTTTAGTGTCGGCGGAACTGCAGCGAGACAGGCAGCGCGGGGGGCGGGGGCAGGGGGTGGCTTGGAGCGGCGTTGGGAGGCGTGGGGATGTTTGAAAAGTCGCCAAAGCCAACACTTTACATGGAAATTGGACGGAAATGTACAATTTATATTGAGCCAAATGTACTCACGGCCGCAACGGCACGATGAGCAGGTCACAGACAGGGGGGGGAGGGCGGGTGGAGAGCGCGAGCGTGAGCGTGAGAGAGAGTGATTGGGGATGAGTGACTGAGTTATCGTGCCGACAGAGTTGCAGACGTGTTATTTGCAATATTGTCTGGCATAATTTTGCCCTGGCATCAGTTTAAGTAAGCCGTCTAAGCAGCTGAGTCTGCCGCTTGTTTGTTTGAGTTCTTGAGATTTCTATTACCATATTCTAGGGAGGGTGGCTAGAGAGACGGAGAGAGAGAGAGAGAGAGAGAGAGAGACAGACAGACAGAGAGAGATTTGGTGTAATGTTTGAGTGCATGCATATTTTGTTTGTTGATTTGATTTTATTTTTATGGAATTATTGACTGAATATTTGATTATTTGACAGACCTGTCGTTGGTACTTTCAATTGACAGAAGCATGACAAAAGCTCATAAATTCTTTTTTCTGTACTTTTCGATCGAAATCACTTCGTAAATACTTCGCTGGCAATGAATTTATTTCCCTCAATTCAATTTCGTGTCTGCAAAAATGCAAAAAAAAAAAAAAAATAACGGAAACCATATTGAAATTTTTGACTTTTAATTTGGGCAAAGAATCATGCCAATTTTTTTTTTGGTTAACTCAATCGAAAACTATTTTCAGCAAATAACGGAACCGCAACAACAATAAACCGAGTTTGTAGAACAATGAAACCCGGACACGCTTCTGGTTGTGCGCTTTGTTCAGCCAGCAACATTGCGTGTGTTCATCGGCGGAAATGTTTGTGTTTTACCACGTCACCAACTCAATCAAACTGCAGCCCCCTCCCTCTTCTCCCCGCCAACTGTTTGCCTTCTTAAATTTACGGCGTTGTGTTGTTTTCCATACAATTTGCTTGTCTTAATATTCTATGCCAAAAGCACACGAACAACAATAATATTTACAAAAACAATAAATCAATTTTGAGTAGTAATCACATCAACGCGAACAATAATTAAAATAGCATTAATCATAATCATAACATAATATAATAATTAATAATAATAATAATAGAAATAGTAACAATTTTTTGTTTTAAAATGAATATAAAATAATTATTAAAATAGTAACAATAAGAAGAGGAATAAAAATAATAACGGTAGAAGTATGGTACCGTCCTTGAACCTGGAGCATCGACATTCTTTCGAGTCAATTAAAAGTTGAATAATTGTCTTGACGTTTGCCCAAAACTATTGTTTGTCATGCAAGAATTGGCAACGATGTGTTGTTTCAACACACGCATGAGTTGGAAATGATTTCATGCGAGAGAGAGAGAGAGACAGAGGTGAGCAGGCAGGCGCATATATAGTATTCGACTCTTGATGGTCATGAATAACTACGTCATCCCTCCACTGCCCTCCTTCTCATCCCTTTCTCTCGAAAAATTCAGGAATGTTATAAAAACTAATAAATGTCTGGACGATAAACGTGAAAACTTGGAAACTCGTAACTTGGGACTTCAAGTTTCGCAAGTGAGTGACTTCAGCCTCTCCGAAGCTCACTCCATTCCTTACAAGTGTGACTTTTGATTGCGTTACGGTGAGCCCTGGAACTGACGTCAAAATAATCATTTTGCAGGTAGGACGAACTTCCATTTATTCAAGTGGAACGCGTACTAATTATAATCTGTAAAAATCTATCAATCATCGCCGGCTGCATTAATCGGATTTCATTTATAAAGTGGAAATCATTTTTCCACTTTACATCGTCTATCGCACATACTTTAGAACATAATTTCAGATTATTTAAATAAAGGAATTTAATTTAATGGATAATATTCAGCATTGTTTGTATAATTTTCGACCAGATTATACACCAAAAACACCCCCGTGCAGAAGTTAGGGAATATCCATGAACTTGTTTTCATTATGTTTACAGAGTAATTATGTTTTTATTTAGCATATCGATATGATATTTCAATTTTAATTTCTTTCTGAATATCTTTGGTTTTTGTCATTGCTTGATTTCTGCTAATAAGGAGCTTTTTCAGTAGTTCTTTTAGTCGTCTTTTTAGCTGATATACATGAAATTTTCTACACAGTCGGAAATGTGTTTTTATTGATAATATTTAGGACCCGTAGAATGGAACCGGCTTAAGAGTTCCCTTTTTCCCTTTTTAAGATTTGTAAGTAAATTGTGAGTGAATAAAGTGAGTTTTACACATACCTACATTGAAATACATTTTAAATATTACTTCAGTATTCAACAGCTCAGATATTTTGCTAAATAATCAATAATTCGTGGACGATTTCAATGTTTCAAATTTATAAAGCTGCTCAATTCTTATAACAAATTCCACTTTAGGTCGATTGGAATTCCACGAATTTATTTGATCAGCTTCTGACATCGAACAGACACCGAAATAAGGCTTTCGGTGCCGAGCAGATATTTAAACGGCGTGCCATGTGCGCACTTTGCATAAAATACTATCCAATAAATTTCCGATCCAATGCATCGCACATGACTTTTCCTTGACACTTTGGTTGGACAGAAGCGCAAATTCTAAAATTGTTATTGCGATGCGAATTCGTGCCATCGAAATATTTTCATATTTCTAGTATACTTTGGCATATCTTTCTAATTTATAAGCGCTCAAATTTGGCATTTTTGTGCTCATCAAGCATCCACGGATTCGCACTGCACAGTACACAGATACACTTGCAATTCCGGGAAGCAGTATAGTGAAATTTCAGGCTCTACCCTGGAGTGAAATTTGGAATAATGTTGAGTTAAAATCACTTCTTAATTAATGAGGTTCTTCAAGCTTTGTTCGAGAGTTGCATACTATTATATATTACTCTCATGTGTACATACATATGTATACTCGTATCAATTGAAAATAAAAAATACCCATACCCAGTACTTCTGTGTAACTACACACACAAGAGAACTAGTCTAGAACTAGTGTAAATATAAGCTGCTATAAACGCACTTCTTCCCAGGGCACCGGAAGTGACGAGAGTACGTAGAAAACAAACTGTGGCTTCATTTCGTGCAAATTTTTGCGGCATGAAAACAAGTGCTGCTTATTTCAGAACTAATAAAGTTATGGTTCCCGGTATACTGTGTATTTTTCTCTGCTGAGTGGTTTTCGGCATCGCCAATGCGCGATTCGCTCTGCATGCAAGCAGAAGAATGCATGCATCGATATAAATTTATATGCGTTACGTTAAAATTTACTGATATGCGTTGCAAATAATTATGTTGCATTCTCTATAGAGGATGAGAAATTATTCGCGACCATCCACACATGCACACACACACGCAAGCATCCGCATCCACTCACACACACAGACTGTTGAATCGTCAAAGCCGGATCATGCAACAGATAAATATTCGTGTGTTTCAGTGTGTGTATAGTACAATAGATGACTTGAATATATGTGCATATGTATGTATGGTCAACCCAGTTGGAATTTTGTAAGCACTGTAAAACTCCAAAGGAAGAAGATATAATGACTCATGAAAAAACATTCCTTTGATCATCTCTGCATTAAAATCACACTGTAGTAGTGAAATTTTACACCAACGCAGTGTACTATATTGTAGATTACATTACATCTTGCCAATGCATTGCACTCAACCACGTTTCTAAGAGCAATAAATTAATCGAAATTTCGTTTCTAGACTTAAAAAACACGCAACGTATGCATCTTGCATTTCATGCAACTCAAATTTAATAGCAATTTCCAGTGTTTTTGATTACAGGTGTTGCTGAAAAAACTCTCATTTTATTTGACCTGCGTGACGATCGCCATTTTGCAGGTGGCCAGAAACGAGTACAAATGTACGAGTACTGTTTTTTTTTCAATAAACAGACCTCGAGCGCGAATAATATTCTATAAACACAATTTCATACAAATTCTTGGTGGACATTTTTTTTAAAATTACGGTAATAACACATCACTCAATAAGTCTCTTGTCTAGTTAGTTTGGTTTGTGAACAATAACCAATAATAACAATTAGAATTTGCAACAGCATTAAACTGATCCCGATATGGATTCCTCATCACAAAGCAACAACAGTAACAGCAAATGTAATGTAAAATATATTCGTACATTCTGAATGGTCGACTAATTAAGTCCGAGTCAAATTTCGACGCAATGCATTGAAAGACCACAATTGTAATTAGCTACATGGTGCGGCGCTCAATGGCGTCATGCGGAATAGATGGCATTACTGAAAGAAGAAGAAGAAGAAGTAATACTTACAGAAAGAATCAGATAGACAAATACATAGCTTGACAGAGAGAGAGAGACATAGAGGAGAGAGAAAGGGGTACTGTTTAAATTTGAAATAGGCTTTGCAATCACTTTTCTTAAAGTCTCACATACAAAAATGTAAAGTTAAAGAAAATCCGGCGACAAGGTCGCATCTGCATGAACAAAACATGCATAATAAGAAAAAAAAGAACGCATTTAAAAATGATGCCGCCAACTCACCAACACCAGCATCCGCACGTATGGTTGCTTATGCATTCAAAAATATAAAAGAGCTTCATCGCAAGTCAGTCTGTGGCTTGGGAACGTAAGACGGAACAGCAGCGCATCCTTCATCCACACAATTTGCATTACGTACTCGTAAGTTGCAACAATTGAGCGAGAAGAGTCTCTGCAGAGGATGCTTGAGTTGAACTGCTTCCACAGTATTTGAATATCAAAGCGGCAAGTTGTAAGCCGCTTGAATGCTCTTTTATATGGCAGGAGCTCCAGCCAACTGCGTGTCAAACTGTAGAGGAGGGAAGTTGTAGTGAGACGGTAAGAACAACAAAAACAACAATAAACGGGGCCTTTGATCTGCACAGATTTCATGCAAGTTCATCGCCGAAATGATGCCATCGCATTGGCGGCCTTAACGAGTGGCTTGAGTTTGCATAATATTAAAACATATTATAAACAATTTCTCACTAACCCAAACACACACACTTATTCACACATAATTTTTTTTGGTTTTACTCCTTGTTATTTATATATATTACTATATACACATGGTAATGTCTAAAATTTGGGAATGTATTTGAGGGACTTAGATTATAATGACTGCGAGTTACTGCAATCACGACATATGTACATATCCTATGTCCCTGACATCAAAAAAACGAAGGAAACAGCCATCATAGTATTATTTACATTAAAAAGCGTTTCAGTAGGGAACAGAATGTTGCATTTTCCGGCTTAAAACACTGTGGTTAAGGTTCAATCATTGATTAGTAATTGACCACAAGCAACAGGCATCATAGGTCACCATACATCTATAAATAACATATTCATTTTTAATTATCCAATATAATTATACATCCTTATATTTTTATCCCTCTGTTTCCTTCGCACGCGTGTCTTTACTTTCTTCAATTCTATTTCCCATTATTATCAAAATCAATTATTATTATCAAAATATTTTATTATTATTGTATATTAATTAGTAGATATTTATAAATTATTATATTATTTGATATTATGCATATCAATACATAACTTACAGTTATGCAGCACATTATTATATATATGGCACATTATTATGTATGTGTAGCACATTATTCTATATATGTAGCATATATTTTTTTTTGCATATATGTATGTACAATGTACATTGTACATATGCATAAATGTTTGCAAAATTTTTTATGTATATACATACATACGTTATATCTTATTATATACATAACACATACATAGCATGCGTTGGCGCGTTTGTGTTTGCATAAGATATGCATGTGTATGTATGTAAGTACATACATATGTGTTTGTAAGTACATATGTATATGTAAATTTGGTTTATTTGTATTTGTTTTTTTTTTCGGTGAGAACCCATCCTGGGTTCTGCTACTAGGATGCAACTGGATGCTTACATATGTATTAAAATTAGAGATGTTGATAGTAATACTTGGAGTAAACAGATTAAATTATTAAAATTGTTCAAGTTTATTAGGTTTATTTGAAATAAAGTTTTCATATTTCGAAATGAAGAAAGTATCTAAAATGGGGATTAAGTTGGCCCCCCATTGGACGCAGTCCTTATCTAGACGTTATGGAGGAATTCCGTAGTCGATATATTGTGGAGTCACTTAAATATTTGGGTCTTCATCTTCAAAGTAATTTGTCATGGGATACACACATAAGAACGTTACGCACGAAATTATCTCAAGCAGTTGGACTATTGTACAAGTTTAAAAACAAATTCAACAAAGTAACAAAATATTTAATATATCAAACCCTCATTCAAAGCAATTTAAATTACTTGATTGTGCTCTATGGTTTTAAGAAAACCCATGAATTTAAAGCTCTTCAAAGAACTCAAAACAAAGCGCTAAAAATTGTGGGAAACCTTCCAATCCGTACGTCTACAGTATCATTATACACAGATATTTATCCAGATGTTTTACCAATTTATGGACAGTACCAGTTGCAACTGTTAATGTACATATGTCTTTAAGTGTATGCATAATATTGGCTATCACACTATTAAATTTTCATTTAATCAAAATTTGTTTAACACACGCCAGAGCAATAATTTAAAGGTTCCAATATGTAGACTTAATGCAACGAAGCAAAGAATAGAGTACATGGGTAGTTCTGCCTATAACAATCTACCGCAATCAATAAAAATAATAAGTCGCATATCTGAATTTAAAAATTCATTAAAGAAAGTTCTACATGAAAACATTGAAGAATTAATCTGATAATATAACTCTTTTAATTTTGTTCAAAACTCTTTGAATGTTTCAATTGTATTAAAAAATGTTTAATAAAAATTGTAATTTAAAGTAATAATAAATGTTAATCACTTTGTCAACATGCCTCTATAAAGTCAAGATGACGCTGAGGCACAAACAATTAGTTTGCTCTAACCTAAATTACAAATCATATAATGTAAATCTAATATATATAAATCTATTTTGTAGTTATGAAATGAATTAATAAATAAATAAATAAAAAAAATAAAAAAAAAATATATTGGCCTCTCTCCGGTCGAAACATTTGAAAAGGGTGCTATGTAGTGCAGAGCGGCGCCGAAGGACGACAGATGCCAAGACGTCGAAGCAGTAAGTTGTAGTAAGCAAACAACTACCGCGGAGCCATTACAAAAGCAGGAGTAATATTAGGAGATGCTAAAAGTAATATTAGGAGTAAATACATTAAATTTTTAAAATTATTCAAGTTTAATTGCTCAGTTCGAAATCAAGGTTTCATATTTCGAAATCAAGAAAGAATCTAAAATAGGGTTTATCTGAATTGACACAATATCATATGAGCTTCAAGTGCCAGGGGTATATAATAATGATAATAGTCTGCCTTAAATAAATATATTAGAAAGTGTCTAACAAGTCATTTAGCAAAATATCAAGAAGGCACATATGATTAAATAGATTAAGAAGGGCACGGAAATTCGTAATGATAAAAAATAGCACATCATTTTATCGCCAATGCTTTACTAAGCTAATGCTAGTAGTCATATACTATCATGCATCAATAATATTATCATGATGCATTCATGATTCACCGATGTGATGTGCGACAGAAAAGGATCAGCTTCTCCACTAATTGCTCAGCAATTAGGTCCTGTTTAAGCTCCTGCTTAATTCTGTTTGCGGTATGAATGCACTGAAGATCGCATTCGCGGTTTTAAGAACTTTATTCATGAGAATCAATGATAATGTTGATGCTAATGACTGCATGGATTGCATGCATGAAGCATCATTGAAAATATACATAAATTTGATTTTACAAATGTGTTGCTTTTTGTAAACATGTACAATGTACATATTATAGAAAATCGCCCAATCGAGACAATAATGAATCCTAGAACTTTCAATAAATTTCCAAACAAATGTTAAATTTTAAAATATTTGAGAGAATACGAATGCAAAGATGAATGTAGTGTTGACTAAGAGTAAAAACGTATAATAATTTCAAATTGCTTAACTTTATTGCTGAACAGAAGTAATTGAAATTCAAAATATTAAATTCAATGAATACTTGAAGATTTTCTATTATATTAATCGTGATATTTAGATATTTAAATGCATTGTTTAATTTCTATTATTATTGTTTAGTTAATAATTGACTATATAACTAATTTAGTATAGGATTTGACTTTTATTGGCCCCTGTTATATCAGTTATCTTGTCATGCGATTCACTCAATGTGAACAAGTGTCTACAGTTCTAGACAATACAGTGTTTAAGTCCTTCACAAACCTGGTCTTTTACTTTAATATCAAATCACAAAATGCAATCTAAATTGTTTAAATGAAGTAATTTATGTAGTGATCTTCGACTTGGTCTGGGTTGAAATACACCCTCTTGTCGTATGATGAAAGATCCGTTAATTGAGCACCTTTTGGGAACTTCTAATACCCATGTTCCCATGAACCCTTAGGGGCCTTAGATAGACAGATTACATTAAAGTGGGCGGATGTACTGACTGGATTTAATGCAAACGAACCGTAATGGCTATATAAATGGGCATGTTCTGAAAAAATGGGCGGATTACGCCCTTTATTTTGTTTTAGTGGATAGTATTATTACTGATGTATGGGTACTGATTTTCACTTTTGTTTTTGTAGCTTACTCCAATCTATTAAACGCAAACCTTTGTAGAATTTATTATGAAGAAGAGGGCGGACCACACCTATAACTCTGGTGTTATAACATAATGAAGGGTCTTATTATTAATACAGCTAAATCTTCAGGAATTGAGTTTTGACTTCATTGATTACTTCCGTGCATTATTACAAAGTTTCAAAAAAATGTTGCTTCAGTTTTCAAATAAAACTAAAGGAATGGGCGTGTCGTATGGGCGTGTCGGTCGATTTGCATGTCGCCAATTTGTAATCCCAAATAGCGCTACTTTACAATGATATATCTTCCACCTCCGAGTGTGATAATAATAGTTTTCTTTAAAAGTTCTACTTGCTTTTTAAACTTTTACTTTTCAGAGAAGGTCGTCGGAGGGGGTACGAGCAGTGGGACGAATAGAGATTGGTTTCTCCTCACAGAGTGTCATAAATAAAAACAGCATAATTTTGTAAGCTGCTTTAATCGCTTAACATTATAGTGATTATAGTGACTGCAAAGAAAAAACAGAACAGAAATAAAAACAAGAATAATAAAAAAGCAACAAGGAACAAGAACTCAACAGCAAGTGAAAAGTGACAGAAGCGAAAAATGACGAAGAATAACGAAGCAGAAGAAGCATCGTGTTTTTGTGTGCAGGCAATGCAAAGAAGCAACACTCGGTGTAAAGTTGACAGCTTATCGCAACGATTCCAAGTAGCTTGTCACTTTTTCTGCTAAGCTTTTTCCGCTCTGTCGTGTTGAAAGAACGTTGTGAAAGTTGTGCTTCTTCATTATGCTCAGCTAATGTCGTCTTTGTTTGTATGATTCAACTGTGTTGTTAACAAATTCAACCATGCATTCATCTATTCATCGCATCCTTTCAACTCGTCCTCAGCGACACCCACTCAGAGGAACTACAAAAGCCCCAAAGCAACCCATTCGTTCATCCGCTCATCCGTTCATCCGTCCATAATTGAAATTGTTTAATACTTTGCCTTGAGTATATATTATATATTCGCCCCTGTTATATTTCGCCTCAGTGGAATCATCTGTCATGCAACTAAGTTGACTTTAAATGCAAGCTTTTTTTGTTTTGTTGAGATTTTTAGTGTCTTAGTTAAGATAATAAAAGTTAGAACCATAAAAGAAATGTTTTATTTCCTTATGACCTTTCGATGACCTTAATAATACCCTTTAACTATTGTGGGGAAGGATATAAAAGTAATGATTGGTGATGGGAAGGAGTGAAAAGCGAAATGGGTGCGGCTTATTTTTTGTAATGGTATTGCAAAAATGTGACCTTGTTTAAGCTTGAGTATTGATACATGAAAATCTTAGTTTTGAAAAAGGTCAGCGAAGTTTGGACTCATTCACTCGTTCTGCAATTTGTTCTACTCAACTCAGTTACTCAACTATACATGCATATGTATATACGAGTACTGCTACATACACACATGCATGTGTATGTTCTTATAAAGATTTCGTTTTGTCATTCGTTGGTGTTGCGTTGCTGTTGTTGTTGTGGGTTTTGTTGTTTAGCTTATTTAGCTTAGTATTTCACTGAACTAAATTAACAAAGTTTTCTGTTGTTTTATTTTGTTTTCTGTTATTTTTCTTGTTTTGTTTATCTTCTCCTTCTTCTGTGCATTCTTCTGTGCATTCTGAGGCTCTTCTCTTCTTCCTGAAAGTTCACAGTTAAGTTGGTGAAACGTTATGCATGTACAGTGAACTCGCGATAGCGTGAACTAATAAATCATTCATTTGAAAATATAAATTTTATTGTTGATATACTTAAAATCATTAAAAGAATAACAACAATTGATTTTTTTTTCTCTAGAATGCTCCGGAAAAGTTCCACAGATTGTGGATTTCGCCACGCCTAACTTCCTTGTTATCACTGCAACCCACTCCTTAAGTGCTCCACGATGTGTGCTTTATCTTAAGTTAAAAACTTGGGGTTTTTTCGCTGAGATTATGTCCTTTTTAAACAATTTACCTGTATACAAATGCGAACACAGAGATGACAAAAATTAGAAGATGAACCTGGGGATTCCCTGAATTACAACACAATTTGTATTAAGCGAGTGACAGCTTCTTTGAAATGTTGATCACGTTCATGTTGATCACCTTTTCATGTTTGGTCACCTTTGAGAATAGTCAAGGAAGAAAAAAGTGGTTTCTTCTTATTAGATGTTCACCTTGCCGCGAGTGTACTGTATACAATACACTCGTACGTATGTTTTGTGGTCTTCTTCTTTTGCTCGTAACCATTCAATTTCTGTCGCATTGCATTCCAAATGATAACCACTGCCTCGATCCTAACGTACTCGTACGTATGTACATCTGTATATCGACTCATTTTTGTAAGAAAAATTGCTTTTGTGTGGATGATAAATAAATAAGCAAAGTTTTAATTAGGGATAAGAATTTATTTAAATTTTAACTTTACTATACTTCCCTTTTATTCTATTATTTTATTATGTATACTTATATTTATTATATGTATATTTAGGTTATTATATATATATTATTATATATTTTGTAATTTTATGTACTTTATTACATTTAATTTAAAACAATTAAAACAATTAGTTTATTTGTTATTATTATCTAACAAAAATTTGCAATATTTATTTTTCACACATATTGATGTGTATAAGATATCTAATATTTTTTATATATTCTACATTTTTTATACATTTTTTATATATTTTCTTATACATCTTTTTATAGATTCATTTAAATTGAAATTTTAATATTCTTTTTTTACATGTAATGAAATTTTAAATTAAAAAATCTAACCTAGTTTGCTTTCTTTTTGGGGTTTTTAAAATTTACCGAATTTATGGATACTTTGTTAGTTTTTTTCTTTAATTAATTTATTTTCTTTTATATATATTTAAACTTTATTTTTTTAATATTTGAGTTTGATTAATTTTTGTATGTTTTTTTTTCCAGTATTAATTTTTCTCTATTACATTTTCTTTAAATTAATTCCATTTGCATTGCATTGGTTTTAATTTCGGAAATAATTTGATTTGATTAGTTATTTTACTATTACTTTTTAATTGCTTTTTTTATTTTATTTTATTTATTTTTTTTTTGTTTTGGTTTATTTCATGTTCATATTTTATTTCTGAGCGGTAACTCTGAATTTTTGTTTTCATGTACATGCACTTCGTTTATTAATTATTTTCTTGATTTTTTATATTTTTTTGAATTCTATTTTGTGTTATGAAAAAAAAGATGTTAAGCTTTTCTTTTACTTTCGTCTGGCGATTTTTTATTTCAGCTGCTTTAATAAAACGTCTTAACGAAATTGTTTTTGTTGCCTTTTTTTGTAGTCTTGCACCCGTTTTCAGTGATTTCTTGGTGTTGTTTTCGGTTGTTAGTTGTTTTTGTTTCTTTTTTTTTGGGTTGAGGATGTTTTGTTGTTGTTGTTTTTGTTGTTGTTTACGTTGTTGTGGTTGCAAAACAAATTTGTATTCAAATCAGGACACTCTTTAGTCAGTGCACGTTTTTTAACAGGTTCCATTTTTTTGTTTTTATAATTTCATTCCAATCTTTCTCTCTCTCTCTCACACTGTCTTTATTTCAAATAAATTTATAAATTTTTAAAGTTTTTACTGAAGACGATGGAAATGTTCTTCCCTCTCTCTTCCTCTGTGTGTGTGTGTTTCCTGCTTTTCTTATCCATCCTGGGAAGTGACTTAAATATATGTATGTATGTATGTGTATTGGTGTGTGTCCGTGTGGGTGTGCGTTTGCGTGTGCGTGTGTGGAATATTCAAATTTATTTTAATTTGGCCTGCGTTTAGTTGCTGCCGAAGTCCGTGGGTTTTATTCTCATCCGGAAAAAGCCTTAAATGGCTGCTCTTATAATATTCAATAGAATTTTTTAATTCCATTGATTCTAATATATTTTCTGTGTATTGTATATTAGGTTCATGAGAACCGTTCCTTCGGTTCGTAGGTAACTAAATACATAAATTAAGCACTTGGCCTTTGACTTTTAGCAATTTTATGGAGAAAAAAAAAAGAAACAACTTGCAATATTTTGCGTGAGGGAAAAGTTTCAGTGGAATTAACTGCACTTTCCTTTCATCAGATTTCTTAGCCTTTAGTTATTTTTTACTCTTTCAATAATACGCTTTAATATTATATAAACGCAGAAATCGCGAAAAGTTGTTGCTTCTCCGCTCTGACTTAAATAAATAATAACTGAAAACAAACAAAAACGATGGCAAAAACTAACTTTAATATAAAAGAAACAAAAGTTTTTCGGCACCTTTGAACAGGCTAACAGCGAACACAAGCAAACATTTTGACGCTTTTCAGAGAGCCAGGAAATTAATTCAGCCTTCAGCATTCAGCGTTGAATGTTTTCCGTATTCAGCTTGCAAAGTTTAAGGTTTATTTAGCAAGTTCGAATGAACGGAGCACGTTTAACAAAATTTAGCCCTGCCTTTATAATGCTATTAAATACATGACAACAACCATAACAGTAATAACAACTTTCAATTAACATAAATTAACAAAATCAAAAACAGAAAAAATAACACATTTTTGGAGAAAGTTTTCTCTTCACAATAATGCGTAATTTTGTAAAAGATTAACCTTTTCGGGATTGTTTTTCATCCATAATATATTTAGATATACTATACTATATAAGTATATACATATATATACATATGTAAGGACTCGTCATCGAGTGGTGTGTTTTTGTGTTTGTTGCCAACAACTATTGTTGGAACTGCATTATAGTGTAATTACCATCATCATCATCTCTCATTTGAACAGATTGAAAAGTTTCGTGACTCCAGAATTTCGGGTGCTTTAGTTTCGGTTGTTAAATGGTTTCAAATGACTGAATTCAGCTCGCTATTTAAGTTTTGAAAATTCGTCTGAACTCCAATTAGAAGTTCTACTAAATCGGGTCGCTATTTCAACTTTTTCACTACTTTAATAAGCTTTTATTGTTACTCGTATATTAATAGTTTGAAATTAAAAGTTTGTAAGTCCAAATAGTGTAATGATGAAGATAAGGAAGTAGAAGACGAAGAGGCAGAAGGGAAGGAAGAAGAAACAAAGGAAGACGTGATTCTAATTTAACTTAAAAGTGGTTAACTTAAAACTTTAACTTAAAACTGCAGTTAAAGTGTAATTGAAGTAAAAACATTATGAATATCTGTAAACATTCTATAATCAGAAATTAAAATTCTTTAATAAAGGAATTCTTTAATAAGTAAACCATAATAAATTACATTCAACATTAATAAATTATTATTATAAATATATTATAAAAATTAAAACACCTTGAACATTTAAAATATTGTATGTCGGGTATTTATTTTAAAAATAATATTAAATTCAAGGTTTTTTTTAAGTATTCACGAATTTATTTGGATATAAAAATAAAGAAAAAACAAATAAAATTAAATTTGTTTGGGTATAAAAAACAACAACTAAAAAACTATCTATACTAAGAAAATTGAACGAAATACTTGCTTGTTGTAAACTTTTTCCCCACAAACTGACTTGATTAATTAAGCGCAACTCAACTGAACTCAGTTCAAATCTGAAACTCAATTTAGTTCAACTCAGCTCAACATACGAAAGTAAATTCTTTTCGAAATACAAACATTTCCGAAACAAACCACGTGTTATTTATTTGCTTAATGTTTCCATTAAGTGAAAAGTTTTCGAGTTTTGTAAAAAAATTTTTAGTTTCTAAATTTTTTATTAGTAGCAGTAAACGAAATTAACGGAAAACGCGATGGAAAGAGTGAGAAAAGTAGTATTAAAGAGCGAGAAAAAAACTCTTGCCTGAAATTTAGTCCGAAGGGGGGGGGGGGGGGGGGGGGGGGGCGGAGGGTTGGGGCGAAAAACGTTTCTCTTGTCTGGCTTCGAGATTTGAATGTGATGAGTAGGAGCCTCATTTTTATGGCTCTCATGGTTGCTATCCGAAATGATTCATGGACATCTCTCAGAGGTACCGCGACGGCGAGCACACAACAGAGTGTACAACTTTTTTTTAGAATAACCGCGTTTGGAGAGAAGAGGAAATGAATTTTAACAAAGGAGGCATTCATTTTCATTTTGTCTGAAAGGCTTAAAAAAATCCAGGCTAAAGTTAAAGTTACATATAAAATATAAGTTTTTTACTAGAGGTTTTTTATTTTTTCAAACTTAACAGAGTTCAATTTTAAGACCATACAAAATATAACTAAAAATGATTTTAAACCTTTTCGGGAACTGTACAAAGCAGAGATGTTTAATTTATTAGGTCCTTTGTCTTAATTTATTAGGTCCTTCGTCTTCTAACGATTTTGAACCCTTGCATTTTTTATGCCTACACTTTGCTGGCTTTTTATTAATATTTGTATGTGTTTAATTATATATTCACGTTCATATTCGTGGAGGGGTTTCTTTGTGCTTCTAACGTTTACAAAAACGCTTCGAATGTCAAAATCCACCGTTCCGCTCCGAGCCCTCGATTAAGACGCCTTTCACCTGTCAAAGTTATGGATAAAAATGCAAAACTTTTGCGTTTGTGATTCCACGGAACTCAAAGAAGGTGCGCCGCCGTTCAAAAAAAACGCTCTCACAGCAAATGTTCTTTGAAAGCTAGCTCAAACCTCAAACGGATGTGCGTCAAAGGGTTAAACGTTGCATGAAGGAAGAGAATTGCGGCAAGTGTGTATGTGTGCCTGTGTGTTTGAGCGCATGAATACCGTTTATGTAACCCCCCTCCCCTTCCAACCATCGTTATTCCGGTGATACGATTAAATGTGTGGTGCTCTTTCGGATGTCCTTTGAAAGCTCAGAATTTTCTAATTATTCAAATACATGCATATTATTCTATTATTTCGTTAAAAGTCCCACTTGGAAAATATTTGCTATTCTTTGTTCTAGGTATTTAATATTAAATTTGAAATAATTCAAATTTATTTATTTATTTTTAATTATTTCTTGATTTTAGATATTTTATTCCTTACTTAAACCCAGTAATGGAGTATTTTTTTTATTGACTCATCTTCTTACAATACGTGTGAAGGTCAATTATTTAGTTAAACGTTGGGGAAAAGTATCTAAAATAGTTATCAGAAGTGTGAACTTTTGAATGACTTTGGCGAACACTCTACAAACACTCCGCTACATACTGTAAATGTTATCACGATCCGCGTGAAGTAGAAAACTTTAATTAGAAGTGAAGAAGAAGAAGAAGAAGAGGATGTTTCTCACAAGTATTAAGATATGGAGCTTAAAACGAAAAGAGGAAGAAGAAGGCGAACCGACAAAGTAGATAATAAAAATAGTTACCAAAAAAGCAGAAAAGTGGTGAAAAAATATTCAAAAGAGAACTTAAAAAAATTGCGCTGCGCTCTTTATAATGGACAAAGTCATAAAACTTAAGGAACTTTATTTTAAAAGTTGTTTTCACACTTGGAGAAAATATGTACGTCTCCCTGACATTCTATCACTCAAGACTACAAGGGAAGCAAATGATACTGTGAGGGATATGAAAAGTAAGACGACGTTCCTTGAGTAAATTTCAGTGTACGAGTATAGGTTCGTATAAAAAATATATCCTTATCGACAGAGTGGTAGCTTCTACGTCGTGGGAGGGTGACATCTTTGATGCTCAGCGGCAGAACCGGGCAAATGGAATACACATGGAGGTTGGACTATATACTGTACGATTTCTTGGCCGAAACTCATCTACATGCGTCCGTTGGGTAGCCGGTTTCTGAGGAATCAGTTCAGTTGTAACCTTGTCTCAGCGAGTGAGATACGAGGGTAGTCCCAGAAATACCGGATCTAACAGACAAAAAGAAATTTGTGAAACTATTATTATTTCTCTAACATATCAGACTTCTTTTAGAGCGATACACTTTTTCCAGAGATGCTCAATAGCTTCGATAGCCTGTTTATAGTGAGACTCGTCGAGCTTGAAAATGGCCTTGAAATGGCCATACCCCATCTACTTCTTCATTGTTTAGGGACCACCTCTTCGGGATTTAGGTTTTCGGGATTTTTTTCGTCTCCCTGAATATTTGAAACTTCTAAAAATTCACATTAAACCAAATTTGTAGCATATTTTTATTTAGCATTTGATTTTTTGTTGACATTTAATATAAAACAAGTAAAGACGAAGATTTAGCTTCGAAGAATAGAACAAAGAAGAAGATTCTGAATTACGTTGTCTGCATTTATTTGATGGATTCAATACAGTTTATGATTTTATATTTCGTCCTTCTTATTTTCTTCTTATTTTAATGTTCCGAAAATTTAACAATTATCTTTGATAGTACGTTCTATAAAACTGGACACATCTGAACTGCCGATTCTCGTGTAGACAGCAGGATAGAAAGCGCATATCCACCCAAATGAGACAATGCCCACTTGCTTCCCATTACGCACAACTGGTCCGCCAGAATCGCCATCGCACACGCCTTTATTCTTAATCGTATATGTACAAAACATATTTTCAGTGATGTATGCATTTGGATAGTATCTGGGAAACAGTACCGGACATACGGAGCTGTTTATAACAGTCGAGTTAACTGTCTGTAATATTTTAGCGCCACTTTCATTATTTCCGGGTATCGTCCTACCCCAACCCGACACCGAAACAGTGTCGTAGTCTTTTATATCTGAATAATCTAATGGAATTGATTCCATATTAGTTTCGTTTAAGGGTTTGGCCACCCGAATGATTGCTACGTCAAGATCACCAAAAGCTCTTCGATTGAAATCGTTGTGTATGAAAAAGTATTCCGCGGTAATTCTTTTTTGCCCGGCTGAAAGTAGAGCTGATCCGGCTGTCACACGTATATTTTCTGGCAATGTGTCTATTAAGCAATGTGCAGCAGTCAGAACACACTTCGGAGTTATTATACTTCCTCCGCAAATATACATTGAACCATTTTTTAACAAGTTTATTACACTCACCATGTATGGCAAGTCTTTGATTTTTGCAGGCTGTCCACCCACAATTCGCTGTACATGAATGCAGGATACAACATTTAAGTGTGCTGCTATGGAGCAAAGCACGATTACGAGGAAAAAGCTGAATGTCATGTCTTCAAGTATTTATGTCCGGAACTAATTAAACAAAAGTCGCGAGCGCTTTTATATGCGGTGAAGTTAATTTATTTCCGTAGTTATCGTAAACAAACTAAAATATTATTTATTTTATTATTTTCAATTATGATTATTGTGAAATATTGCGGAAAATATTCTGCAACTTTATTTAAATTGTAATTGGTTGGCTTTCCCAGATGAATTTTTCAATTAACACAAAACAAGAACACTCACAGACCAGGCTGTAATATTGTATCATGGTACTAGATGATACTCGGTTATAAAGTATTAAGGGTTCTACAGCAACTCTTTTTCGTCAATAAATATAACAGAACTGGGAATGTGTGATGTTTTAGAAACAAATTACGAGGTTAGTCGTACAAGGCCTTGACATACGGATTTCGGTTGTTGTTTAAAAAATGTCGGTGGTCGAATGTACCATTCTTATAAAGTACTTTGTTTTTATATGTTTTTTGTGTTTTCAAAATTGATAGAAATGGGGACCATTGACAAAAGACGGTGGCCACGCCCATATTTGGCACAGGACTGATATTAGAAGTCATTTCAAATATCTTATATATACATACTTCTCAACTTTAGAATACAGCGATTAGTAAATTTAAGCTATTATGTGTACAGTTATGTAATAAATGTTATATGAATAATATAAAAGCGAGCGAATCACGGAACGATACACCCTTTATCTTCGGGTGTAGGGTATAAAAAACTACACTCTTCGATTTGGACTCTAATCCATTATTTAAAAAATGGTACATTCCCCACACTATAATGTTTATTGACGAACAACCGCTTGTGTAGTTTTCTTCACCGACTTACGACTACGGATAATATACGTACACTTTTAAAACCTTATAACCTAATATCACAGAAGATATTACATTCTAGTTTCAGGAAAAACTAGTGTTCTTGTTTTGTTTGAATTGAAAAAGTAATTTGAAAAAAACGGACAGATTAAAATTGCAAAAAAATTGCGGAAATGTTTCCGCAATATTTCATAATAATCTTAATTGAAAATAATAAAACAAATAATATATTTCTTTCTTTACGATAACTTCGGAAATAATTCAAGTTCTTCCCATATAAAGCGAAAGGTTCCAGACTTTTGCTCCATACTTGAAGACATGGCTTTCCGCGTGGCCTTCATATTCGCACTGTGCTCCATAGCAGCACACTTAAATATTGTATCCTGCATGAGGCAGCCGCGAGTTGTGGGTGGACAGCTTGCAAGCATAGAAGACTTTCCCTACATGGTGAGTCTATATTCTTTATCAAATGGCAGATTTAGTCAATGTGGAGGAAGCATAGTAACTCCGAAGTGTGTTCTGACTGCTGCACATTGCCTGAGAAACACATTGCCAGAAAATCTACATGTGGGAGCTGGATCATCTAGGCTGCTTTTCGGTAGAGGCACAGTAAATGCGGAAAAATTTTTCATACACAACGATTTCGAACGAAAATCTTATCTCGATCTTGACGTGGCAATCGTTCAGGTGGCCAAATCCTTAAACGGAACAAATATGAAAACAATTGCACTTGATTATTCAGATGTAAAAGATGGCGACAATGTGTCGCTTTCGGGTTGGGGTAGGACGATACCCGCAGATAAAAAAAGTTTTTCTGTAATGTTGCGAACAGTTAACGTAACTGTTATACCGTCCTCGTCTTGTGCTAAACTGTATTCAATATACATTCCGTCGTTACGCATCACAGAGAATATGTTCTGCACATATAATAGGAATAAAAATTCGTGCCACGGCGATTCTGGCGGACCAGTTGTGCGAAATGGGAAGCAAGTGGGCATTGTCTCATTTGGGTATAAATGCGTGTTATCTAGTGCGCGCACAAGAATCGGAAGTTCAGATGTGTCCAGGTTTATAAAACGTACTGTCAAAGATAATTGTTAAAGTTCGCGAATGTTGCAGCAAGAAGAATGTATATGTAATAAAATGCGGAATTAAATTTGCCAGAGAAGTGCGATTATTACCAATTTTCATTCAGTGAAGCCGAAAGTTACATCACATCCGGCCCTGACCAGGTCCTGTCCAACACTTCCTTTGGATTCCTTTGGATATTCGCTGAATGTTCTGGTCCCAAAAGGCGTTGGTTGCCTAGCCCTTTGATTAGTTAGCGCCCAACTAAACTTCATTTAAGGAAATAATTTTAAATATTATGATAGTAATTCTATTTTGATAATAAATCAGATAACAATTCTGAGTGAATACGTCAGAAATATCATAATTTGAAAGTCTCTTACTTGTTTTGTGTGTGTTTGAAAATTTGTATAAATATGAAGAAACTAAAGTATTGATTAAACATCGAGACAATTCGATTTAACTAAAAGCGCATTTGAAATTAAAATTTCAGTTGTAAATATTTAAGTGACTGCCTTGAGTGGAGTTTGGCTCTGTTGTTTTTTTTTAGTTCTCTTAAATCCATCGTCCAGTAGTACTTTATCGAGTTGAGTTTTTGTTGTAAAATTTAATTCGACTATTTAATTTTCCAAAAACGACCTGAATATATTGTCAAGGGACTTCTGGGACTACCCTCTTATGTATGTATAGTTGATTGCCCAGTTATTAAGGAGTGTCTAAGAGAATGCAATGGTTTATTCACTTATGTATAACTTGAACTTGAGCAATGTTTAATGTAATGGTTTAAAATGAATGATTTGAAGCTTCTTTAGAAATGAAATGTATTGATATGAAATAAAATTAATGAAAGAATTCAATTAAAATGATTGCTTGTCTTTAACAAATGTATCAACCTGTAGCTTGTAACTTCAAAGGTAGAGCGCGGAGTTTTCTTTGTGCTTCTTTCTTTAAAGTTCCAAAACACTACCAACAACTGCAATAAATCCACCAAAGATAGAGCGAAACCCAAATCCTGCAGTGTTCCGTGTGGCCACCTTTTGTATTGTTGTCAAGCGCAACGCAACATCGAGATTTACGTCAATGTGTGTGTGTGTCCCCATTTATCCATGTATGTATGCATGTGGCCCGTTTCGACCCACTTTCCTCTATTCTACCCTTTCACTCACTTTCATGGGTATCTAAATCTCATTTGTTGTCGTTGTCGTTGGCGTTGTTTTTGTCGTTGTCAGTCTATCTGCGTCTGGTTAAAACTGGTCTGGTTTGGACCAGCAGCAGCACCAGCAAAAGCAGCACAAACAGCAGTAATGAAATGACAGTAGAAATGGTAGTAGAGGAAAAACACCAACAAGAATGAGAAGAAGGCGAAGAAGAGGAGGGAAACAGCAACAAAACACAGACAGACAGTGTGCAGCGTGACAAATGACATCGGTGCGATACGTTGTCAGTGTTGACGCTTCTATAATTTTGTAAAGGATCAAAGGCAAAGAGTAACGACAACAACAACAACAACAACAACCTTTATGTACATCAACAACAGGAACAGCAACAGCAACAGAAATAACAACAAAAACAGCAGCGAACACTACAACAACAACAGCAGCACTAACAAGTGAAAATGGAAAGCGTGATACTGACACAAATTGAAAGCGTGCTGATGCAACACAAGAGACAACAATTACAACAACAACTACCACAACAGAGGAAGAGTCAACAAAAAATTTAACAAAAACAACAACAACAACAACAACAACAACAAAAACGGGAAAATATACCAGGGAAAGCAAAGAAAATGCGGTGACGTAACAATTAAATGAACTACAAATCGACACGAATCTGGTTACACTGCAAATCTGTTGAATGCTCTAGTTTTTTTCTTTTTGTTGTCATTGTTGTTGTTGTTCTTGCAGTTGTTACGATGTTAGAAAGTACCATGAAATTATTTTAAATAAATAAATAAAAATTAGAAAACGAATTTTATTTAAAATTGTATTCTAATTCAGATTACGTCAGCGCCTGTAGTGGGTCCTTAGTTAAGCTTAATTGAGCTCATAGGCTCGGTCAGTACTAGGAAAAGTATTCTCTGGGCCGGGAAGGGTCCAGTTCAGTTGAAGGCCTTGTCTAGTTCAGTTCAGTCCAGTTCACTTTATGTACAGTATTCATTGAGTTCATTCATTCCTTCATTTGTTCATTAAATTTATCTCTCTTCTGCTGCATTTCTTTCCAAGCTTATTATGTACATAATTTTGTTTGTGTTTCTTTTGGATATTTTAATCAGGGTAACTACCAGGTGGTTCTCAAAGCTAATAATCGAGAGGGTCTCGTATATCAAATAACAAATTGGAATTTCAATAAGTATTTATATGGTCTCGGCCACCGAATGGCACGTTGCTCCATCCTGTAGAAGCCGAACTTAATTCGAACACGGTTTCGAAAAAATGGAAGTACATACGATGATATCCCCAATGTTTGAAATATAACAGATGGTATATTTTTGGGGACAGTCTGTTGGAGTTGGATCTCTTCTGATAGGTTAGACTATTGGTATAAGTTTAAAGCCTACATTGAGTCCCATATCATTCACAATAATCAGGGTGCTTCAAATTGCTCTCGACCCAAACAAGCTAATGAACGAGTCTTGATTTTTCTGTATCAGGTGGATGGTATACGGTTGCCAACTCAAGAATTGTATTCAAAGGGGTACATTTTGTTAAAACAAACTTTAAGATGGGAAGCACCCCAGTTTTTAATATGTATTTTATGTGTGTACCATATGTATAAGGATTCGTATGTGAGTGATAGTGAATTCTATGTATCATATGTACTATAGGGTATACCGTTATATGACGAGTTTCTATGTGCACAAGTTTGTATCTTTATATTATAAATATAAATATAATTGTTTGCATTAAAAAAATAACCCCAAGCTATATGTATAAAAACGCCCCCGAATGCCTGCCATCTTTCTAACTCGTTCTATCGTTTGGGATTTTTCCATCATTTCAATCCTGCTGCAGCTACTCACCAGAACTTTAACCGGAAACACACTCCGGCCATTACGTCGAGTTGATTTCCCTGACGAAGTTTTGGCAGTTTTTAGTTTAATTATGACTGCGTTAGTAAGTTTCTGGATATGTATGTATGTGTATCTGTAAATAAGTATGTCCTTGCATTTTGAGTTCTGAAAAATACTAAATGTTGACACACACACCCACAGAAACATAGATGCATTTTAAAAATTTAGCTTTTAAATATAATTCATATGGATGAAGAAGAGAGCTTTAAAGAGCAACAAATATTTTGCACCAGCCGAGAAAGTAGTATAGTTGAGCTTAGAAGTATAGAGACCAGACTTTTCAATATTGGAAGCTGGTGTAGGTTAGCTATACTCAAATATGTGTGTATATGTATGTAATAATCCGAATACTAATCAATACAATAGAATGTTGTCAGAAACATGAATTGAGTTCTCGAAATAAAGTTAAAGAAAAGTGAAGTAATACGTTACAGAAGTTTCTAAAAGATCAGGAAAGCGAATGCGACATACAATATAACCATTTGTATATAAAAGGGTATATAAAATAGGATATGAAAAAAGGATTTCAAATTTTAAAGCTTCACAAGAATAATAATTTTAGTTGGAATGCGAGATACGGTAAAGTGATCTATACAAGGTATTGGTTTGTTGCTTTTATAAATTCTAAATTTATACATAATGTACTATTTTATATAAACTTTATATTTAATGTTTGTCTCTTCTATATATGTATGTATGTACCTATATTGTTTTCTGTGTATATCTCGATTTATTTAATTGTTATTCTATTTTTCGTTTGTGTTTTCTATTTTTTATTGGTTTCTTTTATCAGTAACATAGTTTATATATATTAATACTATTATATAATAATTTCGGTAAATGTTTTGTTATGTTCGACAAAATTTACGTGAGAATATAATAATAAAGAATATAGTGTATTTTACTGATAGTTGTTGAAATTTATAGCCGAAACTTCCGGTTGAGAGATAAACACATGCTTGTGTCTCTTCTTAATTATTAACACTATTTATTAAATTAAAGCTTAGTTCTTTGGATAACTTTTAAATTTAGAAAATATAATATTTAAAGAAGAAACAAAGAAGCAGGCATATTCACTAGCCACACTTTCTCGAACAGCATCCATGTTTTCATTTGACCGAACTCTTTTCAATCTGCGAGAGTTTGGTTTTTCATCAGCTGATGCAGTTTCATTAAATTTGTAAACCAAATTTCGAATTGTTTGCTCCGATGGACGATTATTTAGGACGAAAACTTCAAGTACATTGCGATGGGTATATTTTATTAAACACTGAGCTTAGAAATGAAAGAAAGTGTCAATAAACTAACATGGCGTTTGACAAACAAACAAACAAACCCTTTACAACAATTTATACATATGTCATCCTTTCGGTTTTCGTCTCCTTTCTCATCTTTCAGCGTCTTTCTTTCTGTCCGTTGATAACACGAATGAGGGAAAATTAATAGAGATACATAGGTACATATATGAATGACATGGGTATTCATGGGTATTCGATTTCCGGTCAGGCCAAAGGTAGTGTTGTTTCTAGTTATTTGTGAAAATATTTTTTAACTTTTGTTTTTATTTTTTCATAGATTTTAGTATTTTTTTTAACACACAAAGCTTATGTTCACACTTTTGACCTGATTTTTAACCACTTTTATTGTTATTATCATCATCAGTAGCATCAGTAATTAAATCAAATCTTATGTATATGATCTGAAAATAATCCCGTCTGTCCATTTAAACTTTCGGTTTATATTTTATGAACATTGCTGCTGTGAAAACAAAACTATTTGGATTTATAGACGGTATTTATGGGCTTATAGCTGCGCCCCATACTGCACTCCTTTCCTAGCTGCATATGTGTAAAGGTGTATATGCTTTTGTGTGTATGTGTATACGATACTTTTATAGTTGTAAAGTATGAATTTCATAATAAGTCTTAAATCTCTGTACGTATTTAGGACAGTATCTTTAAAACGTATCTATTCATATATACTTGCATGATATGTCTGTCATTTTTTGCTTTCAGTTTCATCAATAAATAGCGGTTAATTAAAGTGGTGAGTTAAGATCATTGAAATGAAAGCATTTAAAAATAATTGAATACAGCTGCTGACACTTTTTGCCTCTTAATAATTTCCCTTTTATTATAATTCTTTTTTTTCATTTTTACTACTGTTTCATTTTAATTAAAATTTCTCACGATAAAAACACGAAATATATGCATAGATATATATTTCATAATAAAAAATATGTCAGTCGTTGGCATTTATTACTTAAATTATTATTTATAGTGCTATATATATTTATTATTTAAATACATAGGAAAAACCATTTCCTTTTATAAAAGGTATGTTTTTTATCAATCTTTGATGTTGAAATTAAACAAATCGAACAAATTTAATTAAACAAAAGCCTTTGAAAGATTCTTAGCTTAGTAGAAAAAGTGTTAAACTAGAGTTTCTTGGGAAGAGTAGTTTTTTGACTACAGTTTATTGGAGTGTAAAGTAAAACTTTGCACTCGACTCAGGTGAACTTGCGTTAAGTGTTGCTCATTTTTTAAGGCGTGTGAATCGCTTTGAAAACCGACCAAAGGTGATGTCGGTTGGTCTACGAATGCTTCTTATTTTATTCAAGGAACAAAGCAAAAAACAAATTTTAATCCCTTCAAAGGGAAACTTTTTCTATGACTGCTTCTAGAGGTTGGTTCGCTTTTCCACTCTTTCTCTCTCTCCCTCTCTCTCTCTCCACCTACTATTTATTTGCCAGTTTATCTTAACACTTTAACTACTTTTTTCAATTGTTTTGGCATTTTTATTGTAACTTTTAAGTTGCAATCTTTGTAGCGCGTCAGTATAAAACGAAGAAGAACAAGAAGAAGAAGAAGAAGAAGAAGGAGAAGAGGGAACAGGTTGGTGTAACTCACAGAAGAATTTTCATTTTAAACTTGAGTGGTTTTGAAACTGAAGTAAACTTTTCTGGTTCTTTTTGTAATATTTAACTTCAAGTCTTCTTTTAGAAAATCATAAATAAAGAAGTTATTAAAACTAATACAGACTTTAACTTAACTGAAGTTTCTATAATTAGTTCGAACAGATTAAAAAAATAAAAATATTCATTTCAGAACTTTGAAAAGAACTTAAAAATGCTGCAAAATCATTTCAGTACTGAACAACTTCTCACCGATGCCACAAACAATCCATACAAGTGACTAATATTACTCGTCCTTTCGATCCTAAGCATTTTCTTATTCCTGGTCGAGGGCAAATTTTCAGTAGTAGTTTCCTTAAATGTTGATTGCAAGCAGAGTGGCGTTGATAGGATCGACCTCTTTAAAATGACGTCTTGCGCTTTTTTTGCAACAGAACTAAGAAAAAGAAAGGAGAAACACCCCAAACAATTATCCGAGTAGACCTAAAAATGCATTTTTTTCTTTTTCGTATAATTACAAAATGCTTTCAATGTTGCTCGCATGACTGGCGCCACAGTCGCCCTGACTTCGAAGACCTCGGATCGCTTTGAGCCTCTGGGGCTCAGAGTTTCAGAGCTTCGTGCTCGGTTAATAATAACTTTCGACAGCAATTTGTTGATTCAGGGTTTGGTTCCAAAATTGCCAGATTATAATTGCATTAAACTGCATGAGTTTACGAGTTTTATGAAACACAGTTTAATTCATATCTAAACAGTTGAGTGTTGTAAATATGCGCCAATTTATAAGTAAGTGTTTTTTTCTGTTTTGGAAGTTAACATTTAAAGTACTAAGTTACATAAGAGTACTTGTACAAAAAGTGTGATGCATGGAGGATGGATATGTATGTATGTATATGGATACTATATGGACACACATACAACTCGAAAGTGGATACTTTAAGGTGTACACTAAATAAGAGCTCGGTTATAGTAAGTAAAACCTGAAAGATTGCTATCTTCAGGCTGGCCGAAGATCAAGTACACTCTCACGATTTATGTGGCATGTGGGAAAAGTGGGCGGGCCACACCTATCGAAGACCTATGGAAGAGTATATAATAGTAATGCTGGATGTAAAGAAAGTCTATATACGAAAATCTCTATACGGGAATATAGTGAACGTTGAAGTGGTGCACAAGCTTACTTAGCAGAGTACTTAAAGGTTATAATAGATGTATATATCTTCTTTTTTGTACTATGGTAATATAAGGATTATTTTAGGATTTGTGTTATCAAGTTTTATCAAGAATTCTTATTATTATCAAGTATAGTATGTGAAGCGTTAAATACTCTGTCTATGAGGGGTGTGGTCCGCCCATTTTTACCTAATTATTTTCGCTAAAGTGTTATACTATAAAGTAAAATTTCCAAAAGGGTCACTTAAATATTTTAATTAATGGAGTTGGAGTTAATTATTCGGTGTAGCTTTTTTATTGTTTAAAGAAGAAAGCCTTTAAAAAAGTGTTTAAGCAGGAAAATAACCAAAAAAACCACATTTTTATTATTAATACTAATCCATTGAAAATATTCAGATAAAATATTAGATTATAACTTGAAAAATATTTTTAAACTTGACGATTTGTATTTCCTGTTATTTTTTTGTTGTTTCTTTGTTAATTTATTATATTGTTTTGAAGTAACACAGAACTGGAGTCGCAAAAAGTGTGTACATTTAATCACATAAATCATTGAAATAGCGATGATGAGGATGTTGCTGTTGTTGTTGTTGTTGTGGCGGGTACATTATCTTTTTCCTCCCCACCCCTTTATTGACTGTATGCATCAATGATGCTTATATGATTTTGTATAGTGGATGGATTTTCCTTTAACCCATGAATAGCGAGTAAAGATTGCTGGACTAACAATCAACTTTGCTGGAAAAATGCTCCTGCAAAGGATGAGTCACCCTCGAGTGTGGTTTCAGCCCACTCAAAGCTACCAACGTAAAAGGGCGGCAACAATATGAAATGCAACAACAACATAGAAATGGAATGCAATCTATGTTGATGCTTTTGTTTGTGCAAAAAGCAAAAGCAAGAGGAACCGCTATTGAAACAACAACAAAAGTAAAATAAAATAATAACGCTCTGTCTGCTGTACACCATCGTTTGTGGAATTGTTTGCTGCTTAGAGGCGAATTCGTTGAAGAGAAGCGAAACATTGCACACACACTCACACACACACACACACCAACACACACAAACGTAACAAGCTAGATTCTGTGTTTGTCATTGATTACCTACTTGGCAAAAATTGGCAGTGGCTGGAAATCGAGGAAAAAAGGTACTTTGAAAACCGTAAAATTCTGAATACTAAGTAATAATAATAGTAGTGAACTTTTTTGAAGTTCAGCGGAATATTTTTGAATTCGTATGTTTTGTTTTTACGGCTTTTTACAGCACTTCGGATTTCGAAACATTGCAGTTCGATGTGATAACATGGCAGAATGAGATAACTATGGATCCATCCAACCTCAAATGAGGTCTCAGGGGGTTCTTCAGATTCGACCATTTTAGGCACTAAGCTCTCCCCTCCTCTCTTTCTCACACTCTCCCTCCCTTTATCTCTCTCTTTCTCTTTCTCTCTTTCTCTCATTCTCTCTGGTTCACTTTAATCATCTTTGATTCTTCGTATTCTCAACTTATTTTGTTTAGTTTCGAATAATACCAAATTTATTTACCATATTAGAGGATATATCTATCATACATATCTATCCAAATGATATCCAGAACTGCTGGACTCATCAATCTTGTTGGAACTCAATTCCAAAGTCAATGCTATACTACTATATGATGGCCCGTGGATGAGTCCGTGGATGACAGAAGGATTTATTAAATTTCTGTGTCCTTTAAAAAATACTGTCCTGTAAAATCCTCTGCTTGTACTTAATGTTGTTCCTTGTACTTAGTGCTCGTCCTTGTATTTATAGTTGCTCCATGTATTTAGACATCCTCCTTGTTAATTCAAGTGCAACTCTATGTTTTCCAAGCTTTACTCAGTATAACTGGATCTACGTTTGAAATAGATCCAGTAGTCGAAAACGAACCAAAGAAAATGAAAACGCAGTAGTGTAAAATAAAGCAGAAGCAATTTCAACAGTTGTCAGAATCAGCATGCCCGGATGGTGCCCAACCCCACCGGCACTTAATTCAATTTTCGCTTTCTAATTGCTGCACGAAATGCATTATCCTTTCGGCAAGCTGGATAGCGCTGAACCTTGGCTATTAGTTGTTCTAATTTATTGCATTTATCAGCACTTCAAACACTGAGGGCACCACATGCACCCTACCTTGTGCACTGCACCCTCGCGAGGTGGTCGGTTTTTTTGAGGGTCGTCGAGTGCCCTTCTAAACATTTGTTGAACGAATAACGCTATAAACAAATGCTTGGTCACTTAAAGGAGGGTTTTCGGATGGTAGAGTACAAAGCGAGAGAAGATGAGAGAAGAGAGAGAGAGAGAGAGAGAGAGAGAGAGAGAGACGGAGAAGAATAGAGACAAGGTTCGCTGTGGGTTTCTTGCATGTGGTTGCAACAGCCACAAAGAAGCGGAGGACAGACTCGACTGCAAGCCGCCGGCCTTCATTTAGCTAAATGTGAGCAGATCAAATCAGATGTGTGCAGCACCGGATATCTTTGTTAAATCCATACAACACCCTCATGTGGTCATGTCAGGCGCAACCGTCCGCAGAGCCAGACAGGCAACAGGCCAGCCACCTCTCTGTTATCCTTCAGCTTTTATGTTGCCTTCTAGCGGCAGCGTGGTGTCTCTGTTACATGTTCAAAATATCGAGCAGAGTTGCCAAGTCAAGTCCATAAGACATTCGATAGATGCTCTATATAACTATATAAGGCGATACATCAGACTACAGGTTCTGAGTATGCAGCATTGGCAACTCTCTACAGAAGCTTTTAATTTACTGTATTAAATTTTCCGGTTTTCGCAACAACACTAAGCAAAAATCGCATGCATTTCTGACGTGGACCCTAAGAAATCCTCGAGAAACTCGATGAATTAAATTTTTTGGCTTATTAAGTTTTGGGGAACTTAAATTAGCAAAATGAATAGAACAGAATTCGGTGGAAGATTTCTATTTATATCGGAAGATATAAGATGTGTTTTCGGAACTTTAATTATCCTTTCAGTCACAACAAATAATAGTGACTCACTGCTTTTTGCTAGACGTGTATCTGCTGTTGTTCCTACTGTTGTTCCTTCTCACTCAGCCATACATACAGCCACAAATAAATATATACACATAAATGCACTTCTATAGAGTTTAGATATGCATGCAATTATTTCCTAATTGCTAAACCACGCAGTCCAAAGCCGTTCGCGTGCTTCAAGCAATCTAAATCTCCTCTGAGTATCTAAAGAATTGATAAAGCATTTTTACAGGCAGACCGGACAGTCCCTTAAGTAGTCCCCAGTTTCATCGCACTCGAGTGCTGGCAGTGCCACATAATCAACAGCCACCACCGACCTAACACCGGGTAATGCGAGCCCATAATTAATTTGCGGATTATGGATGTATTTAAGCGGTTGTTCACGAGAGGGGAACGGAAACTATTGAATCATTCTATTCGCTGCTCTTTATGCCAGAATATATCAACATTCAGCATATCTGTTTAGTTGTTCAGTTGACTGTCCACTGCGGCGATCTGTTTGTTTGTTGTTGTCCATCTCCCATCTCCCATCTCCCATGCAGTTATTTCGTGGTCCGTCAATACAAATTCAGTTGCCGGAGTCTATACAATCGAAAGTCCATTCATTCACTCATCCATTCAATATGCTTAGACGGTTTATCCTTTAATGTCGGCTTTGTTGCTGTATAGTATTGCAACGAGCGGTGGTGTGTTAGACCAGAAACGCTACCGAGAGGGTTGTGGGTTGTGAGGGGGGTTGCGCTTAGAATTACGTCCCTTTTACTGTGATTTTGTATTCCTTATTTATTTGTTTTTTGTTGGCTGTTGATTGTAGTTGTTGTCTTTTTTTTGTTTTGTTTTTCATGTCTGTACGCCTGGTTTTCGGTTTGATGGGTTGTATTCTAGCGTGACCCTTGACCCTGCACAGAAACTTGAGTCTGACGTTGATGTCAATATTTGATCATGGTTGCTCATGGTTGCCGCTTGGTGCTTGCCTACAAAGGATATGTTTATATGTGTAAATGTATCTGGGACTACATACACGTATGTATGTATGTGCGTGAGTGTGTGTGTGTGTGTGTGTGTGTGTGTGTGTGTGTGTGTGTGTGTGTGCATAGATATGGATCCGTTAGCGCTTTGTTTGAACTCGCTGATGGTGATGTTAGTAAAGAACAGGGTAGGAGAGGGTGTGCCTTAAAACTGCGTGCATTCGTATGGTCGTTGCAAGAGCATTAAACATTGAAGTGTCTCCATTTCAAAGCATTTTATCAGTGCAGATATCTAGACACCGAACCTTTACCATGCATAGTATAGTATATGGTATAGTATGGAGTATATTTCTCCCACATCCCTTTATTCTCTTTTAAGTATGTTTTTAAAGTACATTTTTAAAATGCATGAATATAATCATAACGATTATATTATCCTGATCAGGCTAAAGTTTTATTTAATTATACAAATTTTAATTGATTTTTCCCCAAAACATAGTATGATGGTCCAAGTCCAAGTTAATTGCGAGTATTTACGGAAATTAATTTGACGGAATTTAATTACGAACGGAATTAATTTTACGGAAAATAATTTCGAATTATTTGACACAGAGAATAACTTGAAATACAAATAGAAATAAAATCGAGGCACATTTTGAGTTCATTTTGACGTTTAGTCTCAACAGTTATGAGATGAAGCATGAAGGAAATTCGGGGCAAAAAAGAGATTCGGGCCTCCTTAAATAAAGGTGAATAAATGGTCAATACTAATAAATAGTGAAACAGTCAGATGCAAGGAAAGCTTTATTAATTCTAATTTAATATTCGTGACAATACTCTCTTCGTTCGTTTTCTGTCTCCCCTGAGTTACTTTTCTCATCTCATTCTTCAAAATATTTGTACCACAGGGACACGCATTCAATAGAAGTTTTCAGTAAAACCTCTGAGGTAACTGCCAGCAGAAAGGTAAACAGTAACACTAGTAGAGTGAAAGAAAGAGAGGGAAGAGAGAGGGAAGAGAGAGGGAGGGAACACAGGCCGTTCGTATTGCAGTATTTCAAATGTACGTTAGTAAATTACCAGAGTACGAGCACGTCTGGTCATTAAGCCAAAGACAACCATAGACAAGCTCATTTAAATTATGATTGCCTCATCTTAAACCTGGCGGGAATATATTATTCCCTCCGCCATATAATTGTTCATCTTCCGTAGGAGCGCCATTTTCTCCCATCCATTTTAACTGTGCGTGGATGGGTGTGGGTTTCGTGGGAGTGAGTTGTTTGCGTCCATTGTTGGTGGGTCTATCCAACCGTAGGTCTATCGTTTGACATTGTAATCGGTTAATCTTTCTTTTGTTCATTTATTCCGGCATAAATTGTCCATAATTGGAAGAAATGCTGGAATGAACGAAGATGAGCGTGTGCTGGTGAGTAGATTTCCACGCATTTCTGTGCGTGAGAGAGCAGGTGTTTTCGTCTTTCGAGGCATTAATTTTGGCTCCTGTAGCTAATATTGGAGTCACCCATCTTCAAAACAATTGTTGTGAAAGGTTCAAAACGTTCAATTTTAATGAAAAGGAAAACAAGGGGTCATTGACTTCAATGAAAGCCACCGGGAAGAGTACCAGAAATGGTATAGAATGGTACAGCATTCATATATTTAGAGATGGATCGAAGAAGCATGGGTTCATCTAATTATATAACTCTAACAGAGGCTCCAACCTGAAATAGTTGGTATTATGGAAGGTGCCAAGTCAAATTCCAGTCACAATATTATCCTAGATAATATTGTAAGATACGTTTTTCTATACAAACCACGCCTATACATCCTGCTGGGCATTATAAACGAAAGGACACATTTAATAGATCCTTTCACCTACGGGTGTAGGGTACAATGAAGGAGCCGCATTGCCAAAAAGTTAAATTCTGTGACTGACAGGCATCACATCACTTGTTTTATACGAATGATATTTCAATATTCTAGGGTAAAAACAAGTTTTTGCTGGTTCTACTTTTGTCTTACACTCTCTCTTTCTCTCTCTTTCTCTCTCTCTCTCTCTCTCTCGCTTTCGTTGTTTTAAAGTCTCTCTTTCTCTTTGGAAGTTTATGCTAATCCTATTTATAAGTTGAGCCTTGGGAAAATGTCCTTTAATAAAATTGTGCCATGTAAACTTTGCTCATATCAACTTCAAGACCGAAAGGAGGAGCGAAAGAAATTATTTTCTACTAGAAAACCGCACAACTTTGTGGTCAGTTGGGCACATTTGACCGCAAAGTCGAAAGTTGGAACTAACAACTTAAAATGCCTTATTTTGCTGCACAGAGCATTTAAAGAACAAAATGAATTAGTTGCTGATGAAACTCAAATGAGTATCTGAAAATGGCTGGGATGTGAAATGGAAATGGAGGAAACAACAAAAGCAAGAGCCAGGAAAATGAGAAAACAGAAAAATATGCGAAAAGCTCGTCCTTTCATTGTTGTTTTTCTACTTTCATTTTAATAGAATGAGTGTGGCAAGAGTTTTGTTCTGAATTCCTAGAGACAGACCGGAAAAAACAGAATTCCTTGTGAAATCAGAAAACAAAACACAAAATTCCGGTGTTCGACGCAGTATTTTTGTAGTTTCACGAGTATGTTTGGACGAATGTTTTTTTTTTTTTTTTTTTGCATCTTTTTAGATTTTGAAATGTTTATTAAGTATCTATTTTGATTTTGGTATGCTTCCAAACTGAGTTTGTTGCGACAGAACCGGAGATTCTGAACCAGTTCTCGAAAGTAGTAAAGGCCACACAGAACGCCACACAAAAAAGCAGCCAACTATGATTACTACTGTTTTAGCCACTTAAAATCCTCCAACAAACCAGCCAAACAAAGCTCCATATTCAGCTACAGAGCTACATACTCGTAGTTCCCATTGCAGAGTTGAATGTACGAGTAGCAACAGCAACAGCAAAAGCAACAACAACAACAGCAACAACATAAGCGACTGCAGCTTATATTCGGCTACCATCACAGAAGAAGTTTCGCTCGCTTTCCATGCAATTTCCGATCACTAAATATTGCTCTGAATGGAAAAATAAGGATTCGTTCCCCGAGTGCTGCTTAATTCCTTTCCTTTCATGCAGTAGAGTGTTTTTTTATTGTAACTCTTTTAAGAAAAGTATGTGTTCGCTTAAAGAGAATTCAATTAAAAACTTGGGCAAACGAAAAAGTGCTGGGGAAAAAAGCTGTGCATTGTGCACACTGGCTGCCGGCGCTCACTGGGGCCTTCACTGGTGCCGGCTCCGCGAAGCTGCTTTGCTACCAGTGTTGCATTTTCCATCGCCGATTTAGTTCATAGAGCTCTACATACCCCAACCTCTCCCCTCTCTCTCCCACCCACGTCAAATATTGTGTACTGTTTTAATTATTTACACACACACATACACACACATTCACACACATACACACGCATTTTGCATGCTCCATTATTTTTCTATTAAAGGAACGCATTTTCGTCTTCCTTTCAGTTCCTTTGTTTGCAACTTGAACAAATTCTCGAATAAATTTCCAAATAAATAATTCTGCCAGCTAACTTATTAACATCCACATCGTTGTATAGAAAACTTTTTCAAGGATTCTGATTGAATTCCAAGAAGATTCCAGACGTCTCACAGAAATAATTGATGTCTTTAAGCCAGATTTAAAGCTGGTCGCTAATGGAATTAAATACTTGCGAATGAAAATGTTAAAAAATGTGTTCAACTGATTGGAGTGCGCTATTTGATAAAACGATTGATCTGGTGAAATCAATATCAATCCGACCAAGAGTGGGCGTGATCCGCCCGTTTTTATATAATACAACTTAAAAGCGATTTGTACAGATTTCCGATTTAGAAATGACAGACTTTCTATGGCAGTGAGTTGTGCAGAATAATTGAACATCTTTACATCTACATACATGCATAGAATCAATATTATACACTCATCGGCCAGTAGGTGTGGTCCGCCCACTTCTCCTCATGCCATACAAATCACCAGGTGATTTCTAGTTATTTTTTTAATTCTTTAACCTTTTATTTTTAAAGCTCATAAACTAGTTTGTAGAAAAATTTAATTCACATGCTTCTTTATGTATTTTCTTTTATTAGGAAGCAATCAGCTTTGTCTGAACTCTTTTCCCATTTTCAGCGATATGAGAAAACAGTTCTCGGATGTGAAATCATGGAGAAATTTATCTCTTTCCTTCCTTGCTTCCTGCCATTCTTTCTTCCTTTTGTTTTCTTTTCCTTGTTCTTTCTTTTATTCTTTCCTTTTTGAATTTAAATAATACCGAATAACACAGCATCAAATTATTTCCAACTGCGAATCTCCAGTGACCCGCCCCCTTCCCCACACCAACAACAGCAACAACAAACACAACAACAATAACCGGAGAAAAAAAAGTTCACCCTCTTAAGATGAAAACTGAAAGAACTAATAAAAAATTAATAAAGCAGCGATTAAAATATCTTGGGCCAGAGTCGGGCGGCCTGAGCGTCATCCTGTTCACCCGGCGCCCGGGTGAGATGGGTACCCGTCCATACCTCTGGACGCCAGCGTCATTGTGAGAAATAATTTCAAATTCAATTCCGAAAAATAGCACACAGAGGACCTCATTCATGGTCTGAGAACCTGTGGAGTTCGGAGAGGGATGGTGAGCGGTGGTAAGCGGTGGTGAGCGGAGGAGAACGGAGAAGAGAAGAAAAAACACTTGAAGAGAAGCAGGTTCGAGCGCCACAAAAGAAATGCCTTCGCGTGTGCGGCTGTTGCTTGTATGGAAAGGATTTTAATGCGGGGAAAGAAAAATAAATTTCGCTTTTTTGGCCTCTCGGTTTTATTTCGAGATACTTGAACAGGAAGCAGCATAGAAGTTCTCAGATGAAAATGAAGCAAGGACTCACTTTCCACTCACCGTTGAATATCGTCCCGGTTTAGCCTAGTTCTCTTTTTTCCATTTGATTTGAATGGAAGAAAAGAGCATTATATAGAAATTTCGTTCAGCAGCGTCGCTCTTCCTTTTTTTGTTTTGTTTTGTAGTTAAACAATGAATTTTGAATAATGATTTCCCCTCAAGATCTTCTCTGAAGGAAAGAAATGAAGAATCTGAAGTTTTTCAGCCATGCTTCAATATAATTAAAATCAATAAATATTATTCGAAGCTCTTATGCGCTTGTGTTCGGCTTTTCTTAGCATTTTTGCAAATCATTGAATGCACTCGCTGTCGAAATGCACTCGCTCCGAAATAATCCCTTGCTATTGCCCTGAATCGGTTGCAATTTCCTTGAAAGTTGACATCACTTGATGTAGTTCGCTATTCAGTGCAAAGTGCCGTTTATAATCCGTTCCAGTTGTTGCTGTTATTGCCATTTTTGTTGTTGCAGTTGTTGTTTTTGTCTAGCATTCAGAGAAGAATGCCTTCTTGGCCCTCAGGTCAGAGAAGTTTTTGCAACTACCTGCATTTTTGACTAGAAATCCTCGGAGGCCATCAATCAATGGTTTTGAATTACGTAACTGAGTAACTTCTGGTCTTTATTGCATCTCGACAGTTTTGACATTTGAAAATGTATGTATGGATGTAAGAGAAGGAATATTATTTACTTCTGATATGTAGAGAGACTTTGGGAATGGCTTTTCGAAAAACAAAAATAATTCCATTGATAATTGAGACAATATAACAACCATATTAAGTTAAGTTATTCATTTGTACGAAATAAAGAAGTGATTCCTTAAAGGATTTGTTCGATCTTAAGCTCTTAATAGGATAGATAATGTAAAGGTCGGGCTAAATTTCATTCAGATTTTCATTTCTTTATTGAACTCTTTACAAACTTGAAACTTCTTCCTTTATAATTTCGAGTGCTACTTAGAGTGCCCACTAGAGGGCCCCACTAAATGATGTTCCTGAACTGTTCAACAGCAAGTCGGAATTTAAATAGACAAGATGTACTCATGGCTTCAGCGTGAGATTTCATATAAATCATTTAAAAGTTAATATAAACTGGGTGGAGATTTATTGGGAAAAAGAAGAAAAACTTCAGGGGCTCAATTATCAGGGCGACGCAGCACTAGAACCATAAAGACAGGGAAATTATAATTTATTACGATGTCAGGAGAGTGCAAATAGATATCGACCAAGGCATTCATACAAGCAGATACACACACACATATAGACACACATATATAGACAGCTATTTAGGGATACCAACGCTCGTTAAATATCGATTCCAGACAAGAAACGCTGCTTAATCGAGCGTTACTGCTGCTGGAATTTTAAATTAATTATTGAAAAAAAGAAATATTCTTTAGATTCTTTTCAACGGGTTTATTATTATTAAAACTCTGCTTCCTCTAATTCAAACATTTATTATTTGTTCATATACCAATTTATTAATTATGCATTATTTTATATTGTGAACAGAATTATGAACAAAGCGATTTCAGTTTAAATTTGTCATCGATTTCCCAGCATTGATAATTAGTGTCTCGCCTCAGTTGGCATCACTGGTTAGTACCGCCGGGAGTTGAGTGGGTGGAGGGGAGGGTGGGTGTTGAACAGGACACCGGCAAACTTTTGCGGGAGGCGACGACATGATGCGGGTCATCACTAGTGGCAGAAATGATGTCATTCGCCGGGTTCCGGATATCAACTGCAATCGTCTCAAGCAAAAGACAGAACGAAAGATAATGGAAGGTTCTGGTGAAAGGGGAAGAGCAAGAAAGCGAGAGAGAGAGAAAGAGAGAGAGAGAGAGAGAGAGAGAGAGAGAGGGAGAGGGAGAGGCAGAGCAAAGTTTGTTGGAATGTGAGCACATAATAAAATTTTAATGATTCTTTTATGAGGTTTCGTTCGACTGTATTACTTAATTTCTTTCTCATCCTCTACCTATTCTTATTCTATTCTTTCTCCTTCCTCCTCCACTTCTTCCTCTCGTGAACCAGCTGAATTCGAGTAGAAATAAATAAATTAAAACGGTAGTCAAGGGAAAAAAATGAAATTGCTTTTGACTTCCGCATCATTGTTTGATGTGGACGCAACGCTTAATAAGATTTCGTGACATAACTGGAAGCAACCTGGTTTAGTTAGCCCCTTAAAGGGTGGATTTTTTTGATTAATTGAAGCCCTGGTTTGAAGCTTATAGTTTGAAGATTATAGCATCTCTCTTTCTGGGGGCAAATAAAAATTAGAGCGAATATTTACGATTTCTTTATTTTTCTTTATTTTCTTTATTTGCTCGCAGATGAATTAAATATTGTACTTCATTTCATTTCATAAGATATTTCATTATATTTTAAGATAGTTTGTTTGTCGATATCGATAAATAGTCTTATATATATTTTATGGTATCGAATTCATAGAATTTTAGGGTCCAGATTATCTAAAATACTTTCAGTTTACGATGATAATATCTCGTTTTTGGTGGGAGTAAAGTTGAAACCTTTGATATTATGTTATTTAAAAATTTCAAATCATTTAATGATATCTATAATTTTTCAGAAGACGTTCTTGATTTAATTGAAATGATTTCAGCACTCAGGTACATCATACCTCAAATAGGTATTTAAAGACTTCTGTAATATACAAAAATGTATCTCGTCATAAATGAAATAATCAAATTATCTACGTACGTACTCTCGAGTATCTACGTACGTCTGACACAAAACCCAAAAAGAAAATCTTAGATTCTATCCGGAATACGATTTAAATGGTTGTTCTTAAAAGCACTACTGTGAGGTCGATGCACTCAATTATTCGAACCTCTCTCTGTGAAGACAAACAGGTAAAAAATACACTACGAAACACATTCATACACTTTAAATATTTGAATAGCTTTACTGTCTACAATAGAAGTGATATAAATATATTTACCGTGTATTCTTGTGTGTTTTCTTATTTTTGTATATTTTTGGTAAACATTTTTGTCTGAAAATTTGCCGTCAGGCAAAAATATTTCCTAAACGTTTTACTGCTCCTTGTTTTTGTTTTGTTTTATTTTGTTTTGACTACGTCGCCATTTTGTAGTCGTATTGTAGCTATGACAAAAGCTGCGATGGTGTGGTGTGGTGTGGTGTGTAACGGTATTTTGCTTTTAACATTCTTCCCGGTAGAAATAATGTTGACAACAAAAACAAAGCTAGCTATTCAAAGATTGTCTACCGGACGAAGGAGGCTCTTTAGTCATGTCAGAGCAGTTAACATGTAGAAAAAGAAAGAAGAAGAAGAAGAAGAAGAACAACAACAACAGCAACCCATCATAGACAAAGCAACGTCAACGTAAAAAATAACAACAACAGCAGCAACAACCACCACCATAACAACGTCTAAGAAAGAGCTTGGCCCAAAATTCTAAAATACTTCCTTTTAAGTACAAGTATGCTTCTTCTTTTATCGTTTGCTCTCTGCTTATTTTTTTTATTCCTTCTAAATTCTTCGTATTTTATCTGAATTTGTCCTTCTATTGTTTTAATTTTCTCTTCAAATTCTATTTAAACTATTCTGAATTTTAAATATGTTGAGTATTTTGGAAGTATATTTTATATTTTTGTATTATTCATTCTATTATTATTATTTATGATTAGCATAGAAGCTTAAAAATCTCTTCTTCTCTTTCTTCAGTTTTTTTCTACACAAAACTAGCATATTTTTAACAGATTTTGTTGATGGCTGCATTCGTTCATAATTCGCTCTCTCATTGACATCTACTTGACATCATTCAACTGCTATTTGACACACAGACAAGACGTCACAATGACAGCCAATCAAGAAATGATGTCTTATAGTATGCCATTTTATAAGAAGAAGAAACATTCTTTATTCTAATTTGAAATCATATGACGATCTTCATATAAATTATGTATATTAAAAATAAATGCTTCCAAACTTAAGCTTCATGAAGTAGGTAAAGTAAAGTAGGTATTCCTCCTTGGACTGCCCTCGTATATATAAATTGAATAATTTGCCGTTTACTTTCTTAAGAAAAATATTTTATATCCGAAGTTAATTCAAATGCAAATCCTTAAATTATTGACTAATAATAATATGATTTGTCCGTAATTGAATTAAATACACAAACTTTTCATAGTCCACAAATTAGTTATTCTAAAGGACTACATTTAATAAAATGAAGCAATTTTCGTGATCCTCCAATCATTCTAAATATAAATAACATGAAGGAAACTTCACTCGGATGTTAGGAGAGAAACAACCGAAGCACTTGTTGACAGGACCACTTTATTGTTGTCCTTTTTTCGTTTTCCGTTGTTGAAGTTTTTCTTTGAATACTCTTGGGACCAAAGAGTAAACATATTCGAAACTGACTTGCTTACAGTTTGCTCCTGCTTTTCCTCGGTTTGGCTTTTCTCCACGATTCCAGTGTGCGCATTATTTAATCGCATGTATTGTACTCATATACAATGTATCGTATATTTCTTTAATTTTATTGAGCTTTGAAAGCAACAAATAACATAGAGAACATCTTCGAGTCGAGGGAAATTGTTGCTGAAGTTAATTCGCATTCGCACGCACATTTTCGCAACACACACTCACAAGCAAACACTTGCTCCCATATAGAGACATGTAAACGTATAAATGAGGGTGGTCACAGAAGTACCCGTGCCCGTATCATGACGTGTTGTTTGAGAAATTACTATATGTCAATCTATGAGAATCGACTGCTGGTTGAAGCTATCACGATAATGAACCAGTTCACACATTCGACATTAGTTCGGAAGTTCCCTAAAGTTCGAATTACTGACAGTACTGAATATCGCTGGGAAAAGTCTTTCGAAATGAGAGGGAAAGTTGAGAAATAAAGATATTTATTTCCAAATTTGTTGTGCATTCTTTGTTAGATCGCATACTTATGGGACTACCCTCGTATCTCCACTTAACACTCCCGACACATCTGCACTCTCTGCTTATCTGCTGCCAATCTGAACAATTGAATAGAACACGACCTCACCCGAGGACAAGGAAGTCAAACAAACATAGAAACACACAATTTGGATCTCTTGTCTGAATATCAAGCAATCTTTGGAAATAAATAAGAAAGGAAGGGAGAAACGGAAAAAGGAAAAATCAGAAGTAGGCAAATCAGAGGAAGCAAAAAAGAGTTTAGGAAAAGGAGCGGGTGGGGGGGGGGGGGGGCTTCACATAAAAAAGAAATACAGACTTAGTTATCACGTCAAGTATTTTGTAGGCGTTAGTTTTCCCATTGACCCTTTTTACTCCCCCTTTCAAATGATATCCTTTTCCAACATTCTTTCGAAAGATTCATAAACCTTTTGCATCGACTACTGATTTAAGGTGAGGATAGCAAAAGCCTCACACTCTCTCATAACACGAAGCTGAAGGTTTCAGAGGTAGAGTATAGAAGCCTTTAAGGCAGTATACGTCACTAGTATATGAAAACTTAGCTCATGTTTTAACAACAACAACAAATTATCAAAAGGTTCAGAAGTTTTGATTAAGTTTCATATGGTAAATTGATGTCCTCAATTATTTAGGACTAGATTTCTACGCCGTCTATTCTGATTCTCAAGAGTTCTTAAGTTCTTCTCAAGAGCAATATGGGATATCGGAAAAGTTGAGCTGAATCCATTGTGTATATGACTCTGATTATGATCACAAAACAAGGTATTTTACATGATTTCTTTTCTTTACTGTCCACGCCTTTTCCTGTACGTTACAAACGTATGCTGCGTGAAGTAGTTCAGTCACATTTGTGTCCCAATAACAGTCGAGGGTTAAGCGTATATGTACGGGTAGCTGTGCTCGTTGATGTAGTCGCAGAATACCAGAATATCTTCAAATGTCGTGTGAAATTAATGACACTGCAGCGAAGATACGACGACAAAATGGCTCATAATTTTATGCCAGGCACGCAAAATAATTTCATAAAATAGAATGATAATCATAGAATAATACCTAGAACCGTCTTTAAATGAATGTCTCGAGATATTATGGGTATATATGTATGTATGTGTCAGCGAATGAGTGAGTATATTTTTTGTATGTCTCGCAGAGGGTTCTTTTTTTTTATATTTTCTTCGCGCTGGATGTGGTAATTGCTTTAGCGGGGAGCTTTAAGTGAGCAGCTTTTTTACTGTAATTAAGAACTAACTTTCTTAGCAATCCTGTTAGAAATAATGATCTTAAAGGATTATATTCCTTATGGGATGGGATGGCATGGGACGGGATGGGATGGGATGGGGTTGGATGGGTGTATCCCATCTGGGATGAGTATCTGAAGGGTTGATTATAATTTAGGTTAACTCGATCATTACACATAACATACTCTTTAAGATTTGCAAATAACGAATGGTGCACCCTTTGAATGAGAGGGTGGTACATATAATTAACGGTGTCACAGGCATAATTAACGGTGTTTAATCATACACTGTAAGGAGATGAAGAGAGAAAAATGGACAAAAGTACAAAAAGAGAACTAAAGAGAATGTTCTTTACGTTGTTGTTGTTCTTACTGTCGATATATATAATTGAAGCAGCCTTATCTTAATACGTACATACATATGTGTGTATGTATATGTACATTTAAGAACTACACGCTTCCATTTCGCTTGGATGTAATTTTTTGTCTGCATTCATTTGCGTGAGTTTCTTTCTGGTATCCTGCGTAGTTAAAGTAGCTTTATATTCATATAGTATATCCATAATTTTATGTACATACGAATGTATGTGAAAGAAGCTTCATCGGTCGTTGGATATGAATAAAGTTCTTGTCTTTTCATATCGCACGAAAAATCTACCAGAAAAATAACACAAAATGGACTACTTTTCCTGCTTGCTGAAACATGTGCGGAATTAAGTCAGCTTTAATTTGCTGAAAAGTAGTGAAGGACACGTAAAACTGTATTAAAAATTAACAAGTGGATGTGAAATGAAAGAAGGCGAAGAAACAGGAACAGAACGAGCCACATACTCGTGCATACATACTTAGGCACACCAACAACACACTTACAACTTAAATTTAAATATTTTATGAGCTCCCAAATCCCAGCTTACAAGCATTCGGAGAAGCATGGAGGCCAAACCTCTGAGCTTTAAATGCACTCAGCGCGGATATCCAGAGGCACACATACGAGTATACGAGGTAACTTCTGGATATATACTCACAAACATACACCCACACACACCCACACACATCCACACACTTATGAAACATCAATGATTTCGTGTTTAACTAACCGAAAGGAGGAAACATTTCAGCCGCGAAAATTATTAAAATTTATATCCTGACACATCTTCAGTCCCATCATGAAAATTTGAACATACACTGTGCACAGTATAGCCTCATTAGTTTGGGCAAAAGTAGACCTTAAAAGAGTATCAAAATTAAAATCATAAAAGCCATAAAAATGTTTGAGATTAATTCAGTTTTTCAATGAAGTCAATTGAAATGAATTCATTTCAATATGTTTGTCCCTATAAATTTAAATTCCATCCATAGATCGCCATTCTTAGAGCAGATGGGCTTCCCCTTTCGATGGGCGGTTGAGTTCTCTGCGCAGATTGTCGAGGTTTTACTGTACGCATGCGTCTGTCAGAATGAAAGTTAATACAATTACGCAGCCATAAGTAAAGGTAACAGTTAATAAAATTGCGGCGATGTGTGGTGGAGTATTAAGAAATATGCGAATAATACTGCGGCGAATGAAATTCTGTTTTAAATCCGAAACTAAGAAGAGTTAAAATCAAAAAAATCATTAAAATCAAAAATCAATAACGATTTCATATCCACTATTTCCAACTGCCAATTGCCACTAACTCGTGAGTCTGTTCACCATAAAGCCTTAGGTTTGACGTGCAACTTTTTAAAATTCAGTTGTCGACTGTCTGATTTTATTAATTCCTATAACTTTCGCAGTGCTAATTATATCGCGCTAAACAACTTTTTCGTCTCTGTTAATTGGAACTTCCTTTATAACAAACTAGACTTAAAGGATATGTATGATAATTTTAAGAGGGTTATTGATGAGGGTTTATGTTTATACGTGCCCACTAAAACTCGCAAACGTAACTTTAAACTGCCATGGTATAACCGTCGTCTACTTCATCTTAAAAATGTAAGGAACAAAGCACATAACAAGTTTAAAAAAACGAATTCTTCTGAGGACAAAGCTATTTTTATCTTACGTAGGCGCGAATTTGAATTCTTATCGAAATTCTTATATAAGAAGTACTTGAATGGTATTGAGCGCAGTATAAAATCCGATTCTAAAACTTTTTGGATTTTTTACAACTCAATGCGCAAATCCAGTAGAATACCAAATTCAATGAATTATGAAGGAGTATCTGTCCATAGCAAACAGGATATCTGTAGCCTCTTTTCTAACTTTTTTGAGTCAGTTTTCGTTCAGGGTCAAAGTAGGGATGACTATACGAGTACCGACTTCTGTGAGCTAAAGCCCTTGGTTAATATCGGACGGATCGCTCTTTTGGAGAGAGACGTCCTAGATGCTTTGGAAAGCCTGGATTCATCTAAAGGTGCAGGATACGATAATATGCCACCATCGTTTTTAAAGAATTGCGCTAAATCTCTTTATGTCCCACTGACTATAATCTTTAACAAATCCCTTGATTCTGGTATTTTTTTGGATTATTGGAAAGTCTCTTATGTTGTTCCTATTTTCAAATCAGGTAGGAAAGATGTAATTGAAAACTACAGACCGATTGTCAAGCTGTCCATTATACCAAAACTACTTGATAAAATCGTGAACAAATATCTGTTTAATTCTTTTAAAAATTACATCTCATTGCACCAGCATGGTTTTTATCCTGGTAGATCTACTAGCACTAATTTGATAATCTTTGAAAATTTTTGCGTTAATTCAATTGAAAAAGGCTTACAAGTCGACGTCTTGTACACGGACTTTATGAAAGCTTTCGACAAGTTGAGTCATACTGCCATTCTTTCGAAGCTTGAAAACCTAGGGATTCACTCCACTTTTTTAAAGTGGCTGAAATCTTACTTATTGAATAGAAAATTAATCGTGAAAGTTGACAACTATATCTCCAGAACCTTTGTAGTGAATTCTGGCGTTCCGCAAGGTAGCCACTTAGGACCTTTGCTATTTTCTTTATTCGTTAATGATGTATCTTATATTTTTAATTTTTGCAAGGTGTTATTGTATGCGGATGACATAAAGATCTTTGCCACTATTGAAAATCTAGTTGATTGTCATAAGATGCAGAGAGACATTTACGCGCTGATTGATTGGTGCAACGGGAATGCACTCAGATTAAATTTCTCAAAATGCAGGCTGCTATCATTTACTCGTAAGCAGCTACCTATTTCATATAACTATGCTTATGACGAATGTAACTCTTTTAATAGAGTTAGCATTACTAAGGACCTTGGTATTTTCTTTGACTCGAAACTACGATTTGATGCTCATAGGGAATACATAATTGCGAAAGCGAGCTCTCAGTTTGGTTTTTTAAAGCGTAATTCTGGTGAATTTCGTGATCCCCTCACTTTGAGGGCATTATTCTTATGTATGATCAGGTCTATTATAGAGTACGCTTGCGTCATTTGGATGCCGTCGTCAAATAACGACATCTGCAGACTGGAGAGAATCCAGCGGCGATTCACGAAGTATGCGCTCCGTAACTTTTACCACTTTGGCAATATTCCTACTTATAACCTTAGATGCCGTATCTTGAATTTGAGATCACTTGAAATGAGAAGGCAGATGCATGCGGTACTGTTCGTCAAAGATATTTTGGATTGTCGTGTTGATTCTCCAGATCTTCTTGCGCTTATACCATTGTACGCTCCATCTAGGCCACTCAGAGAAAAATGTTTATTTTTTACACCTTATCACAGAACCTCTTACGGGAATCAGGAGCCGATCTGTAGATGTGTGTCACTGTGTAATGTTTTAGCAAATGAGCTTGATTTTTCTTGTAACAGAGTGATGTTTAAATCACAATTATGTATCCTTGTGGACTCATTAGCCGATACTTAATGTAATGTAATGTTTAAGTTTAGTTTAGTTTTAAGTTCTTAGTTTTAAGCATTACACCTGTAAGGGCTAAGCCCGGTAGGCGAAATTGAAATAAATAAATAAAAAAAAAGTTCCCCCCCATCCTCATGATTTGCATGTCATGTGGAAAATTGGGCGGACCACGCCCATAATATTCCGTCAGTATTAGCTACTTCTCTCTCAGCTCTCCTCTGTTGTTACTTTGATACACACAGAATAGGATTTGTGTAATATTCAACTTCTAATGGAACAGATATTCTAAAAATGGGCGGATTACGCCCATTATAATTTATTATCAAAGGAATAACAATCTTCATCTATATCTTTGTGATGTAAAATAGCACAATTCTTTACACATTTTGTAGATATTCACGCGTAATGATTGTGGGTGCATAATATGAAAAAATTACGTCCTTTAGTAAATCGTCTTTTATGCGTATTATGTGAAAAAAGCCAACGTTATCTCTAGTAGATAGCAACACTGCAACGACTTTAAATTTCGATAAAATTTGTCCAATTTAATAAATTCATTTACCATTTTCTCTTAATAGCTTGTGACAGAAATCAATTTTATTACAACAATAGCAATGTTTTTATAACAAAAAAGCTATTAAAGTCAGTCAGGAAGGGAGAACAATGACTGAACCATTTCAGAGGATCCAGGAAGCCATTGAAAGTGTCTGTTTCCGTTAATAAAAATACCAACATTTAAAAAAATCATGTTTTCATTTTATTCTATGAATTTACAATGGAATGGAAAAATTAATAATATACAATATAATATTTAAGGAAGACCTTCATTTGGAAATTATTCAGTTTATTTAATTAATTAAAACGTTTAAAACCGGACGGAAATGAAATTACAAACACTTTGTTGAATTCGTCGAATTCAATTCAAACAATTTTAAACAAAGTTTGAAAAAATCAAAACTTGTATAAGAGTTCATAATTAAAAGACCTTTTATGTGTTATTTAATAAATTCATACAATTTTTGAAATTCCGATTCTCAGTACAATAGTTGAATATCAATCTGTGTAGATGTTTAAAGTTTAAATATTTCTACCATTAAATACAAGGATTACATTAATAGTGTTATCAATTATATAAATTTTAAAAGACACTTTAACACAATCCTTTAAATTAGTTCAGGTCTTAAATCATGATGTAACTCATACCATAAATACATCTAAACGACGAACATACTTCCTGCATCGCGACGGTCTATGTTCCAATATTTTCCCCACTTGAGCGTGGGTTCCTTCCACTGAGAAATGCAACCGACTGAGAAGTACGTGATGCAGGCCGAAGTTAGTAATTGAGTTCTTTGGTTGGGGCGAAGCGCACCACTAAAAAAGTTGCCCACCTCAAATTCGTTCGTCTCATTCTTCTTCTTCAACGTCTTTCCTTTTTGTTTGTCATCTTCAACATCGCTTATGCTAGATTTCGCGGTAGGGTACCCGCAGCTGGTTGCTACGTGCTTCGTATGTCATAAACGCTCTAAAGTGCTTAACGCTCTTCTTCGTGAAGAAGCTCAAACTTTTACACATACACATACAAGTACATGAGTAGACATGCATGAGCAGGACCTGCTCGCATTTCTATTTCTACGAAAACCTACTTGCACTTGTACTCTTCTGTTTCTAAAACTATACTCAGCCAGAGGTTCAATGGATCCATCTGATCGTTACTCTCTCTCGTATTTCCCTTTTACTTATGTTATGTATAACTAGAAATAATCATTCTGCAGCTTATTATTATGGTTATATAGTATAGCGCATGAATACCATACCCAAATTATGACTCACTACTCTACAATCGTTAATGAGACATGACCGAACTAAGAACTTTAAGAAAGATATACATACATAGTTTAGATTTACATATATAGATATGTACATATAATGCCTGTAAAGCTTATTATTGTTATGCGTATGGAGAAAACGCCCCGGAGCCTCTAGATCTATCGTGCCCCTTCCTAACTCCTGGGTATTACAGTGTTTCCTCTAAGCTTTAAGTCTAAGCGGGTTTGGGTCTTTAAGATGCTCTTAAATATGTCTCTTATCAGAAAAGATAGCTCCGATAATTAGCAGAGCATTATGTGTATAGTATACTGAAGGTTTGCTTAAATTTTTCTTCTTATTATTATTGAAATGTATTCTAATGAATGCGTATAATGTATTGGAATAAAATAAAATGCATCTTCTACGACGAATTCTACGTTCTTAGCGTTCATCGCTTAATTTTACCGTCTTAGCGTCTAGTCAACATCATTCTATTCATATTTACGTCACAGGCTTACCACTTTGTATGTCCTTATCCAGGCTTCGCTTTCTAAGCGATAACTGCTCCCAAAGCGCGTCATGTTTTTTTCGGTGTCACGTGACTGTAAATGCTTGAAAATTGCTTGCGCACGAGTAAACATAATCGTCGTCATGCATGCATGATGCCGCGATGAGGCGCCGACGAGGGCTGAGCACCAAACGCGACTACGTAATCGAAAACATGTTCGCTGCGTTGGCAGCTCTGGCAGCTCACAACCCACTAACAATAAATTCCTAAAACGGCTAAATTTTATGGAAAATTGAAAAGAAAATGGGACATGAAATGGAGGTTGGAATTTAAAAATTATGCCAGGGCACCAAATTGAATTGTTATATCCTGCGACGATCGAAGAAATTGAAAGGATTTCGATACTGCTTCTGAATGCTTATTGAATCGCGATGGAGAGGAAAACTGGTCGGGAATGAGTGGGTGTTGCGAGCGCGGTGTGGTGTGGTTTGTGGGCCGTGCAGAGGGACACAAATACGTTTGTGGTACTCATACAATGAGCCAGAAATGAAATGCATATAAAAGACGATAACAGATTCCTTCTTCTTCTCCTTCCTCTTCTTTGTTCTGCGAACCACGTTGTAGTGCTTTAAGAAGAATTCCGGACCCTCTCTTGTGCTATTGAATGGTTTTTAAGGTAATGTTTCTGAACAATTTTATTAAAAAGAAATGAAAATCTTTAAATTCTTTTTATAATCTTTCTGTTTAAGGCTGGCCACCCCATTCACGGTGTTCGTTGTTGGGTCCTTTCAGTTTTTAGCAATATTTCGAGCTGTTTCTGTGATTTTTCTCTTTCTAGAAAATAACTTTGTTAAAGAAATGGTTTATTTTTCCTGTTGACCGCCGACTCTTCTTCGTAACCGCTCTCATTTTCTTGGTATACAGCCACTTTTTTGTTTGTTTTTGTTATTTTTACACAATTGAATTCAGTTACGTTCGTTCGTCCGGAAATTTGCAGTTTCCTTTCTGGCGCCTTTCTTTTATGTTGGACTGGAATTATTACCGAAAACCTTTATGAAGTCGATGCAGGAATGTGCAACACTCTAGCGATGGGTAACGTAAAGGCGAATCAATCTCAAAAACAATAAAAAATTCATAAGCAGTAAAATTTTAATAACAATCAAATGCTCAAGACAGTGAAATGTTTTTATACTCGTATGTAGAATCAAATCTTGATATACAATCAAATTGTTTAATAACAAAAACATTAATATGTAATGACATTAAGTTAATATGAAAAATGTCTTTATATGCAATCAAAAGTTCTTGTAACGCACTACAAGTACATGATCTGTGTTTCTTTCCTTTGAATTTTGGGTTTGTACTTAATGCTTTTATTTAATAATCAGTTGCTTATCGATGGTAGCATGTTGCCCATCTCTGCTCTGCGTTGTCTGCTTCTGCTGCTTGTTTTCCTGATTCCAGTCTTCTGGTTAGCAATAGTTTTTTAATAAGCGTGAAGTTTCTTCTACAGTTTATGGGCAGTATAGCACCTGCTCAACACTTATCTTATACACTGAATGCAATACAAAATCGAAAATAGATCGAAGTAATGTAATTAAGATCCTTAAAGCACATTAAGACTCTTGTTATATTCTTTAACTATAACTTTAGAATCATTAACTTTAGTACTTTAAAACTCTTTAAGTCGCTATTTAAAAATGGACTATTTTTTTCTTCTTTTCTCATTCTTTCTTCTTTTCTCATTCTTTCAGACTAACAACTCATCTAAATAAAGTGAATCATGAACATTATTTAAAATCCTCAAATTAGTGCGAGTGGAAAACAATTACAATCTATAATCTACAATTACGCTGAACTAAGGCTCTATAAAGGTAACTACCATTAACACTATTTCCTGCATGTACAACTTTTAGCCTTTATGTACACATAGCAGCCAAACTTTAACCACCATCGAGTAGTGAAATAGACAAAAAATGGCTGCAAATCATTTCAGTACAGCCGCAAAATATGTGGTAACAGCTTTGAACTAACCAACACTAACGAATTTCTACAAAACTAATCTAGATGTCGGTCCATGAGGAAGTAAAATGATGGAAGTAAAAATGTCCGAAAATATGAACCTATGAACACAGAAAGACCACAGAAAACAACAACCTTTGATTTCCTGGCGCAAACCTTGATTGTAAAGCCGCACTAACTAAAGTGATAACTATAACTATATCGCAACCATACACCATACACCAACCACCCATCCACCATCCAACCATCCACCAACCACCCATCCAACATTCACCATTCACCCATCCACCATCCGAACTCTAAAGGTTGAGCTCGAACTTATCTGAGTATAAAGTTCACAATGAATAAAGTTGTTGTTTAAATGTTTTGTGAAGGCGGTGAAGGCGGTGAAGGCGGACGTAGAGACAGAGTGTGCGAGAGAGACAGAGTGTGTGAGAGAGAGACAGAGTGTGTGTGAGAGAGAGACAGAGTGTGAGAGAGAGATAGAGAGAGTGACAGAGTGTTACAGAGAATGAGAATCTTGTAGAGGATTGAAAGATATGTGAATGCATAAAGAAAAACTGTTCGTTTAAACCACAAAGGTTGTAAAAATATTTAGTTGCCGAAAACCTAAATATTTGTTGTCGGAAACACATTTGCTATTTGCAGTTATCTCAGCAAACATGGCCAGTAGTTCTTTGAGCCAAAAATGTCCGACAGCACCATCTGACACAAACATATTTAGATACATACGTACATAAAAATTCACATATGTACATAGGTAAAAACTCGACACTGTGCACAGATCATGGCAAGGAGTTCAGGGGAACGAAAGAAAGGGAAAGGGAGAGAGAGTGAGAGAGTGAGAGAGAGAGAGAGAGAGAGAGGAAGATGGGAACGAGTAATAGAGAGGGTAAACAAAGAAATTTGCAGTCCAGTTATAGTGAAATTACATACATACTTGTATATGGTATCATCAGAGCCTTCGTTGGAGCTGAGGACCAAAAGTAGCCACTTCAGATAAGTGCAGGTACTTCAAATGCTTGTAATTGTGGTTGTTGTTGTTGTTGTTGTTGCCACTGCTTCAGCAACATTTACATTCGTAATATCTGTTCCAATGTGTATCATCATCAACATCAACATCAACAAAAAAGTGTATACAGGTTGGTTGAACATTTGATAAACTTATTTTTTGGTTAAAAGTTTGCTTGATTCCTTTTGCCCTATCTCCCACTCTCCCTCTCTCTCTCTCTCTCTCTCTCTCCCTCTCTCTCTCTCTCTCTCTCTCTCTCTCTCTCTCTGATACACACTAAGAACGAAGGTCTTTAGTAGAAAGTGTACTGTAAAAGAGTGAAGACTAAAGTGCCTTTTCCGGCCTCCTCTCCATTCCATCCAAACATGTTACCGTCCGTGGTTAGTAGACCTCTTTTGTGGTTCTTCAAATAATTTAAGTGGTCACTGGCTATTTTATTTTATCTCTTCCTGAGTAATAGAATGAGTACTTACTTAGTTTGTTTAGCGATGGTTTAAATTAGCGAAGAATCAAGAGGCTACGTTAGTGGTTCATGACGTCCTCGAACAACAGCTTTAAGCACAATTCCTCGCTTGTGGCGTGACCTGTTTTCTAACATTTCAAAGCCAATTTACACAACCGAATTTACTCAACCTAGTTTTCAATAAAACGGTAAAGTTTTCTTTAGATTTTAGAAGTGGATTTCTAATTTGATATTCCATTAAAATAGCTTAATGAAGGGAAATAAAGATGTCTGTAGAAATAATAAACACACCGCGAGTACTTGAAGAAGAGTCTCTTCGGAGCAGCCATCGACAAAGGGATCGACCGACCTATTGTACCTGCATACGTCACCTTTAAAGACGCTTTGTACTTTTGTCCCCGAAGTTTCAACGCTAAGCAAGCACTAATAGAGGTTGTTCAGTGTCGAGGTTGTGTACACGAATAGCAGAGCTTAAATCGCAAAGAGTCACCGCAGACCACTCGTTGAAGCCTAATCGAAAGCCGCAACCGAGATGTCAAAAAGGAACAAACAACCACATTGTTTAAAGTGGTTTGTCCTTCAAGTGGTTTGTCAAGCGCTCACTTGAAATAGCGACGATTTTTGTTGCGTTTGTGGTCTCCCCGGTTTTTGGTCTTCCCCTGAAGCTGGCAGGTTCAAACAAAGCTGATCTAAACGCTCAATTATGGAGCCATCAAGAAATATGGGCTCCTTTTAGCGGTATTACATTTTCTTGTCACGGCAACATTTTATCATGAGTGCCTTAGGGATTTTCCCTCTCTCTCTCTCTCTCTCTCTCTCCCCTCTTCTCGTTGGGTAAGTGAATTATTTTGATTTTTTTTTCTAAAGAGAACATATTCCTTACATATTCGTATTTTTTGCAATTCCTTTTATGTTTATTTTGCCAGAGGAAGAATTTAAGCAAAACAATTTAGAAAAACAACACATTAAAAACTTCTACAGACTGTAAGAGACAAAACTGAAACAAAACCGAAGTGAAATTAATAAAGGAACACAGTAAAAAGAGAAAAAAAAAGAAATTATAAATTTTTTTCGCAAAGTTGTTGAATGGAGAAACGAGAAAAACGACAAGAAAACGGCAGAAAACAAAAGATGTTTTAATGTTTTGTTTTCTGCATGGACTTTAATAAGAACAAACTTTAGCCGTTGGCAACGCTGTTGTTTCCATCTCTTTTACATTTGCAAAAGTTTACAAAGGTTTTTTACTTTTAAATTCTGCAAAATATGCTTATCTGAAAAGAGAGAATTGTAGATATGGAGCGAGAGACAGGAAGATAGAAAGAAGAATATAGATTAATTAGCTTTAATCGATAAGTTTAAACTCATCCAGAGAGAATAACCTCGTATCTATCTAAGCTCCTCAAAGCACCCCTCAAGAAACCCTTCTAGTTTGCTGCCAAAACTGGCTACAAGAATCCCCAAACTCTTTGGTTTTAAATTCATCATCCATCAAACTTTAAATGTGCTCGTACGATAAATTAAATTTAAGTCATGATTCAGATAAATGATCAACTGATCGACTGCTTTTGATATATCATATATGTATATTGTTTGTATGTTCTAAAACATCCGAATTTAGACTATTCTAAGTTACTCGTATATATTCCCATAGCTTCAAATATAGTCTATAGTCATAGTATCATTAACGAAGGTGGCGTAAGAGGAAGGGTGTGAGTGAGGAGGGCGAGAGGTAGAAGGTGAGGAACAAGGAACAGAAATTCCTCACATTTCAAGCGAAACCTCAACGATTTCTGGTTGGTTGGTGAGTTTATTAATTAACAGAAATCAACCACATGCAAACAAGACAAGGCGCCACATGCTCCATTGTATCCGCTGCGAACACACAGAAATCACAGTCTTCCCCCTGATTCTCCTCTTGCACCAAAAAACCATAATATCCACATCCACACCCGCCCTCAGAGAACGCCTCGCAGCACGTCAAGTTAATTAGTTTTGATTCCTCAAAGAATAAAGCAGAGTCCTTCCTCTACTAACCGAACACTTCCCCCATACCGCCGCTCCCTTCGCCCTTCTGCTATCCACACCCCTTATATCTGAGACCAGACCTCTGTGTAGTGTACATTTCTTCCTTTCCGATCTCTTTCCTATTCCTCTCAACATTTCTCTTTTCTCCTCCCTTTTCTTGTCTTCTCTTCTTCACCTTCTTATTCACCGATGTTGCAGTCGCTTTTCCGGTCATGATTTCAGTTACTGTCAGCTCTGTTCTCTCCGTCACTTTCTTCCATTCTTTCGTTCTTCTTTTGGCGTGTTGGTTTCTATTCTATATTCCATTTCAATCTGTTTTTTTGTTTTTGTTTTTCGTTTTGTTTTTATTAATTTATCCCACAGGCCTCATAAAGCAGAATTTCAAAGGCAGCTACAACAACAACAACAACAACAACAACAACAACTACAACAGCGGCAATATGGCAAGTTTGATGGACGCTTTGTTTACAATTTTTGCCTCAGGTTTGAATGACTGCGTTGTAGCTGAAGCGAGGGCGACGGATCCAAATAATAAAGCCGCCAGAAACACAGCTGGATCTGTAAGCTTGTTGTTTTGATGCACATGAGTGCATTGTTGTTCTGATCGGTGTCGTTGCTGTTGTTGTTTGTTGTTGTTGTTGTTGTCGTTGCTGTTTGGTTTTTGTTGCTATTCCTGTGTTTGTCTATCAATGAAGATGAGAGAAATTAAAGTAGATTTTATTATTAGACTTCAACATTGATTTCGGCATGCAAGCAGTGCAACATATTTACATATATGTATATATATATATATTGTATATATGTACATACATATATTTGTGGAAATGCCTGTGTTCAATTATAAATACTATAAACACACATACATACATACATACATACATACATGTGTATATTCGTATATCACCCAACTTATTTGAGGAGTGATGAATGAATAACTGAATTCCTCCTGCACGTGGACGTACGCATCTTTGCGGTAGGTAACTGTAAATGCGACTACTTTAATTGGGGTGAAAATACACTCTTCCCTTTCTTGTTCTTCCTCTTGTTTACTTTTGCTGAAAGGTAAACCATACATACATACATATGTATGTATAAACATGCAGATACATTCACCCCACATACACGAATAATCAATTCTATTTCTGTATTCGTATTGGGATTTTTTTATTTCGGTACCAAGACATTTGGTATCCCCAAAAAAGACACCGAAAACACACCATCTGTTTTCAAGTTTTCGAATTTAAAATATGCCTCGAGGTTTTTTATTCATACATAACCATATATTGTATGTTAAGAATGAACCCTCATAGTTTTAGAAAACACTTTTCTGATATAAAATATTCCTTGACCTAAGAGCAACATCATTTTCATTTATGCTACAAGGGAACTAGCAGAACCTGAGAACTGATAGGAACAAAGCAATTTATTACACCACTTTTTGACATCCTAGGGACTTGAGTTAGGGAACCAAGAATGTATACAAAACTGTCCCTTTGTATTTCCTCAGTCACAAATTTCATTTGCATGAAGTGATTTACTGAAGTGATTACTGATCATTTTATAAGATTTCTTTCGTTATTTTAATATACACGAGGGCCGGAAGTGATTATTATTACCTCTTTTCAAACTTGTCATTCTTCAGTTTCAAACTTAAGCATACACAACTTTACGGGGATCTTATTTTCGAGTATAGTAACTTCTCAAACAACAACCGCCATCTATCAAGATCGGGCACTTATGGAACCACCCTCGTAACGCGTAACTATTACTTTAAAGTACTGCAAATCTAAGCACATCTCGATTCGCAATATTTTGGGACTACCCTCTTATAACATCATCTTATACAATCTGAACCCCTGCAATCTAACCTGACTGGCAATCATGGAATACTTTCTCCTTACTTAATTATTTTAAATCGTTTTGGGGGAGGAGTACGATTCTCCATCTCTTGAGGATATCAGGTCCGTAACACTTCCGTAAGTTTTACTGACTATCATAGCAAAAACCATAAGAAGATGGTCTAAATTACGAGTATCTTTTAGAGGGTAAAAGAAAGAACAACACCACATGAGTTTCATAGAGTATCCGCCAAGAACTCAATCCAATACGAAGCTTTTGGGAATTACGCTCCAGAACTCACTCACCGAAATAACCACGAAGTTGTTTCTGTAATCTATTCGTAGGTTGTATTAAAGTAATCTTCAATTTCAGCTCGTATCTAAAGCGATATCATTTCTATCAATAATATTTGATGTTGTTGTTGCTTCAGATTCTACTCATCGAATTACATCCACGTTAAATGATTTTTTCGGGAACACTTTCTCTGTTCGATTATGTAACTTACGCGATGCCAAAAGCGACAAACATATAAATGAGATATCTTCTATACATCTTCTCCTTTATTTCGTTTTAATCGAAAGAAATCATCGCCATCGTCATCGTCATCGGTGTCATCATCATCATCATCATCATCAGTATTAAAAGTGAGTTTGTGAAGTTTGGTTGGTGTCCGGTAAAAGTGCTGTAAATTCGCTTAGCTGAAGCTGACAGGCTCATTGTTTGTAACTTCATTCAAAAGTTTTCGTCATCTTTGTTGCTGTTGGTGTTTTTGCTAGTGGTACGCTGAATTATGATGATGATGTGAATCATCGTTATCCGTTACCGCAAGGATTTAAGTTTTGCGGTTGCTCAAAACTAGTTTAAGTTTGACTTGACTGAAGGTATTCCTTTTTTTTTGTTATGTGGTTGTTGCGAAGTTGCCAACAAATCGAAATTACGTCAACGTATTTCGGTTGGCAGTGGCGTGTATCTGATGTTTGAATTTGAGGGTTAAATGTAACAGAGGATGAGAGGATTATAGAAAAGGGTAATTTGTTTGGAGAACTCTTGAAATGGGTCAAACATGCAATTTAAATTGTACTTGTTTAGTGATTATAATGTCGAGAATTTCTGTCAGATTATCAAAGGTTTCGTTTTGAATAATAGAATAATAGTTGTGGTTTTCATATTGCAGATTTTCAATCGTTCGTTGATTGGAAACCTCTTTTCATCAAACCTCAAATATTTTTGTTGATTTGGTAGAGTGCAATTGAGTATACAGTGTAAAAGTTCTAAAAGCAATTTGAGCACTGTACAGTTTTTCTGCGCTCAAATGTTGAGAGCGCAGAAATCTGTCATCATCGATCTCCATGGAAGAAGTATAGAAGTTTGCGGAATGAGCTCCCCTTCCCTTTCACAGTTATTCAGTCACAAAGCTACCCAGTCACTAAGTCACTCAGCATGTTGTGTCTCTTCCTTACAAGCCATCATAATCTAATGCAACCTCATTTAATAATCGGATGCGCATTAATAATGCAGCCATGCAGAGCTTCCTTTAGAATGTATTCCTTAATGATCAAATTACTGATCTGAAAAGTTAATGATTCCTTCATTCGAATAATGAAATAAAAGGTTATTTTTTTTTTAATTAAGGCAGTTTATGTTACAAAACCGTAACTATTTTTTTACCTACGTTGTAAAAGTTATCATAAAAATTGGAGATGACTTTTTAAAGAAAACGGGGAGAAATTAATTGGAATTTTAATTCTTTTATTCTAAAATATAAAAGTAAAATGTTCATTTGTCTTCTCCTATTTTTATCTACATTTGTCTAGAGGGAGCTGTGTGTGTGTGTGTGTGTGTGTGTGTGTGTGTGTGTGTGTGTGTGTGTGTGTAGGTGTATGTGTATGTATCCATTTCGCTATCGTTTAATGGCAGTGTCAGAAAAACGTTTATTAAGTAACACCCGAGGCTCTCCGATACCAGAAATCACTTTCCTTAATAGCTTTTTGCATATATTTGTGTTCCGTTTCAGATACTTGATCTGTCCTGATGTTTGTCTCTCTCTTTCTGTTTATACCTTTGTGTTTTGTTTCTCTTTGTGTATATACGATATGTTATGTATCACTCATTCGTTTGTACATATGTATGTTCTCGTATCTGTCTCTAGTCGCATATATGTATCTCCTGTCATATTCTTTGCTTCCTTTTTACTCTACAAAAAAAAGTCCAATAATTTTGAATTCAATGGATTGAGAATCATTTGCATACTGTACAGTATGCATTGTGTACATGAGGAAAGAATGTACATGCATCTCCTGGCTGGTCGACCCGACAGTTCGGTGGTCTAAAAGAGATGGAGAATAAGTCACTTGATAGTACTTGATATCTGATTTATTTATTTTTAATTCTGGCTCGAAGCTGCTTAAATTAAAAGCACAAGTTTTTTATGGGAATATATTGGGTAATATTATAGGATATATAACGTTGATCTTTGATCTATTAAAAATGATTAAAAATAAAGCTTAAAAATAGGCCAAACTTTTTTCAATAAATCTCTATTGAATGCCAGAGTCATTACTAAGTCGTCCTGGTCACTGGTCTTGGGAATCTCAGTTGTTGAGTGAATAAAAATAGATTTCTTGGGGGATTGTATCGGGCCATGTACATGTGTACAGTTAACCAAACAAACTCGGACGAAATGCATTCATCAAAATTAATTTAACTACAGAATTAATTAATTATTTACTGTAGATTTCCATTGAACCATTTTAAGAAGCATCTGAAACCTCAGTTCTCTGTATCCAATTTCCTCGAATTTATTTGGTAATTTGGCAAATTAATCAGTTTATCGCTCCAGGGCAAAATATTGTACAATAGTATTGTGAGACTGCAGTGGTTAACGAGTATACATTATAGTGTATTAGTGTGTGTGTGTGTGTGTGTGTGTGATAAGTGCGTGTCACCTGCTCCTGAAATTAATGGAGAAACAATCGAGTTTCGGTTGCTGTGTAAGCAACTTAATTAACAAGACGGAAGTGCAATTACCGTTAAACGGATGTTGTTATTATGTAAACACAGAATTGCACCCCTTTCCCCGGCAGACACTAGAAGAGCCTGCTTCGGGTAGAGAAGGGCGAGCAGTCGGGATCGGTGGGCGAAGGAAGGATCTGTGATTAAGCATGTGCTTGCTTGTGTGTGTGTGTCTGTGTGTGTCTGTGTGTGCCTGTGTGTGTCTGTGTTAGAGTAGGTTCAATGTGCGGGTGTCGTTGCGGCAACGCGTTTCAGGGGCGGACTCGTAGCACTCGTACTCGTTTATGTGTCTGACGTGCGACGGCTTCCTTTTTATGTTTCCCTTTTTTTAGGGGCGAGACGACGATGACAACACATAAAATAAATCAGTCGCACCCAAATGTGCAGCAGCGGGCTTTATAGCAGCGCAGGAGGGTGGGGAAGAGGATCGGAAGAGCTGAGCTGACGTGATGAGATGAGATTAATTTAGAAGAAGGGAGGAGGGGAAGAAGACTGCGCCGGAGCGGGACGGGACGATATGCGTCTCTATCGCAGTGCATATGAAATGAAATGTCAGCATCTCTGCAGAAGGTTACGAGTATCTCTTTCTTAATCTTTTGCATCTTCAACTGCAACTTCAGCTGCTCTGCTTTTTCTTTTCTCCTTTTTTTCCTGCTTTTTGCGTGTTTTCACTCATATGCAACCCGTATGATTACCCGTGCACCACATGGAATCATTCTGGTGCGCTTTTCTTTACTATAAAATTATCTCGCAGCTCGCAGACCTCCGTGTATAGAAGACGCTGTGGCTGTTGTTGTTGGCGTTGCCGTTGCCGTTATTCCTTGCCTGGCTGTAGTAACAGTAGTAGTAACAGTCGCAGTTGCATAAATACTAGAATTTTGTGGGTGATAAAAATCACTTAATTTGAGACGAAGACAAAGCAAGGAAGACATACAGATGGATGGCTACAAAGATGTACATCCGTTGCCCGGATAATAAGCTGACAAAGTTGTCAGTTGTGGAGATGCATGTCGGATCTCCAATCGACCAGAGCATTACCAAAAGAGGGAGAGAGAGAGAGAGGGAGACAATACATTGTCTTTTGGGTTCGAGTTCGAGTTCAAATAAATTTAAGAATTAATTAGTTTTTATTAAAATAACGCAGATGTTCACTGACGTTGCGAAATATATCTAGAGCACATTCTCTACATTGGGTTAGCTTTTAGAATTAAATTTATAGAATCATCTCAGAGCGGAGAAGTGTTCGTTTCGGGTTGAACCGTAGCTGAAGTTCTTAGAATATCTGATTTCTACAATAATCTAATGAATGAAAAGTACTAAAGCAAATCATTGTTTCATGTATTATAGAAAAATGATCCCTAAGTTATAAAGAATGTCTATCGTCTTCTTTTTTGATGGATCTTCCTCATTTCTCATTATTTTTACTTCATTCTTTTCTCATTCTCTTCATTTAATCACATTTAGGATTATCTTAAAATGGTAAAAAGGTTAGAACTCAAGACACGATTTGATCTTCTCAACCTTTTGTTGCCTTTTATTTTTAAGTTCCTTTCTTCCATTTAGCAATAAATGCTTTACATACTCTTACATTCTTCTTCTGGTTAACATTTTAACTCCAATTTAGTCTAATTTACAATAAACATACACGCACACATACAGCGACATGTACATTTACTCAGGCACTTCATTTATACGAAGGTTTCGTCTGAATGCGTGGCCAACAGAATTAAATAAACTGGCCAACCAGCATTGGATTTGATGTCCCTTCTAGGTAACCACATGGGATCACCCCCACCCCGCCCTTAGAAAAACTAAAGCACACATGCACACATACACAAACACACACTCAGATTCCATTCGTTGAACAGAGAGTGTTCGTTTATTTCTGGTGATACATTTAGAATGGGGGGGAGTTTTTTATAGAACTAGTAGGCGACCCCGGTTCCATCGGGATGGAGTCATCTGTTGAAGTGGGGGACTTAAGGTGACTTTTGCACGTGAACGCGATCAGATCGTTCTCAAGCATGTTCGAATCAGGTTCCGAAGTTCTCATGCGATATGAGGCGTCAATCGTCGGCGCGTTTAGAAGTCAGATAATCGTTTTGAGACACCAACTTTATTGACAAATGGGTTGGATGAGTAGAAATGTACACCATCCATTCTTTAACCAACTTACTTACATCATGTGTAATGTGTAAAGGCCGGGGATCTCCTTCCGGGATGTAAGTTGTATGGTCTCCTTCCTGAAAACGCTTAAATATTAATAATAAACACTGAAAGTGTGTCTTATAAACACCCGCACAATTTAGTCAACAGTCCCCCGTCCCTTCCGCTGCGGTGGGAGGAGGGGGGAGGGGGGGTCTGTCTGCGGTTTGGCTGTAAGAATGCCGACGAGTACAAACGCATGTGAATAATTTATTTGCAGTTGCATAACTGTTTACGCCTTTCTAAACACAAATGCTGCACACATAAACTTCAGTGCTACTTTCGACTCTTTCCTCTTGCTCTTTGGTATCGAAGACACTTACTCAAGGATACGGATGCACCATGTAGATGCAGATTTTCTCGATTTCGTATGAAATACTCACCAGAACCAGACCCAGAACCAGAACCGAAAGCAGAACCGAAAGCAGAACCTCCAACAACCGCAATGAAACCGTTCATTTCCGAAACATGTTGCATGTTTAGCTTCTGTTGTCATTTAAGCTTCAGTCCCGGCCTCCTGCCTCTGAAGCGTTTTTCCACCACAGCACATCCACTTCTCCGACCGTGTATCCGTTTGTATCTCCGTACTTCCGTATGTGTGTGAATGTATGTGTGTGTGTGTGTGCGTGTGTGTGTGTGTGTGGGTGTTTCGTAAACCCATGTATAATGCTGTAGTACTCCTTTAATGTTGTTGTCGTTGTACTCGAATCTTGTTGTTGTGCTTGTATTTGAAGCGTACAAAAGCTTAAGGATGTTCCCGACAAACCAACAGAGATTAACAAGAGACCGCATCCAGCTGGCTCGCCGGCTGGCCGAGGACACTGGCTGCCTTTGTTTCGACGACGACGCTCTGGGACGAAATTGTATTTGCTCACCGCAGACCTCCCAAACTACTGCTGCTAGCTTCAGATCTCAAGATGCAGCTTCAGTTGAGTTCCATCCCAGAGTGTGGTCCATCGCACGAGTGTGGTCAAGGGACAAACAAAGAACCAGAGTTTGATGGGGTCCTTAATAAGCCGTGCTACTCCATCAAAATATATACCATAGATAGATATTAAATTAGTTGCTAGATCGATTTGGAGTGGCAGGAAAACCAAAGTTTTACTGCTTTATGAAAAACAAACCCATTCTAATAGAAAATAGACAGAAGTTTCGACCTGAAATTATTGCAAATGTTGAATCGAACAGCTAAACATATGTGTATATGAGTTCTGAGTGTAGAATGAATAGAATGAATTTATTGGCTTAATTTTAGTCAGTCTTGCAGAAGTAGCCATTGAAGTGGCGAAAATTGAAACAACAGTTATTTAAGGATATTAAAACACAGACATTAAATTGCAACTGTCGACAGCAGAATCGCCCGGCAGGTGTACCAACTAATGAACAGTAACAACAAAAACAAACACAACGTCGCCGTCGCCGTCATTTAATATTGCGTGTACCTTTGAACGGATAAAAGGATTCCTCTGCACCCCCGCAGGGAAAGCATTCATGGAAACAGGGACATGGAAGCTATATTTTAAATAGCAACAACACAATAAGGTATACTTTATAAGGTTCAGTGGTAGAGCTGAGCTGTGGAGCCTCGATTTCTAATGTCAATATACGATGTGTACATGTTGAATATTGTTAAATATAAAAGAGATGAATAAAAGCCATTAGATTCATAAGTATAAATATCGAAATGGCGATGTTGCTCTGAAATCATTGTGAGGTATAAATTTCACTCACAGTTACATTTGCTGTCATATAAATCAAAGGATCTATAAGAAAGGAAAGGATACCATATGTCCAGGGTAGGTTGCTGTCCAGGGTCTTTTTCTCTGAATGTATTAAATGTTTGATACAACATACATGTAACTCCCACCCAGTTTATAGAATAATATACTGACAAACACTCCATTATGTGGATATTTATGGACCAGGGCAAAGTAAAAGCTTTTAAAGGGTGGAAAATGAGGCTGCAGAAGTTTTCCTGAATAGTTTGTTAATTTTTTGTGGAAGACCATCAAAAATCCGCCAATTTGTCGACCAGAGTTGTAGACTGATTTATATTCTGCGTAATTTTGATTCGGTAGAATTTCGGTCCTAAATTTAAACGGAACTTATAGAGTTTATAGAGACTTTAGTGTAACTGTGGCTTTCGGCTTATAATTTAATTTAACCAGAGACAGAGAGTTACGAAGTCATGTACGACGAACATAGTAGAGTTTGTAGACGTTTTTATCTCAACTACACACTCTACTTTAAACATGAGTATTTAATTTCACTTTCAATAGCCTCCAAGGACGCCTCGACTCCAGTACTTCTCCAAGAACAGAAGTATTTCTAAGATATTCAGTTTCAAGGGCAACTAAAAACGAAACCCTTTTCTGAATCTGGAGTCAATTTTTCTAGAATTATGTTGGCTCTGGCCAACATGTGTCCTTTGTTGTGACACAATAAAAATAATGGTACTCGTATGTCTCACGTAAGCCAATTTTAACCCAGCTCGGAGGGAACATTGTAAGCTCATTTTAATACTATGAGTGGATAAGCGCTCATTAACAAAGATTCGGGTTCTCGTAACGTGAGCACTTCGCATCCCATAGATACCCAGACTAAAGTACCGACCAAAGTAGCAACCGTCTGGTTTCTGTTTTTTTTTCACTTACAATTACACATCTACACACATGTGTACACATACATACATACTCGTATATTCTTGTAAAATATTATTAAATGCGTTTTCTGTTTCGCAAGATTGTCTCATCTCATCTCGTTTCGTTTGGTTTTCTTTGTATACTTATACAAAATGTATGTATGTGTGTGTGTGTTTATATGAGTATACGACTTTGGCATATACATATGTAGATGAAAAAGTTTGACATGTATTTCGAGTATGTTGACATTTGCTTTGTCAATGCGCTGAATTTTCGCCAACTTTTCTTGGGATGTTGCATCTTTTGAGTGCTTGTATGGTTCTGTTATTCTTTAATAAATAATTAGGTATTAATTAACTTCATACAGAGCTGTAAATTCAATTCGAGAAATAATATTCGAGATAATTCAAGAGGGCGAAGGCGAAGATATAAGATGCTTTACATCCCGTCAGAAGCAAACGTGTGAATATTTTGTAAAGCAAAAAAAACGAATAAATAATTTCAAGTGATAAGTTTCAACAGAAGAGAAATATCTGAGCTGAAAAGTTGAGCAGGAACCCCTTCAAAAACCCCATCTCATCATCATTGTCATTGTCAGTATCATTATCGTTACCATTATCATCATCCTCAACCTGATTATCAATATCCTCGGGAATATGGTGCCCCTTTCGTGCCATTTCAGTCTTAACTCTCAACGCGTTTCGATTAAATTATGTAACATACGTGAATGCATGAATATGAATAAATATTCATATACATATGTACATGCATTTACACACACGGATTTACGGACGATTCTGATTCTTTTGTGACTCGATATTTCGATATACAACCGCGATTAACAGTATAACAGCCCACGATTTGCATATTTTACGATTACGTTTCCATCTGCAATTCCGAGAAGAAGTGTTTTTCTCGGCCGTTTCACCAAAAATGGTCCTATCAGCCAATTGATCTATGACATTATATTGTTAAGAAGTTAATAAGATTTACACACATGTCTCAGCTCATATATATATCTAGTGATACAGTACTTTTTGGGTGTGAAAATAGGCAAAATCGGTCAAAGGTTACGCTTACTTTTCTTTTCAGAAACTAAAAACTTTGGATTTCTTTGCAATAATATGGCCAGATATCGATTATGCAAGTTAAGACAACAACAAAATTACTACCTGAAAAATTTGACGAAAGTAGGCGTGGTTGGTTCACTTTCACGAATAAAGTACATGATTTGTAGGAATGTTACGGGAAAAAAAGCCAATAATCAAGCATTAAGACGGAAACAATTTCTTTATTTCAACGAGAAGGACGACGAATACTTTCATCCGGGTACGAAGTGTTCATCAATCTCGAGATTGCCCACAGTTGCTAGGAAACCAACACAACTTAAGTTCTTTTTTCTTCTTTTCTGTTTTGTTTTAATCTAACAATGAGTCCTCACAAAATTAATATCACTTTATAATTGTAAAATTTAAGCTTACGATAAATTAAACTCATTTTAAAATCATGAAGTTTGTGCGAATATAAAGAAACGACGTTAAGATAACAAATGGAACAACAACAACAATAACAACAACAACAACAACAAACAAAATAGCAACCATAAAAACAACCATAAAGACAGCCAGTAGTTAAAATAATAAAAACAATAACAACTACAATGCTATAACAACAATAATAGTAAAACAACAACAATGATGCTTGGCAATAAATCGTGTCCATCTCATTTAATTTGAAATTAAAAATTTGCTTTTCATTTATTTGAGTCAACAACAATGGATAGACGGAAAGAGAGAGGGAGAGAGAGAGAGAGAGAGAGGGAGAAAGAGAGAAAGGGATAAGAAGAGAGAAAATAAATAGGAAAAGGAAAATTGAATAGGGAAAAAAAATAGAAACGAAAGTAAACACAAGTAGAAAGCATAAAAATGGCGTTTTTCTTGACATAAACATTAATATTTTTGCCATTTTGTTGCTTTTCATAACTTTAACAAGTTGACCGTTTTTTGTGATCTGGCAGCACTGCGCCTGTCACGTCATGTTGTGGCATTTAGCGAGTGTCTTTCTCTTTCGCAGTCGGTGCCTGTCTTTTTCTGTGGTTTTCAGAGTTGTATTTATTTTAAATTTTCCCTTGTGATTATTTTTCATATATTATCTATTGTGTTGTTTTCGGAAATTAAAATATCGTATTTTTTATGGCAAATAAATTGTTTGCTGTGCTTGTGAAAGAGTTCAAAGTAACGCAAGACAGAGAAAGAGAGAGCGAGAGAGGAAGCCTTTTAATATAGTAGATCATCCAGCAAGTATTTCATTCGTTCTTTCATTTTCTCTCAATATCTCACGTTGAAAACTCTTCCTACTTTTAACAGATTTTTTTACTTTTATTTCTATATTTACTTTGGTTATTTAAAGTTAATTACTTTAAATATGTACGTTTTTAATTCATTTTAATAGAAAAATGATATCTTAAGAAAGTTCTGATATTTAATCACATTATAATAAATGGTGGGCCATCGACTGGCTTCTTTTTGAATTGAATAATTAATTTGAAAATAATTAACTTAGTTATTTGAATTCAAATTGAATTGAATAACTATATTATTAAAATTGGAACCGAATTGAGTAGTTCAAGAAGAAACTACCCGATGGCACATCTTTATACATATACGAGTGCTGTGTATAAGTTTCTTTTATAAGAATCACGGTATACAATATTTATCACAACAATCTACTAGAAGAATGTGATGAAATTAAAGTACGAGTTTAGTACGAGTTTAAATACCAACCCATGGTCCAGGTCCAGGACCAGCCATATCTCTCTGTACTCCCTGTCAAGGCGGTTCTATAATGCTAGAAACAACACACTTTCAATGCTTTTGAGTAACATTTTGAGTATCTCATTCATTGTCCGATATATGAGAGTATTCTCTGTCGGCCCAGTTGAGCTACAATAAAAGAGTTTCCGGAGGAATTCGAACATTTTGCAGAACTAAGAAGATTCCATTTAAGGCGATGAGACTTAAATCCGTAGAACTTAATTAGCTTAAAAGCAAAATACTTGGAAGAACTTCCGTGAGGCCGTTCATGCTACTCATGTAGAAAGCTCCTTCAGTCACAATCTCGCCAATGAGACTGACACCAAACAACACACACCGAAAACAAGCAGATAAAACAACAGCTGCAAAGAAATTCGAGTTTCTAATGCAATTTCAGGGAATGCAATTCAGCATTTAGAAGAAAATTCAGAACAAAAAAAAAGCGAAACGATGCTGGACGGCTTGGATTACAAAAAAAAGCAATAACAACAAAGCAAACTGATTGAAATTTCTTAATGTGAGGAGTGATGCAACCAGCCCAGTACAGGACTCATGAGATAAACGTCACTCACTGCTCTCTGCGATACTTTATAAATACAGGCGAGTGTCTGTGCGATTTAAGCATGTGCACCGAGCAAAGACGGCGAGTCCTTCGCCACTTCGAGCACACAAATTTACAGGATATTGTTTATCCTGGCAAAGAATTGAAAAAAAAAAACATCTTAAATACCGAAAGAAGCTGTGAAAAGTACGAGGGAAGAGTAGAGGAAAAGAGTGAGAGAGACAGACAGAGAGAGAGTGAGAGAGAGAGAGAGAGAGAGAGAGAGAGAGAGAGAGAGAGAGAGGGACAGACAGAGAGTATTCATGTCTCTAAACAAAGCATGTAGTCTCTATAAACCTATATACGTGTATGTGTGTGTGTGTGTATGTACATATGTATGTTTATAGATGTCTGCGTAGGTTTATCCTAACACGCCCATAAACAAAGACTGTCTGAATAGCATTCAGCATTCGTTTGAAGAGCGGATTAAAACCGTTCCTTGAGAAAGAATGTTGAATGCTGAATGGAGAGAAACATGAATCTGATTCAATTCGTTTCGTTGCAAACATTGTGTTCACTCGAATCGCTCGCAAACTGCGGATTTTTCGCATATTTAAGCTTATGTGATTTTTTCCGCCTGACGCCAGATGCTTTTCATTCGTTCATTCATTCATCGTAAGTACTGTAAACCTTGCTTTGGCCAATTTGCAAAAAATATCCTCCATACAGTGAAGGGTTTCTTTATACTTCCATGTTTTGTGGGCTACTCGTAGTGGGTAGTCATCATTCATCATTTATCACTCACCATTCAGTGCAATCAACGGAAACTATTCGCTGTTTATTCATTATCTTTTTCGAGAAAGGATATTTTGCAAAAAACCATAATGAAAGAGTAAAAAAGAACGCATGTCTATGTACTAAACATTACTGCGTTGCAAGATTTGCAATATTCACGAAGTTTACGAAGTCCGCGGAAAAATTAATTCAACCGCTCAAGTTCTCAAAAATACCGAATACCGGGCTTCTTGATAGCATTCCCGCTATTAATAAATCACGTCTTTTTTAGATTTTGAAAAGTTAATTAATACGTTTACTCGTGTAGCTAAAAGAACATGGAGAAAAGTGGGAATGTACTATTTATGTCACATTGTTTTCTATGATGGCCCATTTTGGCCAACGTTGTTTCACTTTAAATTCTAGAGTAAATCTGCAAGACTGCTTGCTGGCGGAAGAAGAGGAAGAATTTAAGCGTGCGGTGGGTGAAAAGAGGGAGGAGGAGAAGGGTAATAAATGTTCACAAAGATATGAAAGGGAAAATGAAATAAAACACTTTGTAAAGAAGGCCAAAACATCGATTGGCTGCCTTATTGGAGATGATGATGCTGATAGTGATGATGATAATGATGCTGATGGTAAAATTCAGCACCAGGATCGGCGGTCCAGAAGAATCTCACATAACTCAGGGATGCATTCTCAGCCGCCCCGCCCACCGCCCACCGCCCACCGCCCACCGCCACACCAAACCACTTCCCCAACCTACTCTAAAGGAAGGAAGCTCTGAGAAAGCGAAAGAGAAAGAGCGATGTACACAAGGAAAGTGAGAAGGGGTTAAAGAAACGTGGACAAAGTTGGGGTCTAATGGGGTGGTGGGGTCTAATGGGATGGTGTGGCCCCCAGGCAAGAATGTTTAATAAAACGCAGCTGCTTTTTAAGGTTTATGATTACGAATGAGACTCTACGGGATTTATTGACAACGTTTACTAGGAAACAAATGTGTGTGTATGTGTGTGTGTGTGTGTGTGTGTGTCTTGTGTTCAAGGCTGTGTTCGTGTGTCTGCTAGGGACGAAATGGAATGCATGGACACAAGTAGTTGTAACAGGAATTGTAAACAAGCTTCGTCTGCAAGGATGGATGGTTGCTCCGGGGCATGAGGCACGCTTCATTCAGGTTGCCGCAGAAGCACCGAAATATACTATATACACATATCAAAACGAGTGTATGTGTGAATGTATGCAGGAAGTCATTCAATAACATTTCATGGGTCAAGCGGGTGTGGACTTTAACTTTGCTTATTAATAAATAAAGCGCTTGAATGTTCTGGCACGACAACAACGACATCGACAATCGAAGTTTTGGAAGCTCAGAGGAGACTGAAAACGACAACTAGGAGGGGGATAGAGAGAAAGGGGGGGGGGGGGGTCTGATCGGTTTCGATTCTGGCCGGGGTTTCCTTCCGAGTTAATGAAGCAAATAAATCAAAGCTTGATCCTTTCTTGTTTCTGCTCCCTGAAGCAGTGCTGAGCAGGAACTTAAATGACCCCCCTCCACTCGTTTTTCACTCCTTTTTTACTCATTTTTCACTCCTTTTTCACTACTTTCTGCTTCCCTTTAACTTCTTTTTCCCCTCGTTTTACTGCTTTCATTTCTTACATGTTCCTTAGATCTCTTTTGATACAATTTTTGAACGTTTTCAACCATTTTTAACGTTATTCAAAATAGCGTTCAATGCAACATTTTTTCTTCCTTTCCTTCCAATTTTTTTTCCCCCTAATTTTCGAGTATTTTTTTCTAATTTTTAGTTAGTTTGTTTGTTTTCATTCTCTCATTTCTTCTATTCGATTACTTGTTTTATACTCCTTCAATTTACTCCTTATTCTAATCCTTTTTTAGCCTTCCCCCGAAATTTGTTGTCCTGTTTGCAATGTTTTTCTACTGGTTTATTAATTTTTCTTCCGTTTGTTTCTTGTTTTTTGTTTCATTCGCCTTGTGACTAAGTGCAGTTTAAATTAAGCATGAAAGGCGACTGTAAAACCAACTAACATCATCGTTACTTAAGTATTCATGTAAGTAAACCCTTCAAGTACTTAACTCAGATAACCTACCTAAGTAGAGTCTCATTTATTTTTAATTAATATTATTAGAAGTTATTATAATACTTACGCACTACTTAAGTAACTCGAAATAACAAATACTTAAGTAACTGTAGAGATCGATATAAACATCTTCAAACTGATGTGATTTCAGCACTCAGAGGATCTCAAAATAAGGACGAGAGGCTCGTTTTGAGGTGGTTCTGCACTGGTTGGGTTGCATCATTCACAGAGCTGAATTGAGAATACTTTCGTGTTTGCGATTCGCTGTCATCGGTGTTGTTTTTCTATTCTTTTTCGTGGCTTATCCTTCCCTGATCCTGTCCCCATGAAGCTGTCTCAGTTGTATCGCGGATACTCAATATTTTTATTATTAACATTATGCATTTTTTTGTTTTTGGACGGCAGAAGGACGGCGTCGCCATCTCGCAGAGAATAAATCTCAATAATGGCAAATAATCGCAACGTGGGTCCGAAAGCTGAAAGTTGTTGAAATCCTTTTCACTTTGACGTTAATCCTCAACGGCTATGAGTGGCGGAGAGGAAGTAAACTGGGAGGGGAAGAGGAAGAGAGGAAGAGAGGGGCGCGTCTCTTGTCTGTCGTTGAGCCTCGCTGATGATGCAACCCTCGTGAGTGATGTTGTTGCAGGGCTCAGGACATGAAAACAACAAAAACAAAGGGAAGGAATATAAACCCACACACACACACACACACACACGTGCATACACACAGCGAACACAGACGAGTCTGTCGAAAGAAAAAACGGATTAGACAAAAAAAAAAAAACATCCTTCGCAAAGAAAACAACACTCAAAAATAATAAAAACATAAACAAGGGACGGAGTACATCCACAGCAGCGGCACCAAAAATCACAAATGTTGTATTTAAAGAGATGAGGAAACAGAAACAAAAACTGACAGAGACGACGTCCGCGTCCAACGCGTCTATTGAAGGATCTACGATGCGATACAAGCGCGAAATTGAAATAGAAGACTTCAGAAGTCGGCTCGTTGCTGCAGACGGCTGGTGGATAAATCATGGCAAAGAGTTGGTGGCCGGTGAAGCGTCGTAAGGGGGGAGGGGAGGCGGGCGCAAGAGCGGAGAGAATTGAGTCAGACACTCAGAAACAACGATAGGCCGAATCCTTGAAATCTCTGAACGAGGAATAAAAATCTGGCTGGCTGCTAATTTATTTGCCAATAACAACAACAACAACGATAACAGAAATAAGAAGAAGAAGATGACAAAGACAACAACAACAACGATAACAGAAATAAGAAGAAGATGACAAAGACAACAACAACAACAACGACTCTTGAGCTTTTCTGAAAGCCTCAATGTTTTGATCTCTCGTCACATTTTTTTGTTGTGAATACGTTTTTGATGCCTCTCTTCATGCTCTCGCATTTTTCCGTTGATCCTCTGACCACTCCAACTCATGGAATATACGAAAACTGGTCGTTGTCCCTCCCTCTCTCTCTCACTCTCTCTGCTCACCTGTCGTTGTTCCTCTCTTTTTCATGGAAAAGAATATGCTAATGGGTTAAGTTAGAGCTAAGATGATTATGGAAAGAAGTGAGGTGAAGGAGGGCCGGCGGTGTTGGTGAGGGAGGGGGGAGGGGGGGGGGGGAAGGAGTGGTGTAGGGATGTGATGGTTGTTTGGTTGGAAGCCTGAAGTTCATGAAGCCACAGCAGCAGCCGCTTCGTCATCATCTTCAGCCGCTTTAGCGCCGGTCCACGTAATTAAGTTGAATCAGTGTTGGTGAAAACAAGAGCAGTAAATAACAACAACAATAGTGCAGACACTCACACAACAACAACGACAACAACAACAAAAGACAGGAATTACTTAGCTTTTTTTGTGGCGGAAGCGGATGTTGAGCTACGATGACGTTGGGATGTTAGTCGAACAACGAATTCTGGTGAATGTGTGTGTGTGTGTGTGTGTATGTGTTTATGTTCATGTGCGCGTGTGTGTGTGTGTGTTTATATGTCCACTTTTGTGACAGTTGCCGAAATGGCGCCTTGGTTTTGACACATTTTGTCGCAAACGAGACGTCAAACAATAAATCGGCTTACTTTCGGTCTGCTGAAGACGATTTCGTTGTGTCAGTCATTTTGTATGCTTTTTTCGTTCTTTTCTCTCGTTTTTTCTCCTCTTTTATTCGCTAATGACTTCGACTTCATCTGTCCATCTGTCGCGCTCTCATTTTGGCAATTTTATCCTGTGCCAAATACAATAATCCTTTAAAAGACTTAAAAAGGTTTATTAAATTTTCAATTTTCAACAACATAAAATATCGAACAACATACAAAAAGCGTAAAATGATTTCAAAAATCAAAATTGAAAAGATTCTATTTTATTGAAAGAAATAATATTATATTTAATAGAAAACAAAACAAAAACAAAACACGGAGATGCACAGACGAAGCTGCACAGAAAATCATTTAAAATAATCTGTAAATAAACAGAACACCAACCAGAATAAGCAACCGGAACCTGTTGCTCACAATGCAACAACAACAGCAACAACAGCAACAACAACAACAACAATACAGCCGCCTAGTAATAGCAGAAGTGAAGAGAGGAGCAGAACGACAATAGCAACACAACAACAACAACAGAGGACTTTCCTGTAGACGGACTGAGAGCCCAACATACAGACATCCTTACAGACAGTTGTACATCGATCGATTATCTGTTTAACATGAATCTACGATTTTATCACAAAACAACGAGACTTGAGCAACCAACAACAGGAATAACAACAGCAGAACATCATCAACAACACGAATAACAACAACAACAACAACAACACAGACCTGAAATCTCCATACAAAGCAGAACGCGTAGCAGCAATCAACAAGCACGTGAAAAAATGAGCAACAAATGATAACAAAAACAACAATAACAATAATGAATGCCACTGAACCCAGCACACAAGAAGCACACCCACGCATGTTCCAAGAGCTCTCATCTACTCTTTCACTTTCCTTCCCACAACTCGTGTGGTTCATCAAGAGAACCATGAATTGAAGTCTCTCTTTCAACTCTGTATTTGGAGTTTGCATTGTGTACACTGTGTACTGTGTTTACGTCCGCGCTGGTTGAAAGGGACGTTTTTGAAAACTAAAACATTGAAGCATTGGCGCCTTATACCACGCAACAACATGAATAACAACAGCAACAACTGCGCAATGCGTGCCAAGGCTGCTCTGCTAATGTTTCCAGTTAGCGCAAAATTAAGGAGAAATCCGAGAGAGAAATACGCTCTCTCAGGCCCTTCATTGCCAGGACTCGCGAAGAGAAAATAAAAATACAAAAGAAAAGAAATGGTCAGCGGGAGAGAGACAGAGAGAACTTCAGGGGAGCATTTCTCTCTCTGCGTGTGTGTTTAGCTATCTTGATGGGGGTGGTTCGAGGATGATGATTGTTGCTCTATTTAATGATTTCATTTCAATCAACTTGTGGAACGCTGCTTCTGCTGCTGTTGCTCCACTGCAGCATACCGCGGCGGTTGTTTGTTTGTTCTTCGTTGTCATCAGCCTGTCTACACCAGGACAGTCTCAGTTCAACTCTGGAGCGAGCAACAACGTTCTTAAACGTGCGCGGTAAACTAATCAAAGTGCTTTTAGCGGAAATCTAGAGCAAGTTTTTGTTAATGATCGAGTTTTATTCGTTCTAGTTTTTGCGTATTTTTGCAAAATTACGTTCTGTGTTCGCTTTTTGTACTCACAAAAATAGAAAACTTACTCATAAATAAAAAACAAAATCTATGTTACGAAATTTCATGGTTTCGAAGAGCATTTGTTGTTGCTGTTAATACTTCCTGCCAATACAACAAAAACTTGAGGAAGAAATAGAATAACAATAACAAGTGTAACAATTATTAAATGTTTTCTAAGAGATTTCGAGAGAAATTTTTGTGAAGTTTTTAATGCGTATTACAAATACTAAATAACAAAAATTCAAATGAACAAAATATTCAGTCGCTATTATTTTTAAAAAAATAAAAAAATCAGTGCTTTTGTTCGTGAACGCTGTTTAATTTAATCAAAATCTAAATTCATACACTTAACAACATTCGGTCAAATAATTCTTAATGTGAGTTCAGTTTAAAATGAAGTTTTTCACTATTGATTTTATTTCGAATTTATTGCTACTGCTTACTGTTTTATTGTTTTAATGCCGGTTTATATTCGGCTAAGATAAGAATTTGCTTTGGCTCATTCATTTAACGTTTTTGTTGTTGTTGTTAACTGTTTTATTATAACATGCTTTTCATTTATAAGAAATGATCAAAAAACTGCTTCATGAGTACTCGTATATAGAGAAATAGTGTTTCATGAGTACTCGCATAATAATATTGTAATAAAACTATTAAGAATAACTAATTAAACAAAAAAAAAAACAACATTTTAATTGAAACGGAATTCTTATGTATGTTCTATTCTCCTTTCATTATTTTCATTATTTATTCAGTTGAACTTAATTTCCAATCCCTGTTTTTAAATATTCTTTGTGTTTCCAGTGAATAACCCAGAAAAATGTATTCCAATGAAAAGAATGTTGAACTTCTTGCTCCTAACTTAGTGATTGCAGTCTCGACTTCTTGACTTAATTTAAAGAAATAACTAAAGCGAAATTAAAACTTTTAAAATTTTATATTCTTATCAAATGAATATTTATATCGTGTTCAGATTTGCGATTCAAAAATTCTTGTTTCTGATTTGATTTGATTTTTTTACTATATTAAGGACATTGAGAAAAAATAAAGTAAAAATTGGAATTCGAAATTTTATTTTATTTTATTATTTTATATTTATAATTTTCTCTTTATTATAAAAATTAAAATATAAATGAATTTATTTAATTTATTTGATTTTATTAAATTAATGTTTATTATTTATTTATTTTATCATTATTGTTTTTACTTTTAATGAATTTTAAATAATATAGTGACAGTAATTAAGTACAACAAAAACTCGTAATTGTATTCTATTAAACTAAATACATTCGACTTCAGTGATTACTAGAGTCGAATTACAATATTGTCACTAGTAATTATGGTAGTATTTGGATGAAAATGACGACAAGTTTTTAATTTTCAGAATATTTTTATTCACACATTTTTCACATTCTTAGTAACATCATTATTATAATTTCATTGCGGGACATGGCCATCATTACTCTGTGGTACATGGTACATGTGATAACTAAACACAAGAAAATGATTTCGTTTCTCCTTCAGATGGTTTAAAACCATGTATTTTGTGGCAGTGATACAGTTGTTCAGTACCGTTTACAGTTCCCGTGACTGTTTTTGGAAATACGGATTATACGGGTCTTAAATTAAGGGCTGCGATTGATGCCTCTGGTTTTATTACCTCAATTAATTGCGATAATTAATTTCAATGCATAATTTAAATGAATGCAGTGGAAACAGTCAAAGAAAACTGAAAACTAATTATTAATTAAGCTCAAGAAGTGAAGCTCCAAATTCCAATCCAATATGCATCGGACAATTAAGCTAAGATATTCATCTTTAACATGCATTCAAGCAATAAAAAATGTAGTCCAATTAAAATGAATTCATGTACATACAATTAAACTCGTGCTAAGAGTTTTCCATTTCAATTAGCGATGATGAGCGACTGATTGTTAATTAACTTCACTTAAATGAGGTTTAAATGTAGCTCCAATGTGTTGGAAAATGTCCTCCATCTTCTGCATCTTGCAGACGTATTCAGACCTCTCATTGTCTTTCTTGTGGTCCACTTAAAGCAATAATTAATCCATTTACTGAGAACTATTGATAGTACGGTTTATAAGACGTAATACAGTCCTCATCTGGGACAGGAAAGCCACAAATTCCCACAGAGAGAATCCTCTGTGCTAATAAGCTGAATTATCTGTCTATTACTTCTATATTTTCCAAAACAAATAACTAAAAATAGTAGTTTCATCAAATTAATGACTTTTCTCGATTTATTTTTGATTAGTTTCAAATTGAAACTTTCAAATAATTTATTATAGGAATCATATATTTTCTTCATCTCAAATCTTTTCTAATTGATTCACAAAGATTCGAATAAAGAAATTCCAACCCAAAGAGTTTTCGGTTGTCTTTTTTGCTTTTAGCTCGTATTTCTGTGAAACTTTGAAATTATCTAGAATTTATCCAAAAAGCCACAAGAGGCCAAAGCATTATAAAAGCAAAATCATAATATGTGTGTAAAATATTGAGAAGTAAATCTGTAAAAGTTAAAAATGGGATTTCCAGAGCATCCATGAGATTGTTATTATGTATTATGTACATGTTTCTGTAGAATGAGCCGCATGAGCTCTGTAACACTGCAACTCATTTACAGTTTTTGTCTAAAGAGCAAAAGTTTATCAAAATATTTATGCAAAATGTCTCATTTCCCAGCAATTTGATTCTTGCAAAATTCTTAGGAAATTCTTAACCTGCATCCGCTTATGCAACTCGAGATACTTGCCTTGATCTGGACCACCGGTTGACTGTACATCTTCACAAAGTGCAGAAATGCTGGTGGCTCTTCTCTCCTTTTCCATGAATTGAAGCATTCACTACTTTATTACACTCTCTTTAATTTCCATCTCTCTTTCATCTCTCTTACTCTGTCGTCTCCCTCACACTCTCTCTCTGTCGCTCTCTGTCTCACTTCTTACCGCAAAGCAATAAATTTACAAGTTAATCTGGCTGCATATTCCAAAGCCAAAAACTTATTTGTCTGGAGATTAGTTTGGAAATAACTTCTACGATGTCATGTTCCGGGGCAGGGAGGGGGTCAAACAGCTGGATTGTTGAGGGTGGTTTTCTTTTTCCTAGATGTTGTTTATTACGGTTGGCCTTCACCCCGATGGGGGGGGAGGGGGCCCTTCTTCAGTTCGTCGTTGTTGAAGTAACACAAAAACCGACGCGGCTCTCTGTAATCAAGAGCGAAAAGTTTCATTTATTATGTTCCTTAGTCGCCTTAAGTTCAACAGGTGCCCTCGGTACACCGACCGCTGACCTTCTCGTAGGTGTTGCCGTCATGTTTCAATAGACTTTCGCGTGGAGGCCCGTCGGTCAGGTAAAAGTTTAAGATCAAGATTTCATAAAATACGACGCTTTCGGCCTCTTTTGCCTGATATCGGCGAAGAACTGAAATTAGCTTTAAAGTCTAAATTAAATGCGAATCACATCGTATTTATCTCGCAGTTGAGTATCTTTCCGTTGTGAAAGTGGATCAGTAACGAGGATCAACTAAGGATGTTAAATCTATGAAGTGGTCTTATCTACAAAGAGGTCATAGAAGTAATTACAATTAGAATTGCAGATGATAATTGCACATAGTTTACATTTAATGCAAATCATATGGACCAGAGACGTAGAAGTCTTCAAATAAGTCGAAGTTTGTTGAAGTTATTCAATATAATCTTTCGTGTTCATAAACTTTAAATTTCAAAAATCAAATCAAATAATCTCTTGATAAAACAACTTCAGTTTAAGTAACAACACGGGTTAATCTGTAAAATTATTTAAAAATTCTTAACAAAAGTGTGATTGAATTCCTAACATTGCGTTATTCCGTTGGTTTTCTTTTCTAAAACTTAGAGTTATTTAGTGAACCACGAAATCATGACTTGGCCCCTAAACACAAAGGTTGTGATGAGTTGGCAAGTCTTGTTTGTAGGAATTTTTTAAAAAATCACTGTTATTTGTACGGTTTCTTCCTTTATTTTTTCTTTTCGGATTTTTAGAAATATTTTGCGTTGTCATTTTCTTGTTTCGAAATATCTGTGGCAGTGTCGCCGTACAACTAGCAAGTCATTGTTGCAAATAAGCAGAACAACAAGAAGAACACCAACGACAACAGTAACATTGTATAGGCACGTGTACAAACGTGTGTAGCATACCAACATGACAGTGATTTACTTGTGTATCGTCCTCCAACCGACAACTTGCAACAATCACTCGAAACAGTAGAGTGCGAGAACTCTGCGAATGGAAATGATTAAAGCCATTCAACCTCTTTGTCAGCATGTAGAACTCTTCATTTGGCCAGACCCAATTTTATTTCACGATACAGACATTTTCGTTCTACAAAAAATGTTCCTCCTTTTCTTCAATGTGAATCCTGAATTGAATATTGCTCCATTTCAGTGAGTAACACACCCAGCTATGGATGGAGTTCGAAACGATATATACTCTATTAATGTTGGTGTTGATGGTACTCATACCACACTAAAGGGCCAGATGTTCTACGGCGAATTCAAATGATTCAACCGAACAGATTTAGAATGCTGAATAATGAATACTTCATTATTGTAATAAAATAATTATAATTCATAGTCACATATTTTATACTTAGATTTCTGTGTCAATATTCGACGCTTTTATGCGACCCGCTCAAGCGCAAATAATTAAAAATGTAAAACAAACGAAATCTCTTAACTTCACTTCTGATATTCACCCGCAACCCCCACCCCCAAATGTTTAACTTTTTTAATTAGTTTATAATAAAGTTTTCCTTTGTTTACAAAACTTTAAATCCTTCTTTTGACTTTCGAACTGCTTGAACTCTACACCCTACGATTCTAATTGCTTTGTCCCTGTCTACTGACAAAAAAGTACTGCAATTTACGTGGTGCAGGTCGCGTCACTCGTCGCGCCAGAAAGTATACCTTGGAAATTTAATTTCTGCCTTCAAGCCTCCCTCTCCTTCCATTTTGTGTTATGCTATACTTATTTTGTATGTACAGCGACGGTGCAATCAATTATAGCAGCGGCGTTGACGGTGGCGGAGACCACGCGGTGACGACGCGGGCGACGTGTGATTGTTGCCAACACAGTGGTGGCTATTTTGAAGTATGCGTGTGTATGTGTGAGTGAGTGTGCCTGTGCGTATGTGTGTTTCTTTTAATAGTTTTGTGTGCATTTTTTCGTGCAGAACGAATCACTTGAGTTCCACTACGATAGCTAAGAACATTTTAGCACATGCAGCAACCGACATGTTGCAAATGCCTACAAACACCCCCCTCCACTGTTCCTTTTCACTCCTCACATAAACAACCGCTGGATTACTTGGAATTTTTTTAAATCCCTACCGCTTTCTGTGAAGTACTTTTGAATGACAGCACTTGAAGAGCACTTAAAGAGCACTTGAAACCATCCACGATTGCTTAAACGATTCTCTTTCGCTAAAACTACTTCTAATGTCCAACACATTAAATAAATTATGCAAAAAAACAAAAAAGAAATAACTAAATTTATTATATTTGAACTAATGGTTTGAGTCTGTGGAAAAACTATCGAGTAGAAATTAACGAGTATTGAATTTAATGATCATTTGTGGTGAATTCATGATCTAAAAGTGAAGAATAGTTTTCTTTTCTAATATTAAATTATTTTCTGTCATAGCTTTATACTGTACATTAAGGATATATTTTTAGGTCTAGAGTTCAGCTCCTGGTTTAAATTAACTTCTTGATTTCGACTCAATTAGATTTGATGATGATGAGAAATTCATGAAATTCAGTAGAGTATGGTACTTAAGTCCGTCAAATGTAATACTTGGCCAGGTTAAAAGCAAATACTTTAATTATATATATGTAAATACATTGCTAATGTACCTATATTTTTATCGAAAATTCATTAAATACGGTTCCAGCCGTAACTGCGTTTCCAACTAAATTAAGAAAGAAACATTACTTGGCAACCAATCGAACACTATGTATTCAGAGCTGTATATCAAAATAAGGAAGAACTTCGGTCAAATTGGCGATAAAATCGGCATTTAGAATAACCAGCAGGCGAAGAATTGTTAGCGCCCCCGGTTCGGCAGTCGTTAGACGAATGCAATTATAACTAATGAGAGCCCATTTCAACAATCATGCACGCCGGCACCCTGTAATTTATTTACTTCTTTTTTATCCATACCTTTTTTTGTTAATTTTTTCGCTTTCTTCATTAAAATATACGAAAACAGGGGAGTAGCTCAGGGGGGTGCTGTGATTATTCCCGCATGGGGAGGGGCTTATCCACTGGAACCAGTGGGAGTGAGAGTGGGCGTGACTCAGGGGCAGGACGATGGGCGGCAGCAGCAGCAACACCATCAGCAGGAGTTCTCCGTGTCTACAACTGAGGTAATGGCTTCAATAATGCATAATTGAAGCTTCATTACGTGAAGGTGGAAGTGTGGAAGGGAGCCAGTATAGTGTCATTACATTTGAATTAACACAATTAAAAAAAATATTTACTTTTCTAGCGTGGCTTCTTTCGCCTTCACTACAACAAAAGCAAATTCGTCATTCGGAATAACAGACCGCTACTTTCACTTTTACTCCCTCTTTTCGCCCCTCATTTCTTAACAGTTTCTTTATTGTTTTCTTTTTTTGAGACAGGGTGAAACGTTGAAATTATTATGGCTGGAGTTTTCTATTTTTGATGATTATTATTATTGTTATTATTGTGTTGTTGTGTTTGTCTTTTCTTTTCCTTTCTTTTTATTTCTTTTCCTTTTTTTCTTTTCTTTTTCTAAATGACGCTCCATTAAGATGATACAAGAGTTCCGTATCCGTTTCCGGAATACTTGAGATGTAAGCGATTTGTTTATGTTCTTCGTTGTTGTTTTCCGTGTGTGATTTAGTGTTTTTTTTCTCCTTCCAGATGCCGCTTTTTATGCGTATATGTACGCATCTCAGAGCATGGAAGTGTGTGTGATTGTATGCGCGTATTTATGCTTGAATGTGTGTGCAGCTCAAGAGTCCTTAAGGTCCTTACTGTAACTTGTGCGGCTGTGCGAGCTCAATTTGTTTACATTCACAGCAAGTAAACACATTAAAATCGCAGCCTCTTTGGTTCTCCTTTCATCTTCTTGATGTTGCCGTTGTTGCCGTTTTTCTTGTTGTTGCTGTAGTGTAATTGAGTTGAAGTTCATAAATAAAAACGTATCCTTGCTCGCTTGATTTGCTTGCTTTTACTGCTTGCTACTTGTTGTTGCTGATCTAGCATCAGTGTTGTTGTTGTTGTTGTTTTTTTTTTTCATCTTCTGTTTTCGCCTCATTTGCTATTAAATTCTGAAGCTCAGCCATATAAAAAAGTTTACATAAAAACATACGCGCTCACATATCAATCCTTTTCCTTTGCGGTGGACTCATAACTAAAGAAGGACCCTACCCCCTCCCGCCCCTTCATCCTGCCACTCTTTTTCCATCCACCTTCGCTTTGAATTTATGTCGCTGCAACCTTCTTTAGTCTTTAATCCTTCGTAGACGCTTTCATTTTTCCGGCGAGCCAAATGAAGAAGACTGTGCTTCTTATTGTATGATTTTTTGTATACTTCCTTTTGATTTTCTGCTTCTTGGTTGGTTTTTTCTTGTATTGTATTGTAATTTTTGTTTGTATTGTTTGTGGAAAATTCGTTCCGTTGTCATACCAACAGCAACAACAACATATATTTATATTCATTCGATATTTGACGGTATTCTTTTTCTTTCCTCTCTACACTTTTCACCCAGGGTTTCAAATGAGTGTAAAGCTTCTTTAAGCTGCTTTAAAAGCGTTTAAAGCAGCCTCCTCTCATGTTTGCTCAGATGCTCACCTTCGTAGATCCGAGTGCCGCGATTGTCCCTCGATTGTCCCTCGAGCTGGTCCGCTCTGTGATGTTGTTGTGTTTGTGCGTGTGTTTTATTGTAATTTTCTGGCGCGTTGTTTGTATTTGTATTTCGTGCTTTTCGCGATAATCGCGCTGTTGTTGTTGTTGTTATTGTTGTTTTTGCTGTAGTTATTGTTATGTTTATATTTCATTACTATTCTGCTTCTCTTTTTGTACCTTTCTTCCTTCAGCGTGGTATTCCTTTTATTCCTGTTGTTCTTGTAATTTTTTTCTTTGTGCGCTTTTTTGCATATTTTCATTTTGCTCACCATTTTCGCTGACACAATTAAATATTTACTCTTATGCAAAAATATACACATTAAACTACACACGTACATACAAATATGCAAACCTACACATATCCATACTTTTTTACAGACGTTAATGCATAAAAATAACATATTTTTTTTTTGGTGCAGATTTTTTTTTATTTAATATAAATTATTTTTTGACATTGATTTGTTGTTCATTTTAAATGTGTGGTTGTCGTCACTTCGCCGCTTTTCATTTATTATACAACGCAATAAGATTGAAAGACATACTCACTTATATTGCGCAATATTTAATAATGTGCAGGTTTAATGAAATCCCTTAAAATGTAAATAAATTTTACTGAAGATATACGTTTTTAATTTCTTATTCTTTTAATGTCAAAAGCGCAAACTATTATGTACCAATTATAACCAAAACCGAATACAATAGAAAGAATTAAAGGGTTTTCCAAAAAGAGGTGTAATTTTGAATAGCTATGGTCCTGTAAGCGTGGTCGTGGTGTCCATTTGGCTGATGTTGTTTTTTATTATTAACGGCATACCTTCCTCTTTATTACGAAATAAACATGCTATAATTTATCTCAAAAAATGGCATTTTTCTTTGAATATCAAAATTACACCTCTTATTGGAAAACCCTTTACTTACATAGAATTGGTGATGAAATGTATACAGATTTACTTTTATATTGTACAGTAAATACATGTATAAATTCCCCTAAATATCTCCCCACATGAGTTTTCACACAGGAAGCAAAAACTAAATGGAAATAAATAAATGGAAGCAACAAAAGAAATCAACTACATCCACACGAGTCACAGATGATAAACATGATGCTGATGGTGATGAGAGAAATTAATTTTTTCTACTCTCAACAACTTGAAGAACAATTAAGCAAATCGAATGCCTCAACTTGGCTATGAACAGCTGTCAGCTTTTACCAGCAGCTTTTCACGCTTACTTTATACCCTCCGCCCTATCGACTAATTAACTAGTCCATGGTTGGAGACTAGTTACTGCGAAAACTGATTCGCAAACCAACAACAAAGCATGCAACAAAAGCCGTCAGTGAAGTTCACACGTTCTCGTTCGCTTTTCTCGTACCTTCACGCTTTCTTACGCACTTTCGCACGCGACCGGCTCAAAAAGAAAACAAAAACAAAAGCAGCTTTTCTCCTTCATCCTTATACTCGTTTGGCGTTTTTCGCCTTGTATTTAACGAATACGCCCCGCAGGCTCACGTTCCTCGTTTGTGTTAATTAATTTCCGTTTGTTTACCAATCTTCAAAACAAAGCGAGCTCTAAAACTTGACGTGGCGAAGCTTTAAAAGTTTCAAATTTTCTAGATATCCTCGCTCTGTCTCGCTTGCTATCTCTGTCTCTCCCTCGTTCGCGGATCTCGTATATAAATACTTTTAGACTTCATACAAAAGGCTGTGTTGTTGTGTATTTACAGCAAAAGTTGGATAGAGTTAAATGTGTTTCTTTGTCTGTGTTTTTGAATTAAATTCAGGAAACCTTTTCCGGGCGAAGAATAAATATTTTACGTAATTTTGTTGTTGTTTATTGTTTTTAATTTAGTTTATTTTGTTTTTGTCCTATTATTTCTTTGGCAAACATACAAATTATGTATTGTATAAACAAAGTTGATTTAATCATTATAACATAACCTTTAGATAGCAGTTAAGCTGTGGTTCAAATGGTAATAATTTTCTCAGGACTCTCAGTTTTCTGTTTAATTTATTTTATTCTCATTATACAATAAAATAATAATAATAAATTGTGTTAAATACAGTGTAAAAGTACCTCTACTGCTCAAACGTTCCAAGGCGTTCCAAGGGAGAATATACACATCGTCCCATTTGAGTGTTAAATACTAAACCACAAACCGACCCGGATTATGGATGAATGGATTCTGTTAAGTCATCTGTGCATATATTTATTATATGCATATATTTATTCCTTTGTCATTCTTATATACTTCTTATTTTCTGAATTCATTATATCCTTGAAATTTGTCCTTATATTCATTCATCACTTCACAGTCATGTAAGCTTTACTCCGTTTATCATTAATTATTAAATAATTCTATCGATACAACAGCTTTATTGGAGCGTGTCATGCGTTTTATTGTGATTTCGAATCTGGAAATGATGAAATTCGTAGGATGAGCTTTTAACATCCCGAACGGATAAAGTTATTTAATAGTTCATTAAAGCTTAACAAAAAGAAACAAAAATTAGAAATCAATCAAATACTTCTTTATGTGAATATAAAAGATAATATAAATAAATTATTTTCTCCGATCTGGTCCGATATATTCATCATAATTTCTATTAGTTCAGCATCATAGTTTCTTCATTATACTCGTACTATACACTGCAATCTAATACGAACACATTATTTATTAATTAGGGAAATCCGTGCTAATTTGGAGAGAAGAAAGATCCTTTGTTATCTGGCTGAGCCGTAACATAAACATTTGAGTCATTTCAAGTCATTTACTCGTAGTCCAAGATTAATTTTTGCGAGGATATTCTTTAAGCTTTGTGAAGACTATGAAATGGCGTTGATAAACATTTTATTTATGCATTTCTTTTTGTTTATGTTGATTATAATGTTGACTAGTTGAAATCACCTGAAAGTAATCGTAAATTTGACAAAACATTTGTTCTTGAATTTATCATACAATAAGAGATGTCTTTCACTGGTTCTGTATCTCTCTTAGACTTTATGGATTTTGTGCTTAACTTCATAATTTGCAAAAGTTGTTTAAGATTTAAGTTTTAAGTGTAATCAACTCAGAGCAATGTCACTGCAAAACATTCCAGGACTTTTAACTAAAAAGCAGGAAGGAACTTTTACAGAATGGAAAAGTTACGAGTACACTTGGTAATGATGACAATGATGAAGATTATGATGATGACAATGATACGAAGGACTTGAGAAATATCTTGCAAACATTATGGTTTTTTTGTTTTCATTTCAGTCCTTTGTTTTAACTCAACTCATACTCAACACGTTGTCATCGCTCTTCTCTGCACATGCTCGTAAACCCTCCGAAACTCTATTCGGGAAGCTTCTATCGTCTTTCGTCTTCTGCCGTCTTGGCTCTTTTGTGGCAAACGTTTTTGGAATTGCATTTAAGAATTCCTAACACAAATTCTGTGCCTCAGCACCAAATAACTGATGGTGGTTTTCTCTCTAAAAACCACTTCGAAACGAAGAAAGTGAGAGGGAGGGGTGCGGGACGGCTAGCTGCCTTGGGACATACTTTCATGGGTCGTACCTTCAAGGTGAACATAGTTTATGCAGAGTTAGTCTCCCTCTCACATCCCTCTACCAACAACTTCTGGCTTCTAGTGCAAAGCGCGAGCTTCTGATTTTGCTTATCCTTGTAATATTGTGTCAAAAACTTCCTGTATAATAATCCTTCTACTTTTCCTTTCGCCCATTTTGATGGGTCCAGGTACTCCCCTTCCTCCCTACCGGCTGACTGTAATCTTCTTCACTCTGCAACAGTGAACAGAGAACAAGGAGAAAAGAGAAGTGAGTGAGTTCCCTATTCGAGAACTCATATGAAATATGAGAAATGAAATTTTGTGATTTGAGTAAAAGCATCTGCAACTGAAACATATTTGAACAATGGGACGAGATAATGTGTCACCATGTCATCATCAGATGAATGGAGAGCTCATGCTGTGCAAAATTAAAAATTCACTTTTGTTTTTAAGGATGAAATATGCTTGAGGATTGAGTGGGAGAGAGAGCAAAAGTGGTCGCAAAACTAATGGCTGTTACTAAAGATATTTGGTAAACATAACCCTTAGTTCTAAATACTACCACTATATAGAAAGAGTTTATCATAATACAGTAATATATTGTTATCGACCTCATTGGTTCAATCACCTCTTTGGTTGGTGAGACTATCCCAAGACAAAAGGAGAAAAGTTCTTTAAGTCTGTTATGAGTTGGTACCGAGAGTTGAATTTGGAGATTTATGGAAATTCTGACTGTATAGAAAATGGATGGTGATGACATTATAATTCCATTTGGGTGTCAAAATGAAGTACAGTACAGCACTTAATCTGTGCATTAAGCGGCCGAACAACTTAAGTGGCCGATGAAACACAATTCATTTCTTCCATGTCGATTTTGTCAGACCAAATTTTATTTTAAATTAAGAATTTATACAAAGTATTAAAGTTGTATCAATAAATCAATTGAACGGTGAACAAACGGTTATGACATCCTTTCTAAAGTTAAAAAAATAAAAAATTTCTTTTCACTACTTAAATATGAACATAAATGAATCTTCAAAGAATCACCAACAATTCTCATAAATCAAAGAAACCTGCATGATTAATGTTGACATCAAATAAACATACACAAAGGTACCATATCTTTACAGTGTACAACGACTCTTTCAAAACTCTCATAACTCTTTTGAGGCACTAAAGACTACCCAGTAGGAAAAGCGGTCATTGGTGATGTGGTAGGTCCCAGCATGGACAATAACTAAGTTATATTAATTACAATAAGCGCTGGGAATCAGAAATGAAAATATGTAGGGTATCAGATCATAAATCTGATCATAAATCTAGAGTAGAAATTTAAATTGTTATAAATACAGAGTCACAATAATCAAATTATAATGTCACTTCTTTTAAAGTTTTTACTGACTTTAGAATAGTTTATTTCTTATTATTAGTTTTTTTATAATTTATAATTTGTGTGTTTTTATTTAGAAATTCTTTTGAATTCTATTATCAAATGACACTCAATTTGTCACTTGAAAATGTTTTACTGCTACCGTGTTTATCACGTCAATCGTTTCGAATGAATGGACCAATTGTTATCACGTGTATGAGTGAATACCGAATCTCATTCATACATATCTGAACTCACAGACTTATGTTTTATGGTTTTGTCATCTGTGGAGTTGATAGCTTTGTCATCCGCTTCATAGTGAAGCTCAACTATACTCGTACACAACCACTACGGAAAAATTCACATATCCTCGTATTCACATATGTACATTCCTCTAGAGGCCAACATGTGGACTCAGCGGAATTGTCACATTTGTCAAATGACAAAAATTGAAAACAATTTTATGAATACAAGCATAATAAATATGAATAAAACAACTTCGCTTTCGTTGCTTTTGTCCATCCAGCTGCAGGATATTTTTACTGCTTTCACCACCTCCATACTACTGCGGACGCCCGCGCCATTCTTCATCCACTCACATCCTGTCATCTTATTCATACTCTTCAGAACATACAGATTCATCCACGCCATGGATATGCTTGGATACTCGTACATTTGTTTATCCATTCATCTGTGCATCCATACATTTTGCACAAAGTATTTTCCTTGATATAAGTGTGGAAAGTTGACAGCAGCAATCTAGGTCAGAAGCAGAAACAGCACTTGTAACGAGAAGCTTGAAGAAGAGAACTTTAATCGAACTCACTGAATGAAGACAAATTGATTTCTTTGTTTCCTTCTCAGGTCGTCCACACTCACTCTTGTTTTCTTCTTTTATCATGTCTTTGAAAACAACTTTGTTGGAAGGCAAAAAAGTATTTTTTCTGAACTCTTTTTTCTTGTTAGTAGAAATTCCAGAACAATCGTTTGGATCATTTGAAATGGAATTCAGTCGAGTCGACTTTGTCAAATTTTTCCGTCGTTTGTTTAGAAAGGAAAATGAAAAACTTTAAAGTGAATCAATCGATACTCCACTGATTTCACGTAGAACTATCGTACAAACACTACCTTAAGGAAGCGTTTTCCCTCATATAGGAAACACTGCTTTAAATGAAGTGATAAATATAGACAACTTAAATTAAGTAACTAGAAAACTTTGAAACTCGATTAATTTTAATCATGAAGAAATAAAAGTACATTTGTGCATTTTTTTCTACTTGACTCACAATTAAGATCTCAAAATTAAGAGTACAAAATCATAGTATGTCTGTCTTCCTTTCCCCCTCCCCCACCGAATCCATACATTCTTAAATTGCAGTTACATTCGTTTGTAAGTTTTGAAGAAATTCCTAGACGGGCTAAAATTCATTCGTTGATTATTTATTTATTCATTCTGCACTTGCTTCACAATTGAAAGATTGAGAGCTCAATTTAGTGATGCTCTAAGCTATCCACCTTTAGGAGGAAACGTTTTGATTTCAATGAAGCACGAAACTATATTAACTAGGAGAAAAAATCGATAAAAACTGGGACACAGCAGACTTTAAAAGAGGGTTGAATAAACTTGTTTTTAAAATTAAACTTTACTACTGTAAAAGCTAAATTTTTTTGGTTAACTCACTTCGTATAAATTAAATTTTCTCACAGCTCAAATTAAATCTAATTTTTCTTGTATTATTTTACAGTTTTGTACGCTATTGAATCGTGTTTTAACTCTTCAGTAAAGTCCACAAGCTTGCCCAAAAATGCGTTCTCCGTACCGACATAAATTCACGCTACTCTTCGTGCTCTGTTGCATCATCTACTCGACGGAATCACGTTACAAAGATAATCGTCGGAAGTCAGAGAAGTCTTCCGCCTCGTCCACAGCTCTAAGTTATGGCAGCTCTGTCGGGGGCACAGCGCTGGCCAGCCAGGTGGACCAAAGAAATCTCTGCAGCCGGCATCGCGAAATGAAGCTCTTGTGTTACTGCACGCCCGATGAAAGCTACGTGCCGGTAACCAAAGCCGAATGCTGGATCTTCCAGACTGGACTGCTGCAGAACGACACAACCTGGCAACTGTTCTATCAGCAGAAGAAGTTGCGCCAGCTCAAGTTCGTGGTGCAGAACAGCGGCCATCTGGACTACATACCGACCAAATATATCGAACCGCTCTCGAATCTGACCTCCGTAACCATTGAGTACTCGCAGATCCAAGTGGTGAAGAGTTTCGCGTTTGCCAGTTTGCCGAATTTGAAACTCATCACCCTGACGAATAACCAAATCGAAGTACTGGACAAGGATGCTTTTGCCAACCACGTCTATTTGAGTGAGTTGCATCTGCAGCACAATCAGATCACGGAGATCGACCGCTATGCTTTTCGCAATTTACCCGTGCTAATGAAGTTGTTCCTCAACCGCAATAATATCTCCACTCTGCACGAGAATGTCTTCAGTGAGTTGGGAAAGTTGGAGGAGTTGAACTTGGAACACAACTCGATATCGGTGCTGACCAGCGACATGTTCAAGGGACTTGGAAATCTGAAAATCTTAAAGATGACCTACAATAATTTAAACTTCATTGGAGACACGGTGTTTGCCGAGTTGTGGAGTCTGCAGGAACTCGAGTTGGATGACAATCATGTTGAGGTGAGTTTCTTTTAAGAGAAAAAATGTCTGTTTGATGTATGTATGTAATTTGTTTTTCTTAAATTTATCAATCATATATGAAAACAGTTGAATTGATGACGTATTACATAAATAATAGTCTATTAATAAGTCCTTCCTTGAAGTGATGGATAGCAATAATATGCTCTACAATAGTTCAACCCAAGTCTATGGAGATAATTTATCTCCATTCAGGTTTTAAAACAATAAAGGGATCTTTTGCAGAGAATATCAATCCATTGCATAGAAATAATATAATAATTTAATGTATTATTATTAGGATGTATAATTATGTTATTGTTTTCTCATGTTGTTCACATTCTTGTTGAAAATATCATGTTTATATCATAATGTTGTTCAAAAACAACAATTGAAAAAAATGTTCAAAAAGTTCTTCAAAAATTTACGAAGTGGAAACAGAAAAATGGAAAGCATGAAAGCTCTGAATTGACTCAAGGCAGGAAAATTATGAATAAACGAATAAATTAAAGGCAGAATAATTAAATGAATATTTAAAAACAGACAGGGAAACATAGAAAGAGAAAACAAGAGAAAGAGAGAGGGACAAAAGAACAATCACAAACGCAAATTCGAAAGATTCAAACTAAAAAAATTCAAAAATTATGCTTAAAGATGAGAAATTCAAATAATCTGATCGAAATGAGTTGTTTACAAGTGATTTGTTGATGGCGATGAAGAGGGTGCTGAAGAGTAAAGGGCAAGAATACAGTCCTGAAGAAAGGGAGCTGGGATAAAACAATGCAGTACTTAAGTAACAAAGCAGTGTTCATATTTCAAATATGTACTCATACTCAATGTCTGAAACACACACGTACACTCACACGCATACATATGTATGTACATGCTGAAGTAAATATCGAAAATTGTAGAAGATTCTTTTTATATTAGTTTGTTTTCGTTAAGGGGTGTGTGTGTGTGTGTTCGATGTTTGCTACTTCAACATAATCTACTTGCAAAATATTGAATAACAAATCATTGAATAATAGATTTATAGCACTCGCAGGATATAGAGTTACGCACATGTGACACACACACAAACACACACACACACACACACACTTGATACACATACAATATGTGCCAAGTTTTACTGCCTCCTCCTGCTTCAGCTGTTCGTTATACCAAACGGCGAATAAATGCGGCAAAATAATATTGCTTCATAGGAAGATGAAGAAGAAGACGAAAAAGTAAAAAAGGTGGCGAAAGGAGGCGGCAAGTGGAAGGGGGCTTTCTGAGATGATGATGATGGTGACGATGATGATGATCATGGTAATGATGAGGATGAAGACAACGCAGTTGACAATGATATGAAGAACACTGACGACACTCAGATAAGCAGCAAATCCTAGCAGATATCAAAGGAACCGAGCGAAAGGATACAGAAAGAGGAAATAAAAAATTGAAAATACACGCACAGTAACAGACACACACACACGCACATACAGAGACACGCACTCATGCCGAGGAAAAATGAAAGAATTCGCTTTAAACACAGCAACAACTAAGATGCGGTCGCACAACACACACATATATCCGTATATATGTATGTATATGTACTATATATATCTATTTTAGCAAACACACATACATTAAGACTCATGACAGACAGATAAGCATACAAGCTCACACATGCTCGTAGACTTGTAATGAAAGACAAGAGCGACAGGCTGCCAGCTAAGGATCTCTTCTGTTTGTGTTTCATGAGCGGGTGGGTGGATGGTCGGTTGGTTGGTTGGTTGGATGGATGGTTGGATGGCTTCGTAGCGGTGTTCGGCAGCCGCAGGTTGTTTTTATCCGCACAACTGTCTATCCTCTCTCTCTCCTCACTCCACGCACAATCTTCGGAATCCCCAAAGACGTTTTTATTATTATTATTTCCTTCGCTTTGCAGGGTGCTTTCGTCCTTTTAACCAGACAAATGATTTATTAAAGAAACCAAGCAGAAGAACGCCAACAAGAAGAAGAGAAGGAAGAAGCAAATAATCATGGGAAAAATCTCAACTCATATTCATGATTCCAGTTCATTTTATGTAGAACCTTTTTTGGTCCTTCTGTGAACACTTCTGGTCTCCTTGTTTTGTGTCTATGTGTGTGTTTGTGTGCTTTTTATGTGTTCCGCTTTGATCGCTGTTTATCTGGTTCAACCTACTGGAGGATTTCTGAAGCAAATGTTTTGAAATACTACAAATTCCATGGGTTTATTTTATAGAGAGGAATATTTTTTAATCTCACAAATACTAAAAATTGTAAAAAATTTAATACATTTAATCAATGCACACATTTTAAGTATTGAAATATTATCGTAAAATTTTAAATTCTTACCACTCATCAATGTTATCAAATGTTATGGAAAGAAGCAGGTCAACAACACCTGGTGTTCCTTTCTGTAGTTTTTACATTAAAGGATCATGAACCTGTTACCCCCTGGGAGAAACCTGGAATTTAAAAATTTTTTCGAATTATTGTATCTTAAACCATAATCAATCTTAATCTAATCCTTATCAATGTTTAACAACAGAAATTTTAGGGCTTGGGGCAATATTTCAGAAGAAGCGACTTTGTTTTTAATAAAAAGCGGTAAAATATCTTGGTTTATATATAATACATAAACTTATGAGTGTATACATTCCCTTAATGGCCCCTTGCAAAGAACCTTAGCAGGTATATTTATGGTATTTCAATTTAAAAAGTTTTTCTTACACTTTGCATGTCAAACTAAAATAAAAATATCGAAAGGAGATTATTTTTGCGAAGAAGAACGAAAGAAGAGAGCAAAAGCAACGTTGATTTTTTTATCTAATATACATGTTTGCCGTCATGTTTTTAATGGACGTTATTATTGACGTAATTAAATACTTTAATGAGTTTCAGGAAAATGACATAATTTGGTTTGATTGCGTCTGGATTTTATTTTCCTTGTCTATATCCTTGGATTTTAGAGGGTGTGTGCATGCGAGAGTGTGGAAGTAGTGAAACGGTGTTAATAGAGATACAAGGAAAAACAAACTAGAGCATTGCGTTGGACAGAAAGGCAGGAATCACACCCATCAAACATTAAACAAGTAATTTTATATCATGAAAAATCAACAAACAAACAACAAAATTATTCTCTATCAAAACAAAGTCTAATATGCTGTCATCGGATCAGAGGGTTGAGAGTGAAGCAGAAAACTAGTTGGAAATCGTACTGAAATAAGAAATCAGAAGACAAAATTGGAAAAATGAAAACATAACATAATATTAAAATTATGTTCTGATTGAGTACGAATTCAAGTTGAGGAAATTATTGAAATTGAATATATTGTATTTCAGTATATTTTTGCTATAAAACTTTTAGGAATTGCACTAGCAATGTCTTTGTTCCTGAAGACGACGTATATATGATTAATAACCACAAAGAGCGATACGTTCGTCTTGGCCGATGCTTAAATACCCTAAATACACTAAACTGGGATTTTCGTTGTAACAAACCTGGTCTAATAAGCCGGAACTAATTCAAAACAAACCTTGATTTCTGACAAAAAAGAAGCTTCTATTTTATTCTATTTATAAAGAACAAAGGAATGGATCGATTAAAACAAAAAGAAATTCTTTTCAAAGTCACATGCAGACGAGGGAGTGGGGGAAGAGGGGACTGGAAGGAATAGAGTAACAATAGAAGGTAGAGGGAGTAACTGATATTTAGTGTTTCTGAAAAAATTCACTGCTTTGAAAAAATAACACTCATTCCCAAATAAATTTCTCTTTTTTGCATTCATAGAAGATCCAACAATAAACTATCCTTCCATTTTTTTTGTTAATATGTTAAAATATTAATGTTTAGAGTTCAAATATGCGCACTCATTTTCATTCTCATCATCATAGGAACAGACAGAATAGAGGAAGAGAGGAAAAGGGAGAGAGAGAAAGACAAGAATAGTCACTGATGTATAGAAACAGAATTTCGTTTGAAAGCTTTTTGGTTTTGTATGCGCTTCTCTTCTCTTTTGTTTTCTTTTATTTTTTAATTTCTTAAATAAATTCATTTACTAATTTTAGAAACAACCCTTTTGCATTTACATCATGAATATTTAAGTTAAGCTCTCAGTAGGTTGCACAAAAATAGTATTTGTTTTGTGCTGAGTTGCAAATTTTCAAGAATTTTCTTTCTCTTCTTCTGGTTTTTGCAGCGTATCTCCGAACGTGCTCTGGATGGCTTGAATAACCTGAAAACACTTAACTTGCGCAACAACGTGCTGAAGAAGCTGGACAATGGTTTGCTACGTGGTACGCCGGCCCTGCTCTCGATTAATCTGCAGGACAACCTTTTAGAAACGGTGACCTTTTACACGTTCCAGCCGATAATGGATAATTTAGTGAATAGTACCAGCGAGCTGTTGATGTCGGGTAAGCAAAATATTAACAATAGTACTGGGAAAACCTGGACAGAGCGGTGAAAAGACAGAGCCAAAGAATGATAAACAGAAAGACTGACAGTGGAGAGGAGGAGGCTTTGCCGTGTGTCCCGTTTGACCCTTTCTTTTGGGAAATAATTACAGGTTGTGGAGAGAGAGCGAGAAAGGAAGTGAAAAAGAATGAAAGAGAGAGAGAGAGAGACGAGAAATTAGAAAATGAAGTGAACTAAATAGGGTCTTTTAACCAGAACTACGTTGTGTCGAGGAGAATTGAGATGGGGGGCCGAAGGTGAACACGGAAAGTGGAAGAGGAAGGAGAGAAATCCGAAGTGAGTGAGTTGAACAGAACATAGAAGAGAGTTCGTCTTTTGGGAAAACTTAAAATTTTCTGGGATAAATTGAACTCAACGTAATCACTTAACTTACCTTAAGTTTGAAAAAGGGATGGGTTTGTAGGTATTTAATTTAATAGCATTTCGAGGAAACATCTTTCTCTCTAAAGGTAGATACCATTATTCTTTTGTGTAAAACCTTTCGCTGATAATAATGAAATATATCATAAGGACTTAGTACAAATTTGTCTCCTTTAATTTACATCCTCGCACTATATTGTATGAAAAACAAATCGATTACCGACCGTTCTTTGTGGACGCTTATGGTCGCCAAAGGTGTCATTTCATTAGACTCTGTTGAAAGTTCCTCCACTTAGGTTCGTTATAAGGTTCTACAAGTAACTGGCAATCGGTGAATTATTGCAGAACGCCGAATGGGTGTAGCTATTGCAATACTACGCTTTAACGCTCAGGAATAAATTTAGCTAAAGGACTCGTGTTCTTCTTCTCTCTCACTCTTCTTACACTTTCCTGTTCTTCTGCTCGTCTATTTCGCGTTTCTCTTTCTCTCTGTGTTCTTTCTATTTGTTGGTGGTAATTAAATTGCTTTGCTAGTGCAATAAATTTAGCAAAAGCTACGAATTTATTTGCTACATAGCGATTACTTAACGTCCAACTAATTGTGTGCCGCGATGGTGCAGTTAATTTCTGTTTACATGTGAGTGAGCGAGAGGGCGATAGAGAGTACGTGTGCGTGTCCATAGGTACGTGAGTAAGTGTGATGTCTAAATTGAGTTTTCCTAATGGGTACCATTAATAAAATTGCATAAATTTTGTAGCAACAACAAGTTGTGCTGATTGCCCATGTATGGAAAGCTCAAAGCAAAAATTCCCAATTACATGTACCAACAGAATGTATAAAACGTATATATATGTATATGTATGTATGTATATGTGTGTTGAAATTAAATAAAATTCATCAAAGAACAACAACCAGAAACAACAACAAAACTGTGTGTTTTTAACAAATGAAGCAATTAGCGAAAAGTTGGCCACAACTCTAGAGAGATAGGGGATCATGGATCGAGGGAAAGAGATAGAGAGAGGTGAAGAGAGATAGAATGCCAAACAAACAAACAAACATGCGCGTATCCATGCAATTATGTCTGCATTCATGTATGCATTTGTACATGTATGTAAGTGTGTATGTGTACATGTGAATGTGATTTTCTGCAATTACATTTGCATCATGTTTGTGAAATTTTTGTAGATACCCATCAAATACAACAACAAACTGTTGTTGTTGTTAGCAACTTTTAATGCTGCTTTTAGTCCTGTCAAATTTTCCCCAAATCATGGGCCGGATTTCGGATTTTGGGCATATGTCGATGTCGATGTAGATGACGATGTTGATGTTGATGCCGATGTTGATTCCGAGAATGTACGTGTTAAAGTTTTTATTCATTCATTATTCGCCAGCTTCAGTCATTTGATTGAGCTAATTGTTGATTGCTGCACTTTTAATGCATTTACAACACCATCATTGAAAGCATCTACTGCAACAACTGCTAATTGCAATGCGAAAATAATTATTAATTTTATTACGTCGATCACTGATCGAGGTCGGGATGGTTATTATGATGGTTTCGTTCTGCAATTTTTTCATTTTTTAACTTAAACGATTTTCTTTTTTCCATTTTTTTTTATTTGTTGGTAAAAGGAATCTGAAAAATGCCAATACATATCTTTTACAAAGAAATGCTCTATTTCTTCATTATTTCAATATTCGCAGATTTCAGTTCTCATATAGACCGGGGAGATCTTCTGAGACCGCACTCCACGATTTAATTTTGAATGAAGGGTCGGAGTTTCTCGCCTTAAAATAACGCCATGAAATTGATTCGGTTCGATTTAGAATACACAAAAATGTTTTTACCTTTATTCATTGACATGCAATTGCTCGACTGCTGTAACACGCTTTCTGTAACACGTTGTTTTTAATAAAATTCAAGATTGGTTCACTTCAGTAGGTACTCAGTATGGTTACGTAAAGAGATCCATTATGTAAAGATATCCGTTACGTAAACGGATGTCCGTTTTAATTAAATTGTCTGTAAAAACCTTGTAACAGGAAATAAGTTGCATACAAATTTATAACCACCATAACGATCCGCGTCGGATCTCTCTCTTTCTCGAGAAAGGGAGAGCGAGAGCGAGAGCGAGAGCGAGAGAACGGAAGAAAGACGGTCGGAATGTGTCAGTCACATAAGATACTCTTCGATGCAAAATGCGAACACATACTTTCTTCTGATGTTCCTTAGAAACTCTTCTCAGGTGGAAAATTTTTAACAGTATTTTTTGGGGTTTATTCCATTGCTTTGTCAAAAGTAGTGAAAACTAGTTGAAGAGGGAAAAATATTTATAAGAAAAAAAATTTTAGTTTTAAAGAGAAAATATCAAAAAATACAGAGAGAAGAAGAAAAACTTGCATTGTTTGGCACGATTGAGTGCTTCGCAGATGTTGCAAGGATGCTGCAGGAATTCCGAGTGGAAAAAAGTGGAAAACACACAAACACCAACACAAACAACAATAATGTGCAGCACTTTAACTTTAGAGTGACGAGTGCTTTTGGGGCTCGGGTGGGTTGAGTGCTTTGTCCCTTCTCTCTCTCTCTCTCTCTCTGTTTAGAGAACCTAACGTTAAATGCAGCACTTCATAAACGTCAGTTTCAATTTTCGTTTCATTTCAATGCAGGAAGAATAAAAATACGTTGTTTTTTTGTGATGCCATCCTGATGACGTCGATTTGTCGAGGATCACAGGAGTCTCTGTGACACTGTGACGTTTGAGAAGTTGTGGATAGTTTCGATGCGTGTCAGCGACAGAGAAGGCGAAAAAGCAAACTACATAAGTCCAAACTAAGGCACTGTTGATGATCCTAATGGAAATCCTTCGAATCGTTTTTGTGCTGGTTTTTTTTCTTCTTTTCGGGCATCTTCACAAAATATTTAATCCCCGCATCGCATCTCTTTTTGCCTAAAGTTACACATTTCGCTTGGCAGACTAGAATAATAATAAGAAGAAGAAGAGAAATAGGAATAGGAAGATGAAGATGAAGATGAAGAAAAGAAATCAAATAAAAGCTCGTTCAATCCTTCAACTGTTCAATTTTAACTGTTTGCCTACATTTTATCCACGAAATTGTTTTCGAGGATATTTTTGTTGTCTAACGCTACTGTCCAACTCTCTACTACTCTCCTACCTCCCTCCTCCCTCCTCCCCCTCCTTCGCCAGTTCACACTTCTGTTGGCTTTATGTAAGTCATTCGTGTCAGCGAGGTTTCTCTTGAACTTTCGCTGTCAACGCAAGGTTTTAGTGCATTCTTTTTTGTCTTTTTTTGTCCTTGCCGCCATCATAGAGATTTATGTCTTCGCTGAAAGTGCTGCCAGCTGCGGGTTTCGGGCTGTCGGGGTGTCGGGGTGTCGGACACAAGCAACGACGTACGGGGGAAAGTCATACGGGTGTGAGTTGGGAGTACGTAATACTGCGTGTGTTGTGTGTGTTAAGTGTTGTTGCAACGTCAGCCAACAAACGAAACTGAGGAGTTTTTGAAGCTTATCGTTTTTCTGAGTTGAGTACTCAGATGGAGCATCGAGTCCACGTCCATGCGACTTTGGTCTGCCTCTCCTGATCCGTCCCATAAACGACCTGTGTCAGCATTAATTACTTTTAATACAGCCAACATTTGGTTTGGCCACTTGAAGGTTGTGCTTTTATTTTCATTTAGGTTCTTATTTGATCTTGAAATAAATTCATATCTTTGCACATTGCAGTCATTCTGCGTCCATCTATCGCAGGTTTTCTTAGTCAACCGCTACTGCAATAATTTCTCTTTTGACACTTTTGTCACTGTCATGAAAGGTAGTGCAAGGAATTGAGCACTTTGGTGAGAGGAAGTTTAGTGGGGAATGAAGCCGGGTACCCGATGTTCCCCCTCCTAACAAAGTATGTTTCCATGAGAGAGAGAGAAGAGAGAAGCACTCGACAAATAAGTATTTTGTCAACAGTTATTTATAATAGAGTTAGCTTTTAGAGGAAATATAAAGGAAATAGCTGATCATGTCATGAGAACATGTGTTAACAATTACATACAAATATGGAATATAAGTGCTTCGAAGGGATTCTTTCAAAAAAGAGTGTTTGTGGATGAATCTCTTACGGATTAATCTTGTAGTATGAGATTTTAAACCTTTGTGTAAGGAAATTTTAATCCCAAATTTTAGTCCTAAGGAAAATAATTTCAGTTCGTTTTTTACCAATTCCACGTTTAAAAGTTTCGAATAGAAAAATTCAAATAAAAGAAGTAGAGATCCTGAGAAGATACGCGAACTTCAACCTGAGAATCTTAAACAGAGAATACAATGCAAACGAGACACAGTTTATGAAACAAACTAACAAAGAAGTATAACTAAGAAAATGACGGAAAAGGAAGAAAAGCAGAAGACGATTTCCTAAAGAAGAAATTGAAAAACGCTGTGGTTTTTCTTTCCCTGTCTTTTGCAGTTTCAGTTTGAGGTTCGACATTTCAAAACTCCGAAAACATGTTTGTGTAACAATGTAAATGTTTTCGATGTACCTCGCTAACCACAAACCTCGTCGATTCTGTACACGTTCACATCGACGGTTGGGAAAGTTTGTATGTACGTTTGTACGTACTCTGTGTAGATTGAAAAGAAGAGTGAAACATTTATAGTGGAAAGAGACTTATGAGAATGGCACAGAAGCCTCAATATCGAGGTTCTATCCATGAATTCCCATGCTGATTTTATGGTGACTGTGACTTCATAGCGATGAATGTATTTTGACATGAAAGCATTTCTGAAGCAACGACGAATTTTAAAGAGCTTCGAAAGCAGGTGCTCCAGCTGCTGCTCTGGGCTATAAAAATGGTTCTCGGTGCTCGTTGTGCGAAAGATGTTCAGGTAATAAAAATTAATGAGTTGTGTTTTCTTTGCGAAAGTAGAGTGTGTATATACAATACTCGTTCATATGCACACACATGCAGGTGCACTACAGACACAGATGCACGTTACCTAATGACCATTGATAGGCTCTACAAGGATACAAGAAGAATTGCGGCATTCCTCAGCCGCTTACTTTTGAAAAGAATGCGGCTTTTGATTTGTCGCAAAGGCAGGGTGGCCTAAAAATTCTCCATTTTGTATTTACGACCTCATAAAAACATTTAAATGCTTTACGGTTGCTCCGGCAGCCCTGCATTCATTCATTGTGTGTGTGTGTTGGTTTGAAATGTGTTTAGGTTTTTCGTGTGTGTGTGTGTGCGCTTGTGTGTTGGTTTGTCCATGTGAATTGAGCACCTGTATGGTCTTTAAACTTTTCACCTTGAATTTGTACTTTCGAGTCCGTCGTTTCGATTCATCTCGTCGGGGATGTAAGAACCTCGGTTTGTTGTTGTACTCGCATTTGTTTTAGACAATAATGTGGTGTGTGTGTGTGTGTGTGTGTGTGTGCCGGTGTGGTTCCGAATGAGTGAGTGTGCCTGTGTTTCTGCTTTCACCTAGTTTCATTTATGTATGTTTTGGATTCGAAGCGACGTCTCTTCATTCGGTTCCTTTTCAAATTGCAATAAATTTTATACGCGATGATTTGATGTGCGTCTCTGAGTTGTTTTTCGCCGGTACTTGAACGCTTTTTATTACGCTTTGTTCTGGATTTAGTTTCGGCATTAATAAGTTTGGTTTCCACTTCTTTCTTGCTTCTTCTTGGTGTAGGTCACCGATGAAAAAAGTAGAAACGAACACATTCTCTTGTGGTTACAATGTCGTTGCATCTACTGGGAACTGAACGTACCTTTTTTCTCCATCTCAATTTGCAATTTTAGTCCCTCATCTTTTTAAATTACACAAGTTCCGGAACTAATATTATTGTGAATGGCTTTTTTTACTTTACTTCATTTAAATTTCACTCATTCATTTAAATCATTCAAAAGAGCGACGAGAAGAACATTTTGTAAGGACATTTTTAAAGGAAATACCTAAATATTTGGTTTTGTTTAGCTTAACTTTGAAGTACATTAAAAGTTGGTGCCACAATATTAAACTTTGCGATTGTGAATATCACTCGAATGTCCGAATGTAGCCAAGACAAAATGCCTCCGAGCGATAAAGCTTCAAAGGAAAATTTTGGGTTTAGATGAAGAACTACAAATAAAACCCCGGCGACGATGGCGGAGACGGAAGAAGAAAACAAGGAAGAAGGAAACAAAACTTCTCGGCATAATTTTGCGCAATTTAAAGAGCGTACGAAGTAATAAACAGAAATCCTCCGGCGAAAAAATAAAAAATAAGGGAATTCGAGCCAAGATAAAAGAGTCCATTAAATTTCGTTTACCAAACATATCCGTGCAAAAAAGTTCGATAAACATTATAAATAAAAGGATAAAACTAAATAAAGTAAATAAAATTGTATTAAAACTCGTAAAATGTAATAAAATTAGTGTTGAATAAGAAGAAATTTAAAAAATAAATCTATATTGATAAAAAATTAAGAAAATAAAATAATACACATCAAAAATTATTGTAAATAATATAATAAGTTGATTTAAATTGCAATCAAAATGAAAAAAGTATAAGAATAAAAAAAGAAGATCCAAAAAAAAAATCAGATGCCAAAAATAAATTAAGAAATTAGATAGTAAATTATTAATATAATATATTAAGTTCTCTACTAAATTGACCAACACGACACAAAAAAAAAACAGAAGCATGACTCCAGCAGGATTCGAAACCGGAGGAGGAGTTTTACGGTTACTAAGTTGTTAGCAGCTCTCATCACCGGACTGTCAGAAGAGTCGTAAACTAGGTTCTAGTAAAATAGGAATCCACCACCACTATGAAAACCGATGGAAGAGCTTAGAACCAATTTCGAAGTATTTCGGATTTGGTACAAGTGTCATATTCCTTCCATTTTCAGTGTTGTACTCTCGCTCCATGTTTTCATACCGAAGTTCTCAATAGGAATTAAAGCACTTTCTCTCATCCGTAGCGCGGACGGAGGACGTCGGACGGCGGATGTTCTTAACAACCTCAACTTAACCGCGTTTTGAAAAATCTCACGTAATATTAAATCAAAGACAACCCTGCAAAGTTATATATTATAACTACACCTTGGACTAAGTTTAGTTAGTTACCTCAAGACGAAACATTTAAGAATTTAAGACAAGGTAAGAGAGGTCGTAACGAATGAACGAATGACGACAGAAAGCATGGCAACACAACGAATATCGTAAATGTTAAGCTGGCAGAATCCGATCGGAAATTGAACGCTATAGATTTATAGGTGTGCGTGTGGGCGGCGGCCGATGTTGAGATTGGGTTCACAGCCTTGTGCTTGTCCATATTTCAAGTCATCACATTGTGGTTAGCAACGGCTCAATCGCTCCAGCCCACCATGTGTGGCAAACGTAGATGTTTTCATCACTTACCATTTGGACTGATTTATACGCAATCGAACGAGACGGTTTCCAAATGTAATGATATCCATCAATTTGGACGGACGACAATTTGCGGGACTACAAAAGCTCTAGATGAATGGTGTGTAGCTCTCTACACAAATCGTAGAGCTGACTGGTTGCTTGGCTGTCATGTCAAGCAGTTATTTGTAAATCGTGTTTCGAATTACATATACGAGTATCGTATACTCTATTTCTATCTCTGTTTCCCTCTTCCATCCCCCATCTACAATATGTGTGTGTGTGTGTGTGTGTGTGAAAATAGTTAATATCTAACATTATCTCCTGCACCTCCTTTCATTAGTTGTGGCTTTTATGTCATCGACTTTTGAGGTTTTACTTTCGTTTCGATTTCCGTTAACATTTATTTTATTTCGTCTTCGTGTTAAGGTTGTTGTGATAGTCGAAGTTGTTGCTGTTGTTATCGTATATTTGTTTAATGGTATTCATTCATTTCTTTGACATTTTAATGCCTTTTCAACGACGCTCATAAATAAGTTATACGGAAGGATTTAATTGATCACTAACATGTGAAATTTGGTTGTTTGGCTGGTTTTGCTTTTCTTCTTGTTCATATTAAATCTTGTAGAACGTATAGAGTACTTGCGAATTAGGATAGAGTATTGTTAATTTTTTAGAAACATGTACAAGTATACGCATTTACTGCAACTTTCTCATTATTCATAAATTTTTAAACTATGAGATTTTAAGTCAAACTAAACGAACTTCTTAACTTCTTAAGTCAAACTTCTAAAAACTGAATCGTAAAATAGCAATAAACAAAAAAGTTCTTCGTGGTACTTGATTGAGTGAAAATCCTGGAAATGTTGGATCCTATATTTTGTGCCGCATTAAGGTTAAATTAAAAGAGAGTGAACCATAAAATCAGGGTCATAAAACAAATACAAGAGTTTGAAAGGTCCGTATTTTCTTAAGAATTAGACGGTTAAATGATTGAAGAGTAAAGAATTACAGAGTAGGAGAAGAATTTTGTGAGATTTTTTTACTTTATTCTCACTGTTCAATCTTAACTCTTAAAAGTTGCACACCGAAATTAAGTAAAATTTTATGCGAATATATCTAAAAATATTGTTTGCAATACCACTGAAAGAATCCCGAACGCGTGCCTAGTATAGAAATCAGTTTATTCTTCCCTCCTTCTTTTATTTCAAATAAGTACTCGTATTTTGAAATGTAAAACCTCTTTAAAAGTCAATGTAAAAGCTACTTGAGTTGAAAGTCTTCAATGAAAACATCCTTAAAATACGAGTAGCTTATAGAAGCCATTAAAAGCCATTCTGTGAAGACAGCGAAACCGCTAATTTTGCTAGAGACATATTTGAATCACTTTATTAGTTACACAGCCGTTTCTCACAGAGACTGTAAAACAGTAACGTGGCAAAACTTTAGGCGGCTCAACATTTTGTGCAAGCAAATTGATGACTTAAGCACCTAACATTAATGGGTTTCATTACGGGAACTTAGGGCGCTGCGGGTAACTTCAAGTAGTAACGCTCAAATGGTAACCTCTTCGCTCGGTACTCACTCACTCAATACTCAGTGAAGGATTTTAGTGACGTGCTTTGCTATTCAGAAAATCACGATTCTGCATGATTTATAATTTATTCATGAAGAGTTTAGCAATCGTGTTGTAAGTGTAAGTGTATATATACACATACATACATACATATATGTATATATGTCTATCTCTCAGTGTGTGTACATACATATGTTTGTTTGTTTGTAAAGACATATGAATACAGAAAGCCACACACTTTTGGCGTTGATTACTTGTGTGTGCATGTGTATATATTTTCGCCCACTTTAAGTGAAACAATCCTTCTTATTATATATTCAAAGGTACAAAAAGGCTCCATCCAAAAATACTAGGATGTTAATGTTGGCAACCTTACGTTGGTGTTGATGTTATTAATACTGTTCTGTTAACACACATCCGTTGCTTGACTCAAGCCCTTTCAACTTCTTCCACACCATCTGCATCAATAGAGACTACTTTGGTTTCCATTTCGCTTTGAAAACGCTAGTGACTAGCATTGTAGAACTGAAGAGGCTGTGTAAAAGATTTGAATCCCAATTTGAAAATACTATTTTCAATCGGATGGAAATCGATGAACACAGTATTTGAGTGTCTAGTTTCTGAAGGGAGTAAATTTAGATTTATTTGGTTTCTTGGCAACGTTTGTACTCTGTTCACTTCATGGATACAATTTTGAATTAACAGCGGGTTGATTTGTGTGTTTGTAATTACTCTAGGTGCCTTTCTATAATCAACTGTAGGAATTCTACTTTATACAATATATACTCCTGTCAAATACAGAATTTTAAATGAATTTCAATACCTTTCTTAGCCGCATTTGATATGGTTTACGTAGAAAATTATGAGCTAACGCTTACGAGCTTTAATGATTTAATACAAATAGTACACAATACATACGTACAACGAATGTGTGCACGTCTTTATTTTGTACAAATAAATATTTATATCTGTATGTAAATAATACCTCCGTCTGTATGTTTTACCAACCACCTGTCTGCATGTTTTGTACATAAAACAACTGTATGAGTTGGTTATAATTATAATTATAACAGAAATAATAATTGGCAAGTATGACGACAACAAATCAAATGTGACTAAATATCACAAAAGATATATCAAATCCATACAAAACCATACAGGCCACTTCTGTGGCCCAAATTTATTCTACCATTTTCCTTATAAGCTGTTATTTATTTATTAGAAGTATTTATATTTATTTACTAAATTTGTTAGTAAAAAAATCCGTTCATTCTGCTTAAATATTTTTATCAGTTTCCCTTTTCGTATCTTCTAACTCTAATCTACATATAGTGCGATTAGAGTAAAAAGTTGAACACAACAGAAATAATTTTACCATCATCTCTAATAAATATTGAAATCTATATTGGCCTTCCACAGAACTCTGAACTGATGAGCCCGACAACAAATTTAGGCTGTCAGTAGTCTATAATAACTACACTTAAATCCCACTGATACTCATAACCACCGCTACAGGCTGTGTTTTTGTTATTATAAAAAGCTATTAAAATGCAATTGAATACGAAATATTATGGTTGTTTATATTTTTAAGTACAATATATCCTTTTATATCTGTCTATTAGTAGTGATATGATGTGATGATGATGGTGATAAGTGATTGTGTCTGAGTAAGTGAAAAGTCGCTCCATGAAATAATTGCCATGGATGTCACGTCAAACAAATTTGCCTTTGCACCAAGCGTCCCAAATTCCATTTTCCATAACAACGAGGGTGGTTTATAAGCCGATGTTAAAGTTTATTCGTCCTTGCTACATGTTGCCTTAAGATTTTAGTATTTTTTAATTCAATTTGAATACCATCGAATTGAAAGACTTTTTTACAATGGAATTTAGACTCTTTTATGGAAAGCCTTTAAGAGATCTGATTCTAAATAGAATCAGTTTTTGCTGATTCTAAATCTACAACATTTTGTCTAGTTCTGTTCAGTAATAGATATCGGATATGAACTTTTGAAATACTTTTTCATTGGTTTTTATGGTTTTGGTCTTATTTACAGCCAATGTTTATTATATTATAATTTTTATTGTATATTGAAAATATCGTATCAAGTTTGACTTTTACAGTCTTACTTTATTCTTCGTAGTTTCCTTATTAAAATTTCCTTATTATCATAAATTTTCCTTATTATCATCCTTGGAACTTCGAATAGAAAATTAGCTATCACTAAGATTTCGTTCATTTAAAGTTTTTGTTATTTATTCTTTTATCTGTTCACATATATTATTTCACCCTATCGATTATTTACATAAGTATGTTTTTCATATATCCGTTTTCCGGTTTTCCTTTCCTATCATCGTCCATTTTAAGCCTATTTATTATTATTTATTTTGATGTAATGCACACAAATATATATAATTTCAAAGCTGCCATAGCTTCAATAGTTTTTTTCTCTTTTTCCACTTCCTTTGCTGGCTTCGTAATAATAACATTCGGAATAACTATTCCACATGACTGCCTCAATTCGAGCCATTTTGCCGGAAGTTCCCAAACTTTGCCGGAAATAATTTCCGTATTTAATGTCTTTTGATCTCTCTTCTTCTTCATCTGACTTGGCCCAGTGGTTGGTAATGGTCATCCAAGTGGTATCCCAGTTCATAAAAAACTGCTTTTGATTTCAAATTCAATTGGATTCAAATGTGTTTAGTTGATCTTATTGTTGCCTCGAGGGTAAAATACGAGTATTTGCAATGTTAAATTGTTTGTATATGAAATCAAAAAAATAATCTAAGAATACAAAAAATCTATAGAGAAAGAAAGAACTTGAAGAGTTTTGTATCATGATGTATGCAGTGTGTAGCTGAGTTAGAAGAGGGTGGTGATAAGAATTTTCGGAGGGTGGTTCGTCAATACAACAAGAGCAAAAATTATTTGATTTGGTTGAATAGATAAACTTTTCGGATTGAGTGCATAGAAAATCCGATGATGACTCAAACGCACCACACTGATTGAGATATGAAATCGTTTCGATTAATGTTTATTGCAACTTTATTCAATCTTCTTGCTCTGGGCCCCTTCGGGTAAACTGTAAATTGAATGTCATGATTTGTGATAAATTTAGTTGAAGATAATTTCGATTCCTCGCAATCAGAATGAAATCTGTGATTTTTAACCTTTGAATGTATAATATAAGCACATTCTATACGTCGACAAGTCGTTTGAAAATAACAGAAGGAAATCAAAAACTCGCTGGAAGCTATACATTAAAAGCATGGAAAAATAAAATACAAGGAAAGAGAAAATAAATGAGAAATTCATCTACGTACATACATATCAATAAGAACTTAAAAAATGCATCATTTATCTCTCTTATTATAGCTGGGATTCTGTTTCATCGCCAAGCTGTATTCATCCACTATTTTAGTAATTGGCAATTTGTCGTTATTGTTGTAGCTTGTAGCTTATGTTCATGTTTTGTAGACCAATGTTTTTGTGCATGCATTTATATTATTTTCCCCAGACAAGCTTTAATACTCTCATAACTTTCGATTCATTTGCTTCATTCATTTGCCGCCGGTTATAAAAAAATTTCCGAATCTTCTGAAATTGAATCCATTCCAATTAAGGAAACCGAAATGTTTCGAACAGCTACTGTTACTGATGTTCAGCCTTCAGCACTGAGCAGCACCGTGCTAACACGTCCCGAGCTGGCAATTGCATCAGACAGAAACATATTCGGCCGGCAGCCAACAGATGCGGATTGGTTTTGAAGTACGACTACCCGAACGGCTGCCTGGCGGGTCGAATGCAACATTTCAATTTTGGACTCTTTGTTGCTTCGTTTCGTTTGTTTGTTTGTTTTTGTTTCTTTCAACATTAACCTCCAGAATGCTAATTTTGTAGGAAGAGTTTTTATGTCAAAGAGGATGATGCAAAGAGTGCGCTTGTGTGTTTCGGCCATCTTTTCGTCCACACTCTAATCTCCAATGCAATAACGTGCAGAAATTTGTTTGCATGCTGCATGCTGCATGTTTCCTGTTGTTCCTCTATCAACTTTCTCTGCGGCGTTTAAAATTCAATGAACCTTACGTAGATATCACAGGTCCCGCACTTAGCGCTCCTGGACCACAAGCTTTTGTCATCTATGAAGTTCGAATGTTGTTCGAGTCTCTTTAGGAAACAATTCTAATTTTTAATGCTTTGTTAGATCTTCTATCTCTCTCTCAGAATATTTTACGATACTCAACTTGCATTGATTCAAACCCCGAACGTGAGGTTCTTCGAATAATTCGAATGTTGATCACATTCAGAATGCTGTAAATTTAGCTAATTTTAAGATACGAAGAACTATATTTTGCTATCCACTAAATCAATCTAATACGGATAGATTGTATTTAAATTAAGCGATCTTCTCGAGTATTATTATTTATTGTTTTATTATATTTTACGGTTATTTTTAATTTTAAATTGAAGTGATTCTCATTTAAATTAAACTCATCTGATTAAATTTTCAATTTAATCGCACTTCAAGAAAACGTAAAACGCTTGTTTTTTGTAAAGTTTGAGCTCTGAATCTGAAAGGCGAAAGAAATGAGAAAAAAAATTAATGAAGGACTGCTGAAGCTGTTGCTGAAACAGAGTCGAGCTTCAGCCATGTAAATCAAATAAGCGCAGGTTGTTGCTGTGCTTTTAGAGCTGGCTGTAAAAGTGAAAATGGTGCACTTAACAAAGGACCAGCCTCAGAAAGAATAAAACGAAAACAAAGGGGGGGTTTACCAGAAAGTAAACCTTTCGCGAAGGCAAAAAATCAACACAGAACGATGTTTTGCACGATGCTTCCACAGCTTGAAACAAAAGCAAAAGAGCACGAGCTCAAAGTAGGCTCTGCTCTGCCTACAAAAATGGCTACAATAACGGATAAAAAAAGTAAAGCCAGAGAAAAATATTGCAATGCAAACACATACTTAAATCGAGCAATAAAAAAAGCAGTAAAAAGCAAGATAAAACCCGAAATAATAGTAAAAAGTTACAGTTTTAAAGTCGACGAATGAAACAGCTTTAAACCTGGTGGCAACATTTCGAAAGCCCTCGCAGTACAACTGCTTTATTGGTTCTCGTTACGTAATGAAAATGATAAAATTCCCAGGAGAACAGGCAACTTGTACTTGCGGGCCAACATCCTGGAGTATTTTCTGTACAACAAAACCAACTGAATGGCTATAACGGTGCCTTCATCATCATCATCATCATCGCCATTACCATCCACATCATCATCTGACCTTAATCAGAAGGAAAAAACATAGTCCACTCCAAAATATTATATATAATATAACAATAAACCAAAAGAACCGAAAGCGAGAATAAGAGTTTAGAAAGAGTTGGCCGACTATCTTCGACCTGCCCGAATCTGAAATACCCTACAACCTCATGACCGCTGATGAAAGATTATTTCACTGGGAGCCTAATATTTACTAGGCCAAAGTGGGCGCACCACTTCCATAATTGGTAATTGGGATAGAAGACAGTGATATTGAGTGTGTTGTTTCTGATACTAACAAAGTTTTTATAGTACATAGTAATAGTAAATGTGAACGAATCATGTCCATTTTTAGTGGAGTAGTTAATACGAAGTTAAATGTTCGGGAATTATATTTGTTCCTAAGAATTTATTTCTATGTTCATATGTATGTATGTCTTGTGGAACAAGGTTCTTCGTTCCTTCCCAAAAACGATTACAAACCGATGGAAAAACCTATTATATATGTATACTCTTCCACCTTCGGGTGTGGGGCATAATAAAAGTTTCTCAAAACTAGGATATCCTTGGGTCGCTGCCCGCTGCCTCCACTTCTTCCTCAACAAAGTAGACCGATGTGGCAAGTTCCCGGCTTTGCGGATTTTACAATCTAATTTTTATCTGCCCGTCGTAACTTGAGTTTAGTTTCAGTTGGATGTATTTTTGACGAGGTGCGGCTGATGCCGCTCGATGCTGCTCGAATACCTCGAACTATAATGTTAAAGAATTTTAAATCGCCTTCATAAAACCTCCCTGGTGACCAACACCGCTGCCTCACATACTACAAGTACCTTTTACGTGCACCTACTTTGTTGTAATAATGTTCTTATAGCGTAAAATTTTATATAGTCTAGTTCTTTTACATTGATCCACTCCTAATAATTTTATAGAGGTTTTAATGAGAAAATGTAATACTTTAAAGCGTATTTCAAGGGATTCGTTTTATTGAAGTAACTAACTGCGAGCACATTTAGCAATATTGCATACATTGGAGGGGAATCCAACTTACCTGATGTCATCTTTTGCTAGAGAAAAGCTCTTATACACTCAATCATCTTTAATGATTTCACCTTTAATGCCTTCAACATTCCGTGTCGGTAAAACTTCGACTAAATAATAAAGGAACGTAACTATTATTACGGCAAATATCCTTCCTAAAAACCACTGCTGCAAATATTGGACATTTGATTTTTATGTGGTGTCTTTTTTATTCTCAACTCAATTAGTTCAAAATTAACTATCTTTGGCTATTAGTTGTTAATTAATATGAAATCCAAGTTGAAAGAAGTTCTTCAGAAAGAGAATACATTGCATAAAAGAACACAGCCAACACAGTTCAGTTCAGATAATGGAACGAATGAAGAGAGCACACAAGAGGGCCCTCCGGACCACATAACCTCATCCGAGTCCCTCATCTGAGTCTGCCATAATAAACTCGGTATGTTGCCAAGTGTTGCAACTAAAACGAGCATATTTCACGGTTGGAGTGGTTGTGGCCAAGAGCACGAACGGGCCAAGAGCTGATGACTACATGAATGTGGCATAAAGTATAACGAGTGCTCAGTGACTTGAATGTCTTCCAAAAAGAGGACAGGCCGTGGACGAGTACCGTCAGATGGTGGCAGAACGGCAGATTTCATTATGCAACCATTGCTGGTGACGCGACAGGACATGACTTCAATGCAAAGCATCAGTAGAGGGCGGCAGCAGTTTAACAGTTTCCCCCGTTGAAACGGGCGGATGCGGACGGGGGGCGGGTGAAGGCGGCTATTTAAAAACATTTGGCTATCTTTAGTAAGCTTACTAAAGCGTGCACTTCTGTTTTTTGGCACATTTAAATACGTGGAGAAGCCTCTGGGTCTGAGGCTGGGTCGAGGCTGGGTCGAGACTGAGTCGAGGCTGGGTCGAGGCTGAGCCGAGGCGATAATGATTCCAGTATCTTTCCTTATTTTTTTATGAATTCTCCAACAGCTAAGCGAAGCGACTGTTGCACTGTATTGTTGCCAAACGGCAACAATTTTGTGATGTTTTTTTATCCATCTCGGATTTCTTAGTGTCGGCATTCTTCCACTTCCAGATGCCCATTCCGTTGGCCGTTTTCGGCCTCATGCTAATTTGCTGACAATCTGTGACTCTTAATTTCATATCGTACCTACAAAGAGTTATGCTCTCGTCTGTCTTGCAGGCACGCTTCTATTCAAGGCAAGTAAATATTTATGCTGAGTTGCAACTTTTCTATCCTAGGCTTTGCTTTGCACTCGGCCACACTTTGCCGGGTTAACAATGTGACTTGTTTGCTCATTTGCAAAATCATCAGGATCCCTCTGTTTGCAGCGCCAATATTTGCCATCCAGACAATTATATTAAATGGGTCTTTGTAGGGCTCTCCGGCACACAAAGTATGCACATAGAATGGATGGATGCTACAAGCTGACAAGCTACAACTGAACGACCTGTCTGTTGGAAGATGAAAACTCTCTAAAGAGGAAGAGGGGATAGTGAATGCGATATTAATAAATCATTTGAAATCAAAACAACATCTTAATGGATTAAAAAAAATAGAATATTGTTTGAACTTTGCTACTGTAATAACCAATATCATGAAATTATGAATTCCTGCCTCCTCTTTCACCGAAGTGTGATGTTCACCACTCAAAATTGTGTTTGCTTCATAAACGGCTGACCAATTTTGAATTCTCTACAATTCAACCTCTAATATCAAGCCATCCTAACTTAACTCTTATAAATGTCAATCAATCAAATTTCGAACCACATTTAACATTTCTTTACGCCATTTTAAAGAAATGTCAGTTTGAAATTCCTCTCAGGTTGAAGAGAAATATCGACCAGCGTGGGACGTGCTACCAACGCATACACTATGCTATCTGCGATTTGATGTTGCATGCAACCAATATTACGACTATCAGACTTCAACAGAAGTCTTTTGTCATGACGTGTTGCCAATACACGTGACTACTGTCAACAGACGAGATCGGATTCAGGGTAAGGCAAATTCTTGTAAGCCTATGGCCGGGTCTGCCTAACTGAATTACCAACGGACGAGTCTTTCACTCTGTGGCTCTTTTCGTTGAGAAGGATTGCAGGGGAATTGGGGAGAAGGCGGAATATTTCCATCTCTCCGTCGATACATTTTGTAGACGGACTCAAAATAATGCAATTTGCCATTTCTTCATGTCTCTCTCATCTTCTCCCTGTGAGTCAGAGTGACAGAAGGCTCTCTACTTCACTTTGTCTCTATCTTCCTCCCCGCCTCTCAATCTGTACCTCTATATCACTCGCTCAAATCGGCAAACGTCTTCATTTCTCCCCGTTATCCCTTCCCTGCCCGTTACTTTAAAATTCAATTAACGCAGTGGCCTCACCATTTTCCAACTCTTTCTCTTGCAGACAACAAATTCATTTGCGACTGTCGTCTACAGTGGATTTTCGAACTACGCAATCGTACTCGCAATCTTCAGCTGAAGGAGTCACTCGAGGATATACTCTGCACTTTACACATGGATGCCAAGACCACATCGTCCAGCAACTTTGTTAAGCCCGTGCTTACCAATGAAGTTGACAACGCGGCTGTCGCTGCTGTTGTACCGAAGCATGCGCGCGCACGCGGCTCCCACCGACGACAGAACGACAAGAAACGTCAAAATCCAAAATTTTCCACGGATCCTGACGGCACCAAGACATTCGATGCCAGCGAAGCTACCGTAGACGAGAACAGCAATAACTACAACTATCCAGATGGAAGCAACACACGCACCCGCTCGATGCGTGCGAACAAACATGGCGGCCATGTGGCTGGTTCTGATGCGGAATACTACGAAGACGATGCGGCACTGCTTGGACACGAGTCGCACGATTTCGATGGTCTGGCTTTCATGAAGGAACCCGCACAATATCTGCACCAAGGCGTCGGCACCGCATCTGCGTCGAACGATGGCGAAATTGAGGTGAAGTTGCTTTCATTGCGTCCCACCGACCTGCCGTGCTCGGGCGAGCTCAGCGACCCCACCGAGTTGCCGCTGTCGCGCGAATCGATTGGCATGGATGTGCGCAGTCCGCACTCCAACGCCAACGCCACCGCCAGCCCCTTGAGAGCCAGTGTGATGAGCTTCATTATAGTTGTCGCCCTTCTGACAGGTCTAAATTGCGTGTTGAGGATTTAAATGTCATAATTGGAAGTGTAGCTGGAAACTCAATTCTGGGCTACTTTCGCTGGTGTTTGTAACATTTGCAGGAGTTTCTGAAGGAGGGGGGGGGGGATATCCGGGCCTGAAAACCTGAGCTTAGTAGAAGGTATCTCACGGGCAGCTGCCGAATTATGATTTTCCATTAATGTAAATAAAAAATAATACTGCAGTCAGCTAAGGTAAGTTTGTAGGTAGATCCGTAGGCTTAAACAAAGCACTACAAGTGCTTTGGATGTTCGGGTACTGATCTCATTTTGAAACATTTTCTACCAATTATGATTAGATTATCGAGGAGAATCTCAAACCTAAATAAGAAGTGCTTCTATTTGTATAACCTAAACAGCCCCCACACTCCCACAATCCTTCCTCTCCCTGTTTTAATGTAATCGTAGTTGTGCGAGATGAAAATGTAGCCAAAATGGATGTTAAAATTAAAGAATTTATTAAAGTAGATTTCTCAGACGAGCTTTATTGCTTTACCTAACTTGTAACTAGATGTAGAAAAACTCTATACATCATAGCTATAGCTAGATATACATAGACTCCATAGCCTGTACATAGAAACCTTTTGTATTTTCATGATTTCTATTAAATACGAGTATAATTATTTAATTACCAACGTTGCACCTAAGAAGATGTATCGCGTATGTAAATCGCACCTTTTCATGTAAATACGTAATTTAAACCTAGATAGATATATAAATGTAGTAACTAGAAATATATAAATTATAGCGGACACGAATACTTCTTTAACATTCTCTGTAAAAGCGATTTCTTGCTCCACACTGTAAAAGTATCAATAAATGTACTTGTTTAATTAAAGCAGAGATCTTCTATATAATAAAGCAACAAAAATACATAAAGCAAATCCTCCGATTTAAAGGTTTTTTCGAAACTGTATAACTTTAGTAGATGTATGGAATAGTAAGTAACATGATGTATATACAGAAAACTCACTATGTACGAGCATATGATATATTTATATACGAGTATATGTACATACCTAAGTATGTACGTACAACTAACGCTGAGGTTTTAAACTTATAATCAGTCAGTCCCTCTCCAAGTCCAGGGTAGTTTCAGCGGGATTAAATTTATTTATTAAAGAGATCGTTACCCGGAAAAAGTCGTTTGTAAAAGTCAACGTTTGTCATGTTCTCCAAAATCAAACACCCGAGTACTCTCTTTTAATACTCTTAAAAATCTTCATACGAAATTCATGATTACATGATTATAATATAGTGAACTACATTAAATCCTTGGAAATTTATTATTTTTGTGAATTTATTTTTTTTCATACATATATTGTCTCCTGATTTTTAGTTATATAATATTTTCTAGATCCAAGACCAACGTCAATCATAAAACTTTTTTCACACTCTTTTCTTTTTTAAATGTAAACGAAGAAGTTGATCATATAAAATGTAATTCATTAATAATTTTAAAATTATTCATCATCTGCATTTAATAGAAAAACTTTCGTTCCACATGGAAGAAAATGAGAGGACAAAAATATAAAAAATATATAGAATATAAAAGTAACAGATACGTAACCACAGTTTTAATTGTAGATACTTCTCCACAAATGTTGACGATAGATCAAGATTTTTTTAGAATTCTTTTTATCAAATGACTTTATTAATTGATTTTTAATACTTGTATAATAGAAAAAAGCAGGGTACAGGAGATGGAAAAAAGAAGTTTAGAATAAGACCCCGGGTTGTTTTACTCTAATCACTGAAAACTTATCACTTAAGTTTGGTATTTTTTAATATTTCGATAAAGCAAATTAAGAGAAAACTTTATATTGTGAAGAAAAGAAGAAAATTTGTATAAGTGTATGTATGAAGAACTCTCTAAAATGAAACGCTTTATAATATACATAAAAGTAAAAGCCTAAAATAGAATTCTTTTCAAAGGAAGCAAATAGAAATGGCTAAAGAATAAGGATAAATAAAGTGTCGAAGTAATTCAGACAAACTCATTTATATTTCTAAAATAATATAGATTAAGACTGAATAATAAAGTAGGGATTATAAAAACAAAGCAAAAACCAACCAAATAAAACCAAAACATAATTAAAGCAAACAAATTTTAGCTATTTTATTAAGGGGAAAAGTGTAAAAAGATTTTAATGCTATAAAGATATGTAAGACTTGAGCACAACTTAAGCAAAAATTAAGGTGAACATAAGCAAACCGTGAGCAAAGATTAAGCGAAACGTAAGCAAAGTTTAAAGATAACCATAAAAAAAATTAAGTAAAACGTATGCTTGAATTGAAACTTGGCAAAATTAATGTCTTTTATAAAAACAACCCTTAAATTTATAAATAGTTCCGCAAAAATAGAGTAAGTCTACTAAAGTATAGTAGATACGAGTATATAAAATGTTTTCCGACGTAAAGGAGACAAGGACTCAAAAGCGGCCATTTTTATCAGCAAAAATAGGCTATTAAAATATGCTACAATATATGTATATCAAACATATGTTAGATATACATACTTATTTAGATATGCTTATCTAGGAGGCTTTTTTAAGTATATAGCTATTAAAGTTGAGTATGATTTTCGTACATATAAAATATAAAAAATACGGCAGAAAATGGGACGGAAAACAACGGGTTAGTATAGAAACGAAAATTAAATTTTGTCCATAAGGAAAATAAATAGAGTGTAGAATTTAATCAATCGTAGGTCAGCAACAGGATAGAATAACAAATAGAAATCCACAAATAGAACAACCCAAAAGAGGAACTCAATCGAAAGCTACTCGTTCTAACGGGAGTATGAAGAGAGTCTAAAGATGTAAGAGGCAAACAACAAAAAAGGAAGAGAGAAGAAAAAATTCCTTCTTGTTATATTGTAAATAAATTTGTACAGCGAGAGACAGAAAGGGAGAGAGAGAGAGATAGAGAGAGAAAAATAAAAGGAGAGAGAGCGAGAGAGAAGGAAGGAAGAGTAGTTATTTGGTTTCCTTTATAAATAAAAATATTAAAATAAATCAAATGACATTATTTTGGTTGACAATCAAGTGTAAAACAAACAACTAAATTAAAGAAAAAGGATATTACAATAAATTACAATAAATAATTACCAATAATTACAGTAAGTAATTACCAATAATTACAATAAATAATTACAAATAATTACTATAAATACTATTATACAACAGCAGAAAGATTTAATTTAAAAGTAATTGAAATCTATTTCAATACAAGTCATCAAACACAAAAAGATTAAAAAAACACTCTGAAAATGCTTATATTTTTAGAGCATAAATGAAAAATTAGTTATTTTAAAAATATAAACAAATTGTATAAACGAAATTAAGTTTAAAACATACAACTACAACAGTAGGAAAGCCATTGTTAGCTCCCAGCCAATTCCAGATTTTATAGAATTATTATTATGTATTGTATATTATTTGTTATTTCCTTCTTTTTTTGACGGAAACCTATCATTATGTAATAATTATTGTAGTTTTCTTAAATACTTTCTTAATTCTTTATATTATTTTATTGTTTTTCTATGTATTAATATTTTGTATTTATTATATATTTCTGTTTTTATTACTGTTTCATTTTTCTGCTTTATTATTGTATGTCTTTTAGTAGTCTTTTAAATTCTTGGCTTTGGTTTTCTGTTTTAATTTTTTATATTAACTAAAATTTAAACTCTTTTATGATTTAAAATAGTTTAGGTTAAAATAAAATATATTGTATTTAAATTATTTCATTAGGATTTTTAATTATTTCAATTAAATTTTAACGAAAATGGAAAAAGGAATAATAAACAAACTAATATTAGCTAATAAAACAACGGCTAAAAATAGCACAAGAACAAGCATATTTGACATGAAAAAAGGAAGAAAAATGGCGCTGTTAAAAGAGTTCAACGAGCACCCTACATTTTCGAATGGAAGAAGGCTTCAGTTTTCTGTCTGTTTCGCACTCAAGAATAAGAAAGGCAGAAAGCGAGATCTGGATTCAAACAACACAAAAATCCACAAAACAGGGAAAAAATAATTAGAAAGAAGAAAAGAACAGAAAACTTGAGAAACTCTGAGATTTTTAATGAATACCAAAGAAATCTGAAGGCGTCACTTTTCTATAAAACAATAAATCAGACAAAACCTTTAAATAAAAAAGGTTACAAAAAATACAAAAACGAAGAGCTAAAAATTCAATATTTATGTATACTAAAGATATACATATGTATATATAAAAGCATGACTCGCACGAGTTACTTGCTGTGTATAAGAACACACAAATAATAAATAATAAAAGAAAATAATTTGCGAAGGAGAAACTAACCCATGTAATAACAATAAAAATTCCACAAATACATACAACTTCAAATATACACACAAAAACATATACATACATACTTATATATTTAAAATTATGTAGGTATTTAAAAACAGATATTTACATGTTTAAAATTAGGTCTATAATTTTCAAGAAAATATAAGCGAAAAACTGAAAAAAAAGTAAACACGAAAAAATAAATCAGTGAAAACGCAAAAAAAAGAATTCATAAAAATCTAATAAAATACAAAAATCCCCGTAAAAAGCAAAACAACACAAAACCAAACAAATAAACTATATTATAATATATTTAAGCAACATCAAAAGTAAGTACGACTATAAAACTCACAAATATTATAAATGAAGCTCTAAAGAAAAACAATAAAATATGTGTTAGTGTAAAACGTAAGCGTTTCCACGCAAATGTTGTGGGGGAAATCAATGAAATATTTATGTATAAAAATTTGGGCTTTATTCAGAATCTAATTGAGAAAAACGTGAACAAAATTATTATTAAATACTGAAAAAAGAAAATATTAAGTGACACTTTTAGCGCCTTTGTGTTTTTCACTCCTTTTTTATATACTTATACACATATGTATACATACATACATGTATGTATATGTATATTATATATATATTTCCACATTACTAAAGCGTAAATTAGTACATTAAGCAGTTTTGGCTTTTTATGAAATGGTTGTTTACTAAATAATATTATACTTGAGTGCACAAATAAAACTAAAATTTTTACGAATAAATTTGTGCGAATAAAGAAACTAATTTCAGAAATTAATCAAAATCAAATCATCAAATCGACCAAAGATTGATTTCGTATTATTTTGGTTATTTTTCCGTAGCTTCACTTAAACTCGATTCCAGTTGCTTAAATTAACGTACATTCAATTAACTTAAAGGAATACAATTAAATAAGTAAGCAGTAGATGTTTATGCACTTTAATGTTTAAACTAAATATAAAAGACTCCAAATCTAATTAAATATGAACAAACGATTAAGTGTTTGATCTGAATGTTTTACCGAAAGCACAAGCGAAAGCCAAAGCGCACTCAATCATCAAACTCATCTTTCAGCCCTCCAATACACTGCAAAAATATATCTTCTATTCTTTTTCAGTTGAGTTCATTGAAGTTGAATTGTTTTCAAGTTCGTTTCAAGTTTTCGGTTTCAAAGCACTTAAAAAAAAAGGAATTTGATTTTAATTATCATGTTTAATATCAATTCTTTAAATGAATTAATCTTTCATCAGTTTTCATTTGTAAAATAATTGTTTTTGTAATTAATAAAGCGACTATTTTTAATTTAATTTAACTGAATAATTATTTTTAATCTAATTTTTAAATAAATATATTTGTATGAATTAAAAACAGAAGTCCATTTTACTTACTATGCAATTGAAATATAAAATTTTATTGAATATACATAACTTTCTGATATTATAATCCAATCGATAATGTTATTACTACATATTATTGTAATTGATTTTTTTAACTTCAACCGAGAGCCCGTGCGCTCTCCACGGGATCAGGCTCTGTTGGGGCATGTACCGTGTTCCAGTCCTTTATTTGTGGCTTTTCTGCTCCAAGAAATGACGCACTGTACTATTACCGTTTTCGGCATAATCGCCAGTGCTCTGTTGAGACTGTGGCTTTCCAATTGGGCTGTGAGACTTTTGTTGTGAGTCCCTTTTGTTGGGCTGTGAGTCCCAATATATTATCTCCACGCACAGGATACTTCTGTCTGGGTTCGCTGGCCAGTTCAGTATATTTTTCATTTTTGGTACTTAACGTAGCCTGGATGTTATTCTGGCTTGTTAGCTGGTATGGTACGATCAGTAACTACCGATGTGTCCCAGTAGAGTTAAGAGTGGCGTTTCCTAGGATCGGTGGCGGTTCGCACTTATGTACATATAGTATCGGCATTTTTCGATCACAAGGCTAGCTTCTTGGTTATGAGATCCACGCCTTAGCCACAAAATGATTATTATTATTGTTGTTATTATTAGTTTTACTATTATTATTCTTATTATTATTAAACATTTCAGTTGTTGTTTTTGCGGTGTCTATCTACAGAGTGACATGTCTCTGTATCTTTCGTGAAGAATCCAACATAATGTGACTTTCAGCGCTGATTTCCACCAGCGACTACAGAAAAGTTTATCTAACACGTTTTCGTCTTGAAATGTGTAAATTCACCTTCCTTTCCATCCATAAGATTTGAATAACTTTCACCAATTTATTTCGTTTCCAATGAAAGTTTACACACACACACACACACACACACTATAACCAGTTCTGTTCCTACAAAGAAATGAAAACTATTTCTTTAATTTTTTCAATATAAATAAAATCTCATTTACTAAATATTCGTAAGAAAATTATTGATGTAATTAATCATTAAATGTAACATGGATTTACTCATTCCCAGCAAACAGACGAACATAGGAAGAGCACACATACACACTCATACACATAAACAAACATACATACATATACGCATCTTATACTATAAAAAGCCGCATTAATGTTTGAATATTTTTTTATAGATGCTACACCCTGTATGCAGATTAAAGTTGTGCTGTACTATTCGGCAATCTAAGCTAATAATAAGCAAAAAAATGCTCAGTTCATATTTAGCAGTTTATTTGTAACTGCTTACTTCAGTGATGCCCATGTTATTATTATTTATTTGAGTGCCGCTACTTTTGAGTGTGCTGTTTGACTGTACTTCATACACGTCGTCATGCGATCAGTAAATAAGTATAAAAACAATATAAAAAAAAAAAAAATAATCCATTGTCTTTTTAAAAAATTATATTATATATTTCTTTTATGATCTGCAAAAATAAATAAAACACGTAAAATATATTTAAAAACCAGAAACAAGTGTCTTTCTTTTCTAAGTGCTAAGAAGGAAATATTCAGTAAGTACATATAAAGTAACTAAGAGCAATAGAAGAGCAATACACCTACTATACACAGAGAAGAAGCTCTATCGTGGTGACTGGTAAAAATTCCGCGAAGCTATAAAAAGATAAGGACCACACTTTGAATCTATTGTCGGATTACCTCGGATAGAAAGATGAAGTGGCCAACGGACGGCATTAGTGAGGAGATTATTAAACCTTAAGCTTTACAAGAAATGACTTCTTTAATGATAGTTCGCTTGTGTCCCACGAAAGTTATCATATCAAGAGAGTTACTATCAAGGCCACTAAGCAAAAGTTGTAGGATAAAATAAATTTCGAGGCCAAGTCACAGTCCATCTGTAGAACTATTATACTGAAACCACTTGAGTGCTAAATAGATTCCAGAAAGTATCGCCTGTGATAAGAAGTCTGACATACTTCATCAGTTTAAAAGTCATCATCTTGAGCGAGCATCAAACGTATACAAGGGAAGTGTGTCAAAAAACATGAAACAGCCGATTTTTAATGCAATTTGTATTTTAATTCAATTAGATGTTTAAATTGCTATAATTTATACAAACTTATGCAGTTATTCATTTGAAATGCTACGAATAAGAAAGTAATTATTAAAGTTTTGACAGCAATGTCGTATGTTGTGTCAGTATATTCGTATAGTATAATGTTTCAAAGCTCCATTAATGCTACTAACCACACAAAGATTCATGTATACACAGAGACATACAATTGTGTGTGTTCTTTTCTCCCCCCCCCCCCCTTTGAAGAAAGTGATACACAAAGATACCGAGTATCTTCTTCTCTTCATAAAACTCACAGTGTTACTAATTAATGAGGTTTCGTTGTACTGCATATAATTAAAATGCCAACCCATTCATATTCCCACATGTATTCATCCATATTTACACTCCCTCCTTCTCGTCCCTCCTTGTTTGGTTGTGTTTTAGTCAATTCCTTCGGTGGAGTTCGTTGCTTTCAGACCCGATTTAGTTTTGAAGAAATTTCATTAGTGTGCGTGTGCGTGTGCGTGTGTGTGTGTTTTATTGTACCCTGTGAAAGGCGAATATTTCTGTTCTATTTTCCGGGATGTGAGCATGTTAACAGGTATTTATCACGTGAGCATAAGTAATGAGGGAATTAAGCTGGGCCGGGCTTCTAAGGTAAGCATAAATAGTGTTTGTAGAGTTTAGGAATTGAAACATTACACGCTAGTGTTGGATGGAACTCAAACAAGACATGCCTTTTATAGCTCATTTTAGGAAAGTAGGCTAATTATTCTTACTTATTGTTCGTTTCAATTGTTGCTTTTGTAGTTCTGTCAACCTTAAATATTAACTTGCCACGAGCTCTCTGATAGAAGAAGTCTCCCGTGGATAAGTTGTATCGTAGACGTGGTAGACGAATTGGTTTAAGCAAGCGAATGAAAAACTTAACCTAGTATATGTATGTACCATTGTTATTGAACCGGACATTGTCCAGTGTCTCTTAACTTATCTTAAGGATATTAGGATCATAAAGAGTAGGGATATCTTTCCTCATCGTTTGGATATCCTTGAATCTAAGTGGTTAAAACACACGCCGATTACCCGAAAGATACGATATGGTTCTTTCGGTAAGTTTGGTTAATCTTTGAGATCTGAATTAAGTTCAATGAAACTTCGACTTAACCTGGTTCGAAAACTTCGTCTAGTCACAAGTGAATATAACTTTATCACTTCCGTGAAGCAGTAAAGAAATTCTTGGCTATGAAAAAATCCAGTATCGCTGGCAGACAGATCTTTTTTTTTTGCATTCTTGGCGCATTCCATTGAATGCCCGTAATCTGTCTGTAGCTTTATTTCAGTGCAACTTTTTGGTCACCTTTTAAAATTGACCCGACCGGGAAACACAATTAAGAAATCGCTTTGGCGCCGCTGCACCAACAACAACGGGAAACTTTTGACATTTATTTCCTTACTTTTCCGCTCTTTCCTTCTGTCATTACATCCGACCAGCCGACCAGCCGCACAACCGACCACCCACCCACCTCCGCTCGAGGTACGCTCCTGCTGGCAGTAAAAAAATGACCAATAAATAGTTGAGAAAACATTACGAACATTTTGTGCTCGTTATTACAAGATGACAAAGTTGGCACCACTGCTGGCTGCTGGTAGCTGGTTGCTGCTGCTTACCGAGGCAATTCATAAGCAAATTGCTAAGGAAAGTTTTAACTTTTGGCACAACAATAAATTCATCAAGAGAGTATTACAATGTCGTTGTCGTTGTCGTTGTTGTTGTTGTTGTTGTTTTTAAAATTCTGGTTCTATTGTTATTGTTGTTGCTATGCAAATAATTCTCATTGAACAGAAGTTTTCACGCTAATTTAACGAAGTTCATAATAATAGCAATAATAATAACGGTATTAAAAAACAGTGTTGCCAACATTGAAGAACATTCTGGTCACGGAGTTGACAGCTTTGCCTTATAATTAAATATTAAATGCAATCGCTTGAAGAGTAAATAAAAAAAGTGGAAAATGTGAAGTACATAACCTTGAAGAGATCGGAGAAGAATCGAGACGAGACGGAAGACAGGGAAAAAAAGAGATAAAAAGGATTAAAATAAAATATTAAAAATTAAAATTTAAAAACCTAAAGAAATTTCATTTACTTTTTTGTTGTATTCAGAAATTTTAGTAACTGTGAAGTCGGTGAAGAAAAATCAAATTTGTTTGTTTAGGAAAAACAAGCGTAAACGTTTACGGACGTGATTCGCCCACTTTGACACAACAAAAATTTCCATAAACTCCAACCAATTTAAGGTCCACAGAAGCCTGGGGCGCCACTTAAGCATTTCCTTCTAAAGGTTAAAGGTTCTCAGTCACAAAGGATCTGTCATCAGAGTCACCGCTAAATGAGCGTAGTTAATATCACTCTTTCCGGTTTTAATTGAATAAGAACTCGCTTTCATATGAGAATAGAAACTGCAGAGGCTGTTAGTAAAAGTATATTCTATTCATAGCAGTTTATTTGTCGGATTATTAATAATAAAATAATGACATAATATAATAATTATATTAATATATAATTAACACTAAAATAATGACATTTTTGCAATAACTTTTTAACTCTCAAATCTGTACGTAAATAAATGATGACGGTATTCATTACATGAGCAACGCATCGCATCGCATCGCATCGCACGACATCCTAACAACAACAACGTGTGAATTCGCTTCGCCCCGAATGAGCGCTTCTCAAAGGATTATATTCACATTTATATGTATGTATGTACATGTGTATGTACACTGTACATTGTACATTGTACAGAATATTTTTTTAGAGTTTTTCAGATGCCTCACGCGAGCTGGAAAAATGTTGGGAGCAACCGGAGCAGCAAAACGGTCGCCGGCTTCAGATTGTGTTTGCTAACCGGAGCGGCATAAATTGTTGACAATATTAATGCTGCTGTAAACAACTTTGGGTGGGCGTGGACGTGGGCGTGTGTGGGTCCCTCTCCGTGTGTTTGCAAGGATCTATTCGCATAAGGAGCATATGTATTTTCGTTGTTGTTGTTGTTGTTGTTATTGCTTTTCGAGAATAAAGCGATTATCATAACAAAATAAAATACAATCAAATCATATTGTATACATATATTGAATTTAGTACAATAATAATACAATCAACAACAACAATAGCCGTGTGTGTGTATCAAGGCAAACAATCTGCTTTACATGAATTCATACACAAAGCAGTTCGTTTATTGTGTGTCCTGCGGCGCGCGCAGCGAAGCGTCAGGCTGCAGGGATATCAATTGAAAAAGTTTCGAAAAGCGATGAATGACAAGGATTTACTTTGATGAAGCTTGCTTCAAAGTGAATCCGAAGTTGAGCCAGGATTTTATTTGATATACTCACCTCCACGTAAATTCGACAGTTCATTTGAACGTTTTAACATCGTCAAACACAAATACTAACCATCGTCTGTGGTGGCGTATTTAAACCAGATGAATGATAGACAAACAGATGAGAGAATAACGCAGCCTCAATTAGAAGGAGAATGAAACAAGTAAAGGAAATGAAGACACGGTTTAAAGTTAAAGAGGAGTGTTTCTATGCTTGTCTCCTACAATTTATCTTCTTTTATAAAATAATTAATTCGAAATTCTCTTGGAAGCATTGGTTTCTAGCATTCAACAAATAAAATGTGTATCGAAAGAAATCTTCTTAGTTACGATACGAAAATGCGTTATTTTCAAATAATAATATTATTATAAACTTTTAATCCGTTGAATGCCTCTGAAGGATAATAAAGTGGAGCCAATATATTGGCATAGAGAGTATACATCAGCTACTACATCAATATTGCGAGTATATCAACACATGTGCGTGTATGTGTGTGTGCGTGTGTGTGTGCGTGTGTGTTTTATTAAACCCATATTTAATAAAAACGTAGATCCTCGGGAGGCAAAAAAGCCTGACTCTTTCATGGTTGGCTGAAAACGCCGACAGCAGTGCAAAAAAATATGTTCAGTCATAAATTCATAGACTTAATCGACGCCTGATACACGGTCGACAGACGACAGACGACAGACGAGCGACTGCAGCAGGATAAAAAAAAGAGGGGAAAAGAGCGAAGAAAAAAAGTAGAATCAATCGAGCGGCTGCCGTTGTGATTGGCATTTGAATAGACTACGCGTGTGTGTGTGTGTATATGAATACATGTGAATGTGTCTGATCATATGTGAGTATGCATTAATAATGTATGTGTTTGTGTGTGTGTGTGTGTGCTCTTGCCACAGTAGCTAAAATGACGTTGTCACTTTTGATATTTCTCTCTTATTAATACGATTTCTTCCTCCATTTTATTACTGTACATTTATTGTTATATCCTCATCCTTTTATGAGTTTATTTTTTTAAATGAAAAACTTTCATTTCGAATCATTTTAGCCACTTTAAACTAATCATTCAATCAAGCTGCTTCTTGCATTAGAACTGTGAGCGTTATCAATGAGATACCGGATACCGTTAGATATGTGAGAGAACCGTTGCACCTCTGGTTGGCCCGACAAGAATACGATCCAAATGCGACTTCTTCACCCATAACAGAGAATGTTTTTTTCGTGAGTAAAGCATAAACGTGCAAACCCTTAGGGATTATGTTTTTCCTTTCCTCCCCTACCCCGGAGTAGGTTCCCCAGCTTACCCACCCACCTTGCCTTCGCTTCCTAACATGGCATAATATCGAAGACGGTTCCAGTGGCAGAGGACGACCACGTATCTTCTACTTAACCTGACTTCTAACGTAGGTTTTTATAGTGAACTTTAATGGCAAACATTCTTGTGTTATGTTATACATATATACTGTATAAGCATAAAGAAGATATTAGAAACAGGAAAATCTGATGCGACCCGCTTCGATTCGGTTCGATTAGATTCTCCCTCCTCAGCACCCACAATCCGCCATCCACTCCATCATCCACGCATAGTTTTAGTGACTTTTTTCGTTCATTTATGAAGAGCTCCTTTATTACCTTTTTGAGTACCTTTTTTGTGGCTTTTTTACTGTCTTACATGCAAACTTATGTGCGTACTTGTTACATACGTATGCATGTATAAACGTACATACACACACACAATACGTACATATGTACATACGTGTGCCTTATAAATAATTCACTGCTTGCATGCGGCCGCGTGCGACGAGTTCTCGACGTCATCACATCCTGTCGAGGGATACGAAGAGGAATTTGCAAATACAACAACGGCAACAACAACCACCGCAGCACACACATGTTGGTACACATGTACCGTTGCATAAATTAATATTAAATTCAAATACGATGGCTACGTTTGTGTAATTGTTTTGAAACTCCTTCCAACGACAGGAGCGCGACTAAGCTCGGTGCCAAGGGGTGGCGAGGGGGCTACCCTCGTCCACGCTTTCAAAGAGTATATCATGCATTGTTTATGAACATGAAATTTAATTCATTTTTCATGCTGCCAACCGAACGAATGGCCGAGCAGATGGCGGCCGAAGCAGATGACGGGGTTTTGTTCCGTCAGATTCGGCGATGGTTAAATTCTATGGTTATTCGAAAAAGCAAGTAAAAACACAACAACAGAAAACCAAATACTATCCCAATCAAAATACTCACCATACACCAGGGCCTAAACAACTATCGGATATCCCAAAGGTTTCATTTTTTAAATACGCAGTTTTTTTAATTGCAATTTTGCAATTTTTTATCTATTTTTCCTGCTTTTGTTTTGCCTGTTGATTTTATGAATTTTTTATTTTCTGTTTGCGGTCTCAAGCAGACACAAATGCGGCATTTTATTTGAAATCCGACCTGCTTCCCGGCCGATGTTTGGTATAAACGGATGAATACATGTCCTTCGATATACAACTCCATGTAATTAATGAAAAATTCCGACTAAACTACAGTAAAGCCTTTTGTCTTTTGTTATTCCGAAAATGGAAACTAATTCGAAGAATTTGTTTTTGGAAACGAAAATATTTGTTTCATATCAGAACGAATATTAAGCTTTCTATTTTTCGGTTGGGGGTGTGGGGGGGTTGGGGGCGGCGTGTCGGAGGAAAGGATTTTGTGATTTCAGATCATTTAAGTTAAACAGAGACACAGAGAGATGGATTTTTTTTAGCGCAATTCCGTTCTTAACGTCATTTAAATGCATTTTGATTTAGGAAACTGAATTCATTGTAATCACTCAATTGGATGGATGCTTACATTAGTGAGGATTGAGTTTAAACGGAGCTCTTCTCACCCGAAAAGTGGCGAACCCTCAACTCGTGGTGGTTCCTCAAAGAGTTTACTGTCGAGTACTTCATCAGGAGGCAGCAAGCCGTATGCATTTCAATGTTGCTCCCGTTCGCAGACTCTGACATTCATTGTAAAAGTTGAACTTTTGTATTCGCAAAAAGTTGCTCGCAATTTTAAAGTCAAAACACCACCAACAGCAACAACATCTACAGCAAACGTTAACGCTGCAACTAAATAATAGTATGGAAATCCACCAAGTGTTCTCCCCTACTTCCCCCCACCCACCACCCACCACCCACCACCCACCACCCACCACCCCTCCCCTCATAGGCATCACACTTCACAACAACTACAACACTCATCACAGGGAATGTTTGAAATCTGCCGCCGATGTGGAAACTTTGTACATCTAAAAACAAAAACAAACAAAAACAAAACAGGCCAGAAGCAGAGAAACCAAAAAATTACCTCTTCAAACTGCCATTTTTCACACCGGAAGTGAAAGCGATAGCTTCAATAGCTGAAAAGAGACAGCAACATCAAAGCTAATAATAAATACGAGTACATGTAATAAAAATAAAATACATATTTCAATTTGCTGTTGTTGTTGCTTTTGTTGTTGTTGTCAGTAGTTGTTGCTGTTGTAACTAACAATGAACATGATCACGAAGTTTTGTAAAAAACTATAAAGTTAAAGTAGCATTTATATTGTATATGAATGATGAGCTATGAATATAAAAATATATGTAAAATACAATGCAATAAAATTAAATAAAAAAAATAAAGGAAGATAAAATATATTGTAATAAAATCAAATAAAAATTAAATGAAAAGAAAAGAAAAGAAAAGAAGAGAAAAGCAAAAATAAAATAAAATAAATTTTATTCTCCTGTCAATGCAAACAGCTTGGATTTCGATTGATTTCCTTGATTGATGTCGTAATTCTCGTCTAAACTGCAAGGCATTCCTTTTACTCTGTTCTCCCTTAATTCATCGTGTTTTCTTGATGGACTGCAGAGTCTGTCGCTGCTGCTGCTGTACGTCCCGGGGCGCGTCTCGTGTTCTGTTGCTCAATTTTAAGCAAACCAAACGAGTTGCAATCGGAGAATAGACTTGCTCAGGTCTCTTGGGGGCTACAAGCAGAGTGATTGGACTCAGAGCTCTACTCAAGTCGGCGCTCAGTGGAGCTCAGTTCGATTCAGCTGAGAGTTGAGAGTAGACATTTGAAGGAATTCGGATTTCAGGTTACACATGCTAATAGCTCCCGGCTGCAGGCTGCAGCTTCATGTAGCTGATTACAGAAATTCAATGAAACGTCTTCCGCTCTCTCACTCTCTCTGGCTCTCTCTTTCCGTCTCTGCGTGCACATGCCTGTATATATTATTAATTGAAATACAATAAAAGAATAATTATTTATTTCGCCTTCTTAGGAATCGAGACTTCGAGACTTTATTCATTTTATATGATCTCACTTGCCGGTTGCGGACGTGACGTGATGTTGCCCTGTTGCCATGTTGCCATGTTGCAGGATGCTAGTCAGTTATGGCTTTAATAAAACCAGCACCGACCCGAAGGCATTGAAGCGCCTCGCAAACGACTACCGCTGGCAGGTCATCCGTGCAATTAGAATGCAACCAGGCAGTAAAATAAGCAACTTTATGGGAAGATAGACGACAGTAGCGGCAACAGCGAGAGCAGCAGCAAGGACGAAACCAACGAGAACAACAACAACAGCACCAACACCAACACCAACAACAACACCAACACCAACAACAACACCAATAACAAAAACATCAATGCCAATGACACGATGTCCACCAACAACAGGACGAGTAGATAGCGCTTGAAGGCCATTAAAAAAGGCGTCGGCCGCCATATTGAATACACGCGATAACCACTCGAGCATGTCACAAATAAAAGCGCTGACTACTACTTGGTTAGAATGGAGGGGGGTAGAAAGGGTCAGACTGACCCACAATTGGATGGTGTACGACGCGTCGGTGGTCGAGTCGTGTTAATAGAACACGTTGTAGAGATCGCAATTCTAAGCCATCGCTGGGCAGGAAGATAGCTCAGCAGATTGGAACCTCGGAACCTCGGAACCTCGGTAGCTGTGTAGCTGGGTACAACACGTGAGTCTCTGTGTGTGTGTGTGTGTGTGTGTGTGTGTGTGTGTTTGTGTTTAGCTGCAAGACTCCCAGCACCGACGTGATCAAATCGAATTGCAGTCGCATAAACAACAAAAAATTGCAATCGACCGACGACCGCTCGCACCACCTCAGAACAAACAAACACACGCACACACAGACAGCCACACCCACTTGGATATATATACATACATACGTGTGTCTGTTTGTGTGCGTGTGCGTGTGTGTGTGTGTTTGTGAGAGTTCAACAGGACGCACAACGGACGCGTTATTAGCTGCAACGAGTTGCAAGTTAAAACGCGTGCCACGAAGTCGCTCTTCTGTGTGCGTGTGTTTGTGTGCGTGTGTTTGTGTGTGTGTCCACTGAGTTGGCGACATGGTCGCGGCGGCGTCGCCGTTGCTTTGTGTCAGTAGCCGTTGACGCGACCGAACTGCTGCTGCTTTGAAGGGTCGTCTACGAGCGGTGAAGCGGTAGAGGGGTCGGAAAGGCGCGGAGGAGGGGAGGAGGGAAGTCGAAGTGGTAGTGTTGCCCGTTGCCAGTTGAAGCCAACGAAATGGCGTCTTTTAATTTATTAAAGTTTGCTTTTTATTTGTATCACTGGCAATTGTTAGGTTTTTTATGTCTACTTGTTTTCATCTATTTTTTTTATTGTTGCTCCTGTTGTTGTTGGTTTGTTCGAAGAACCTACCAAAGCCATTGCTTTAGCTGTAGATCGCCGCTTTAGTCGTTAATTTTGTTGGTGTGTTTGCGCCGTTGTTGCTGTTGCTGTTGTTGTTGTTGTTCCATCTGTGTCATTGGCTCAAAACATCCGAAGCGCATATTTTATGTGGCCCGAATCCGCCACTTGAATTTATGACTTCTTATTAAAATCGAAGTTTCGCCGCTTTTATTATCAACACGCCGCCCAGCAAAACAACAGCCGACGTTTTCGAGGACGTTGAATTTATATCCCGAGTGTTTATTTTAGACATTATTTTGCTGCGATATAAGCACTTCCTTTCGCTTGGATTTAATTTGCATTTTTTTCTCGTTCTTTCAAATTGTTAATTACGATGATGTTGTAAGTAGAAAGAGTTTTCTGTTGCAGATTTCCTATTATATTCATAGATGATTTATTTATTGAAAAAAGGAACTTCTTAAAAACCTTCTAAGAGAGCTCGTGAAGGAAGAATCTTCTAACGGAACTCAGTTGAGCCGTTTAACGATGAACATCATGAAGAGGATCTTCGAAAATCCGAAATTAAAACTAAAAAAAGAATCAAAATTAAGTGACTTAATTTATATGAAATTCAGTGTTAAAGTTATTAAGAATCTAGATAGATAGATAGTTTTTTATTAACCCGAATGGAGTTCTTTATTTAGTTTATTTACTATTCAAATAAATGAAGTATGGACATGAGAAGAGTTGAGTCGCTCGAAGGGAGTGCATTTTGCAGATGTTTTCAAATAAGTTTTCATCATTTCAACGACTAACTGAAAAAAAGAAAACAACAACAAATCAACAAACAAATAAAATTTACAATAAATAATGTTCACAAAAAAAAAACACAAGGTATTTGTATTTACTAAACATTTATCAATTCTGAGTGCATTTCAGAGTTAGTGTTTGTATGTGTGTGTGTGTGTGTGTGTATGTCTGCGTATACGTATTTTGAGTTTCGCTAATGGAAAAACTTTTAATATGATTACAATATTTTCAACTTTCATTTGAATGCGCTCTCTCACACACACACACACACACACACATACACTCACACACATACACTTAAATCAAGGGAACTCCAACAGAATAGAGTAGAGTTACGTGGAGTAGAGCAGAGTCGAATGGCAGCGACGAGAGGCGTCAGCGATCCGCGCCATTGTTTGAATTTTCGCAGCCAACTCAAAGTGTCAGGCACCGTTTTTGCCCTTAACTGGCTTTCAGTTAATTACGTCAAATTCGGAAAAACGTCGCGCATAAAAAACTCAACTGATTGCATAATTAAAGCATGCAACACTGGGCAACACGGCTCCTCGATCGCGGACGCCCGGAGGCTGCAGCAGGCTACAGCAACGCGATATGCATCTTGTGTTTATTGTGAATGCATGTGTCTGTATGTAGTCCCCAGAGCACCGTTCAGAATAGAACTACATATAGCATTAAAAGTAATAAAATATAATAATTACATCTACACTTCAACCTCTTCAATTCAAAGCCACATTTTTACAGCTACAAGAAATACAATGAATTTAAGTTTAGAAATCTTTTAAAATCCTTTGCATTAACTACTCTTTATATGCGTTTCATATGGACGAATATATACAGCGTTGCTGTGAGTTAATTATTATTGGACATTAAAAATGTATTGCATTATTTTGTTGGAATGCCTCGCTATTTGCCTTTTTCCATTCTCCTTTTTATTTGATTTATAATCATGTAATTCTGAAGTTAGATTATGTTACCTGGCAAAAAGTTAATTAAACTAAACCAAACGACATGATATGAAATGCAGTTATATTGAATAATGAGGCAATTTGATAGAATATGTTTGTCTACAAATGAAATGTTATTCAACTGAGTCGACTGAGTTGTGAATTTGCAGAGGAATTTATGGAAAATTCACATGGAGTCTACATTGAATGGAAATCATGCTGAATATACTCGGAACTCGTTCAATTTTCCCAGAGAACTTGTACAAACTCTATACGACGAGAAGGCTAGCAATTCCACTATAAATATTTGTCTATATTTATTTTATTATTATTAATATTATTATTAATATTGTTGTTATTATTGTTATTTTGTGTAATTATTATTATTACAATTGTTTATTATTAATATTACAATTAGTATTATTATTATTATTATTATTATTATTATTATTATTATTTAGTACAATGCAATAATAAGCAATTTATTTCGTAATCGTAGACATCAACGGCAAGCAGCTTGGTCAACATGACGTATGAGTGATTTTAATTCACAGCCGATTTCAATAAAAGATTTTAATTACAATTGAGACAAAAAAGGTAAATTATGTGTTTTAAATAAAGAAATGCAAATAATTCCTCAAATATTATTTGAGGATTGTGCGAATATCGATTCAAGGTATGAAATCGAACCCGCGTTTTGGTATGTTTATTGGTAGCTTCACCGAAATTCTATCCGATTACAGAATGAATGAATGAATGAATGACAAAGTGAATATATAGATATACATATATTAATACAATGTGAATATACAATAGTATTCATTGTGCTTTAATTTTTAAATTAAATACAATTCTCCATGTCAAAGTATTGCTTTATTTTGAATCGTTTTGTAGTATTTGGCGTCATTGTCTTGTTGTTTTATTTTATTTGTGTTTGTGTTGTGTTTTCGTTGTGTTGCGTTTTGTTTTGTTTTGCGCTTTTATTTGCATTTGCGGCTACGAACCGTGTAGTTAATTTTACTTCCATAACCGTTAATTAAATGTTCCCGACATACAAACGAACGCGTACATTCAAACATGATAGTAATGAACGCAGGCATGCATGCATCACATGCATGTGTGTTGGGCACACACACACACACACTTGTATCGAATATCGTTTTTATTGCAGTTTTTATTAATAGAAAAACACTCTCAATGCTACAAGTCGAAAATCTCTCGCTTCCACTGCTTCAATCCGCAAAAATGCATTTAATTAAAATCAGAAGCAGCGGCGGCGGCGACGGCGATGACGGCGGCGCGGCTCCAGTCAACACGGCACCCAAACGAACAGCATAAAAAATATCTACGGCCAGACAAACGGGGAGAGGGTGAGGGGTGGTGGTGGTAGGGTGGAGTGGGGTGTGAAAACAATTATATTCGTAGGTATACAAGACCATTTTAGTGGCCATTCCAGAGCTGGGCACGAATCTAAGTGATGTAAAGTTTCATTAAGAAAAAGGGGGAAAAAATAAACAAAAAACAAGATATGTTAAGAGCATTTAGCATTTCTCTGCGATAGGCGACAACTGGCGGTGGTGTTGTTGTAATTATGCACTAATAAATGCGACCACGTGCGTGTTTTCCAGCATGCCGATGGTGCTGTTGTTGTCTTGGCGATTGTGTGTGTGTGTGTGTGTGTGTTTGTGTGTGTGTAAGTGTATGTTTGCGTTTGTATAAACAGACAATTCGCGTTAATTGATACTCAGTCTGTTCAAATGTAATTACAATCATTTACGCCAAACAACTCAAACACAGATACAAGCCAACACAAGGTACAGTCACAGACACACATACACACACATACACCTACACACACACACACAGAGGCACGCACCTTTGAAAATAGTGCTACTTTCGTCGCCCAGTCGTCGGATGTCCAGTTGTTGTTATTGTAGTTCGTGTTGTTGCTGTTGCTGTTCCTGCTGTTGTTGTTGTTGTTGTTGTTGGTCGTTGTTGGCCGTACTGTTCAAATATGGCGCCTAAAAGTTCAGACAAGCATCGGAGAAATTAATTTGAATTTTTTTCGTCTCGTTGTTGTTGTTGTTGTTGTTGCATGTCAGTGACAGCATATCAACCGAAACAACAACTCTGCCGCATGTGTGTGACATTATGTTTGTTTTTGTGTATGTTGTTCTCTCTGTGTGTGTGTGTTTGTGTGTGTGTGTGTGTGTGTGTGTGTGTGTGTCCACAACACACTGTGATTCACACTTTTGTTGGGTGCAAATATTATTAAATGGTCGCCCACACTTGAAATTAGCGGCCGTTTCATTGGCAGCTCACTCTTTCTGCCTCTTTCTGCCTCTTTCTCTCTCTCTCTCTCTCTCTCTCTCTTCCTCTCTCTCTCTCTTTCACTCTGCCACCGTGTTTGCTGGTTGCGTGCTCGTTGGCTGGAAGTGTCCTGCGCTGACCGCAAGAGGTCGCTGGCAGCAAATGTTTACTTCCGTTGAAGTCCTTTTTACATGCTGAAATGTTTCCGTTGTCATTTTAGTCATCAAACGTTTCTTTTAAACAGAAAATAATACCACATCAACAACTGATTAAATATTGTAGTTCACATCTAATTCATAATATAACCATTATATAAGTTATCACAATGAGTACAATGGAATGGTACAAAGATTAAGAGTTAAGTTAAGATGGACACTTCAAGCAGACGCCGACTGATAAACTGATCGATCACGACCCCTGTTTTTCGGGGGAGATGACAGTCAGCTTGAAGATCCTTACAGATATCAAAGGATATCAGTCACAGGAACACACGACCACGAGATACATAATATGAAAAGAGAGCGTCGAAGTCCAAGGGTATCGACTGGGATCAATCGGGATGGACCACTCGTACCCATTCGTTGCAGAGTGGAGTACTTTTCTGGAGAAGTACTCAACAATATTCAGTAAACTACTTAATGCTGATAGTAAAAGTATGTAGGCTAAAGATTATAATCTATAAACTCCTCCCACTTCTAAACGAAGCGTCGTAGACACCCGAAAGTGTGGAGAATCAAAATCCGTGAAAACATAACTGAATAACTGACAACTCCAGCAGCTACGGAAGGAGTTCGGGAATTTAATTTTGCCCTCATTAGAATAGTTCGGAATTTTAATTCTATTAGTAACTGGATTCTAAGCGTAAAATGTTCGTATATGTAAAAAATACACAACTAAAAGTTTTTAAAGGTGTGGGGATGGGGAAACACTGCATCCGAGTCGCAGCTCTTCGTTAGCTTGGTCCGCTTCGAAAGTTGTGTAATTAATGCCATCATGTGCGACTCATCCAACTCAGAGTTCAGTTTAGGAGATCCAACAGCAACAATTATTATTCGACCCGGTATCTATTGCGCCCACGCCCACCCACGCGTCTATCTATGGTATATCGAACACTACCGCCCCGAAAATGGGTCCAATTAAAAAGTTCCTCGGATTGGACGGGGCGCGACACACGACGCACGACCCACGACCCACGAGATGGTAGCCGCTGCAGGGATCGCTGTTTTATGCACGACTTCTAACCGCTGCAACAACTTCGCATTACATGGAATTCACCGTCGTTGTTGCTGCGACGAATGCGAAAATACGCGGGGGATAAAATTGAGGAATTCTGCGGCCAACAAAAGCAAGTCTGCTAATTAGACGAGCAAATATGATGGCCAAACTTCGGCCATGTTATGTTAATGAGATAGTTTGCAGTGGATGTCATTCGAACACACACACACACACACACACACACACCCACCCACACCAACACTCTGCGCCATTGAGGGATCATAATGTTGATTTTTACCTCATTTTTACATCCATTCTTCAGCATCTGAGTCATCACGCTCATCACTCATAGCGGCGACTTTTCACTGGTTACGTTGGCAACGCATTGAATTCGAATCTGAATGCGAGTCCTTTGCGATTCAGAGTCAATGTTTATACAGCGGCCGGTCCAATCAACGGTATTTCAGTGTTGAAGGGGGGAAATCATGAGTTAAAATTCAAAATAACACTTTGACAGAGTAAAAAACTGCAAGTCTTTTGTTTATATACCACAATATTTGCCAGCGATGGCGTCTTCCTGACCCCCGGAAGGGTGCGCCACTGCATAGCAGAAAACCCAAGCATAACTCACTGAAAGTACAAACTCTAGTCTCTTGCGTTGTTTGAAAATAGTACAGCGTAATTTTGTATCTAATTTAACGCAAAAATGCCCACATCTCCATCTCTAGGGGTTTGTATTACTGCGGGGCGTGTGACCCGTGAGGACTGGCCCCGAACTACAATGCAATCCAATTAAGGAAGGTTCCACCCATATTCGAGGGGTTACTGGAGCCACCAGCGAGCCCTGGGGACGTGGGTTAGCAACGCTTAATCATCTCTTCGCACCTCCGTCCGTACGAAGATAAAAACTCGTACAATATAACGGATTGTTGATGCCTGGCTCGCAGGGAGGAAAGCCCAGCTACCTATGAAACGGCAACAACTTCAAGAATGCTCAATATTCATGAGTTCCATGGTAATTCGGCATAGCAGTGAGTCCGTGGAGACAAGTGGCGGCAGGGTGGCCAAAGGATAGTTGGGAAAACTTACGCGAGTAACACATGTATTCATATCTGGTATCGTATTAACCTTAATTCAGGTCATTCTCAAAATGTATGAAAAAATTACACACTTTTGTGTATAAATATTATAATAGTTTAAAGCGGCACTTCAATTTTCCGCTTTTGAGATTGGTTATTAATATTGCTATAGATTGAATGTAATTGAAATGTAAGTACGTAGATATTTTTATGGGAATATGCAAATATTTCTACCTACCTCAAGATGCCGAGTGACATCAATGATATCGTAATTGCAATCAATATCATGTCCAGTCTAGCGCATAAACATGCAAAACTAAACGATTATAATAGCAAAAGGAACCACTACAAAGATTGACTTTCGCCAGCAAGAGCATTGAACTCAGAAATCATTGAAGGTGCCACATCTCATGGCTCCGCTCAGGTTTCTGCGATGTGGAAATTCGTAGCGTGTACCCAAGCGTGCAGAAAGGACAAAGGATACACAACATAATACACAAGTGATGGTAGCTTATGGAAACCCGGCGTCGGCATAAACTAGCACCGCGACCTGCTTCATCAGAAGACTTCGAATCCTGTAGAGGCAGAACTTCTCTAAATCTAAATCGATATCATAACTAACAGGCCGGCTTGCATTTGTAGAGTGTATAGTGCTTTATATGAGTTTGTAGTACAGACTCTAGATATGACCCTCTGACCACCTCTCCCCCCTCTCTCTCTTTCACTCTCTCTTCCTTTGTATTTCTCTAAACGTCAAAGTTACGCTTTTCTACTATGTCAAAGTATCGACTTTGGATATTTTGGTTTAACCAACCACTCGTTGTTTGACGAAATCTGTCGGAAAGAATGAATTGTCAAAGGAATCTCATCTGCACGAATTCAATCATATGGTCAAGGGTTTTGAGGAAGGTCTCTCAAATCAATTCAGTCGACGAATTCGGAAACCATTTCGAAACCTATGGGTCAGGTGAATCGAGTCACCATTGAGTAATCTAATGGAGCAACAACAAAGCACGAGTTCCCATCTGTCCCCAGAATATAGCCCCGAAGTATCTTCTACAAAAACAAAACCTACCAAAACAATGGCAGTGGCATGGTAGAAGGAAGCCGAACAGAACGCTCCCAGCGATAGTTTTAAGCAGAGGAATTGTTGCTATTCAATTGTTGTCATCCACCAGCCATAAACTGGAGGAACTGACCCTCGGACGCGTCCCTATGACCTAACATTAGATGCGATTGTAATGAAGTCCAGGTGAAACTCAGATCTGATTAAAACATCGTACATACGGTAGAACTGGAAACCGAACTCAATTCTCGCGTTCTTATGCAGAGTTATTGCTGAATGCCATGTGAATTGTAAACGCGTCGTTGTTGGCGAGAGAGAGAGAGAGAGAGAGAGAGAGAGAGAGGAGTGTATAAACTGGTTGGGAAGTAAAAAAATTAGAGAAATATTCCAATACTATATTTCGAACTGAATTCACGTAAAGAAATCGCTATGCAAAGCAAAACGAAGACAACGATTCAATTAAAGATTCTATTTATGCATACAAGCGAAGGAGTTAATATTTTTGTACTGCTAAAATTGTGTTACACACGGACACTTAACGGCCCACCCCACTGATTCCCAACCACAACAACAGCAACAACCATGACGACGTATTCCCTAATTGAGTCATCTTCGTTGAAAGCGCAACTAATTTAATTTGAAAACTTCAGCTGAAGTACTGATAACTAACTTCTATCATAGCCGAATGGTGCCCGAAGGCAGTGAAGTGGCAACGTAACCCTTCTCATTCTTTTAACACAACTCTTTCTCCGCCCTCCTCTCCCCCCCCCCCCCCCCTCCCACAACCCAAAACGACACAATTATACAAACGGCTACCAAGAGTCGTAAATATAATAAACAGGATGAACACGTTGCTGAGCGGCGGCAAATATTTATGGCGAGTCTGAGCCAAGCGGCGAGCTGCAAATGAGTTGGAGTTCGTTTCAGCAGCTGTAGTTAGGTTGCAATTTCGTAAAGTGCCCGGAGCGCAGCGGAAGGCGCGGCAACCTGAGTAGCAACCAGACATACAGACAGACAGACAGACAGACAGACAGACAGACAGGCAGACAGACAGACAGAACGAACACGGCTCGACAGAGCCAAACAAACAAAAAGCGAGGCAGACGAGTACAGAGACACTAGACAGCTAGAAGTTATTTTATTGCCGTTACTTATTTGTATGTATGTGTGTATGTGTGTGTGTTGGTGTTGGTGTGACTTGGAGAGTGTCTGCTTTTTATTTAAGGTTTAAATGCTTGTATGGATGAGTGTAACGCCACCGCCACCATCAGGATTACAATCGCCGCGCCATGCCGCAAACACATCATCTTGACATGAGGCAGACAACAACAACGAACACAGCAGCGAAAACCCAACGCGAGCAACACCAACAACAGCGATAATAAAAGCATCCATAGCAGTAGCAGCAACAGCAGCAACAGCAACAGCAACAGCGACCTCATATAGGACTATAATAATAATTAACTTCCAGCGCGCTGCTTCGTCATGGGTGCACCATGTTTTATGCATGCGTGATGCTCGGAGATACAGCTTTCCAAGAGTCTGGAGCCCGGCTCACTGCTACAACGCAGACAACGACCAGCCAACACGGAAGGCGACGTGCACGGATCCAGCGATGGCAGCAGCAGCAGCAACAACAGTCGATGCTACATAAATTTGCCAACAGTTGACGACGGCGACGACAGAAGCAACAGAATAACTTTAAACGAGAAGGAAGGCATTCAAGGCATTCATTCTGCGCTGGTTTGTAGTAAATTTATTCGGATATCCAATTAAATACACTCAGCGAAATTCGCATAATTACACACACGCAGCGAGTCAAAATGATACTTTGTTAAGAACAAGAAAGTCCGATTTTGGAAGATTACTCGTAAATGCAGCACCCGAGATTGCATTCTGGGATGTCTGCATTTCAAGTGGATTGTAGACAGTTTGCAAGAGAAAACATAATATAAACGAAATACATATTGTAAATATTATTAAAGTACATCTATGTAATATTAAATAAAATATATATAAAAGTACATACATCCATTTATAGAACAAATGATATCTCTGGGGTGTATTTTGAACCTAAATCGTCTTGTGCATGAAATATGACATTCAGCGATGCAGATTAACTTAACTAAGCTCGGTGACTAAGACACATGAAAGCATTCGAGATCTGCATCGAATCTTTTAGAGTATTCAGCTTTTATTTATTCAAACTTCTGCATGAATTCTGCAGAATGATGATGCACGAGTCATCGTTTCATTTGCATTCCATCATTATATAATAATTCATCATAAAATATATGCTTAGATTTTAAAGTTTGCCACATTTTCGTCACTGTATCACTTGGCTTGCTTACTAACTACTAATTCTCTGTGAAGGTAAGAAAATAGTAGCGTTATTTAATCGCGCACTTCCGCTTTTCGTATCGCACGGAAACTACTTAAGTCCACATTGTGTCCTGCTAAGTTATTTACACACCTTCGGAATTATGGCACCGGCTCTCGTCCTCGTAACCCTCACTTGCATGCGTGCTAAAAATTAATCGCCAACTAAGCGTTCCTTTGGTCTAAGCGGTGTAGAAAAGGGAGCAGTGTAGGGTCTGGGGGGGGGGGAGGGGGGATGAGGAAATCATCACACAACGGATGAGAAGGTACTGAACGAATATAGAAGGGTGGAAGGGGGGAGAGAATAAAAGGATGAAACATACATAGTTTAAGTGAAGATGATAGAACGAATTTAACAAGCAAAAAAATGGTCACTTTTATTTGCCCATTTAGACAGAAAGTAAAAAAATTTTAAATATTCCTCTAATGCAATCAACTCGGAACACGTTTCTTGATGTCGCTACACGTTCCCGTTGATGACTCGCCGCTCCGTTCACGATGTGCAGCTCACTGGGGACGGAGCGTAAAATGGCGAATATGGACCATATGCACGACATAACGTCATTCTGCCACCAAAGAACCCTATCGTAACTCAAACTCAAACCTTTGAAATGGGGTTGTTTATATCTCGCAACGTACCTTGCGCACATATCGTATGTTTTCCCCAAGGATGCGACAGTATTTTTTATTGGGTTCAATTATTTAAGTGTGTAAAGTGCAAGTGTAAAGAGGGAGGAGAGACAAACCTACGACCCATACAATTCTTGTTATTTAAGTTTTATTTTTGCTCAACCTTTCCATGATAATAGCGATCACATGAGTATAAGATGATTGTACTAATTGTGTGATTCTTCAAAGGAAAACCACAAGGGGTCGATAGTGATAGTGATCGGTATTTGCGAACATGTACGAGAGCCACACCTACTTGCCATTGATTGCCGATAGCCCAGTTAGTATTACCAGATAGTATCAGTTACGAAGAAGATCTTATATTTCATTTGATTTGTATGCCAGTGGAGAAAATAAATGAAATGCGCCACCACCTAATTCACAGTTAGAATTCGTATGTGCACCATACGGTACACTAGAGTTAGACGATTCAAACCGAAATCAAAAACCAAAACGGTTTTAGCAAGTTTAGAGCTAATGTATAGCCTGCAGCGTTGCAAAAAGCATCTACCATATGTACATATGTTTGTGGTTACAAAACGCGTAACGTAATCTCCTTACGTATTGTGTGTGTGTGTGTGTTTACTCTGAAAGGATTTGTTGTGGTGGAATCTTCTAAGCGCTTTAAGAAGCCTTTTAAAGCAACGGGGGGGAGGACGTAGGATATGATCGACAATTTGGAATAGTGGAGTAACTGAGATTTTAAATACTTGGACTTAAGGATATTACAAAAATACTTGTGTAATCATAGACATAAACTAATGCGAAAATAGGACAAGAAATCCCCTTAATTAATTCTATTAGTGAAACAAATTCAGAACTGGAGGTTATAAGCCTTTGTTATTTTCACTTAATCTTAATACTTTTAAAAGCTTTCAGAGCGATGATTGCGAGAAAAGAAATCACGGAAAATGAAATTCGCATCGTAAGAGATTAAATTCGCCTTCCATCCACTCAAGCCAATTGGAACAAGCGAACAACAAGCGAGCGAGCAAGTTAATCGATTCACGGCAATGCGGGAATTCGTGCGAATTCTCGGGCCGCGCTCCATTTAGTCGTGCTTCAAATGAGGTGCTCCGTTGGCTAAACGGCGCGGATGAAGGGTTCCGAATGCTGGGAAGAGCATTCCGTTGAAATGCAGCAAACAATTTAAGCTTCTTAGCTTGCGATTTGCAGCGGAGAAGGTGTGGGAAGTTACAGACACCAGTTTGCATCATTCACCGCATCACCGACCCGTGAGTGGGCTTCATGAGTTACGAACTCAACTATGAAAATATTTTCCCTTTATGTTAGATAAACAAATAGCGTTTTTAAGATTCTAATTGAAAATGAAAATCATAAAAATGCTGTCTTCAAACTTTAATCTCTTGAAAACTCTAAAAATGTTAATGGTTTTCTAAGTAATCGAAATATCTGGATGTAATTTGGCACACACAACCTCGGTTACGTAGAGCAGTTTGATATTGCGCAAAATCGGTCTACTACCACGCCTACTTTTTATTCCACGAATGAAAGAAAGTCTCTTAAAACAGCATAACAGCATATCGGAATCAACTATAGCAATAAAATGTGAGGGCCGCACATCCTGTGTTAAGTTTAACTATTCCTGAAAAAAAGGCGCGGTCCGCCCATTTCCACATTCTTTATACTTGTTGAGAGATGCAGATAACATTTCAGAGTAACAGAAAATAAGTTATATACTTCTCTTATCATCATCTTAACCATATCTAGCCAAATATGGGCGTGGTGCGACCACTTTTTCACTACGTCCTCAAACTGGGATCCTTGTTAGTGATCGGATTGAGCTACAAGGACAAAATTTAATATCTGCACTTACATTAGCAGAAATATCAATCCGGCCAAGAATGGGCGTGATTCACCACTGTTATATAATAATAATACCTTCTAGAACACTGTACTGGTACTATTAATAAACCCTATAAAATACTTTCGTTTATAGGTTTTCATTGGCTGTGAGTTACGCAGAATAACTGCATGTCCATACATCTGGGATCAATACTTGATACTCCTCCAGAGGTAGGTGTGGTCCGCCCACTTTTACATGTGCCATGCATATCATGCAGGGTTTAGTGTGTGTATTTGAGTCATTGTGTGCGAGAGCTAAAGCGAAATATAATTGAGTCAGGGCAAAAATAGCACTTCTTCTGGTTCTACTTGAATACATCGCTCTACATCGATCGGAGTTGAAAAAAAACTCCTTGGCCACTGATCACCTTGTTAATAACAAACAAAAACGCTTATTCGATTTTTTTACTGTTATCGTTCGATGCACCTACCTACAGGTTGTTCATAAATACAACGAAACAACAAAAGACAACATTAAAAAACGCATTCTTTTGGATCAGTGGTTTCTGGTTTCTCTATGGTTCAATGCTGGCGAATGTCCAGCGAATCTGAAGTATTCTCTTTTGTTTCTGTTTGTAGCCGTTGCAAATTGGCTAGTGTAACTATGCATCAGTAGAAATACAAAATAGAAATCATTGCGCAAAAAGCGCTTCTCGAAAATAAGTTATGGCGATCGAAATAACGAGGACAACGATTTATGCAGTTAATATAACGGTAGGGCAAAAACAATGCTACCGAATGGCCAAAAATACTCGTATTGAGGTACTCTAGCAGTCGCATCAGTTTTAATAACCGTTGTCCCTTAAAAGAGCTCCACAAAAGAGGGGAACAACATGGAAAGGGAACACTTCACTCTGTACAAAACTTCGCTGTGAATAAAATCAAACGGCGATTGTGATGAGTTGCTGAGATGGAAAGGTGGAGAGGTGGAGAGGTTGACAGGGGGGCAGGGGGGCAGAATTGTTTACATCAATAGCAGCTTATCGAATTGTACACAGTATTTCAGTTGCTCTGAAAAAACTATAGATTTTCTCGTTACGTAACAGGAATTCATGTGTACCGTTGTGCGTGTGTGTGTGTGTGTGTGGCCAGGTCCATCTGTGTTCTGTGCGAGCGGCAGGATTTACTGCGTTTACGTCCATAAAGTAGCACCAAAGGGTGCCTAGAATTCGAATTGGAATTTTACGATGGCTTCCTTGATAGAGTTTTTCGTAGGCTTCGCATTTTTATTGCTGTCGTTATTGCTGCAAATTGCAATCAGAAAAAAGAACCCTTCCAATCATATTTTCTAAAACCAAAAACCGAGCATAGAAACAGATGCTGTTTGTCTGTATGTATGTATGTATGTATGTATGTACATATATGTATACAGAGCGCTATACGACAGCTACTAAATACCGAGAAATCTATGATTCTTGAAACAGATGCTAAATTTTTAAACTCTTAGAAATATAAACAATGAATTGTATAAACCAGAACGGAGAGGAAATATACGATAAATGTCTCTGATAAAAGTACATGTACCACATATACACATACAAGACTTTGTACAAGAGTCTGTATGCTTTTTTTAGCTTTTCAATTGATTCATTATAATGGAAAATATTTTTCACTCTTTTGTGTTTAATAAATTTGTCCCTTTCTTCCTACTCTTATCAGCAACATTATTCGAGCAGCGAGAAACATTAAAACGCGCCTTTTTTTGTCCATAATCATTTTCACGCCCACAAATTTATGTGTGTCTGCAATTTTTTTAATTACTTGACGCAAACTCAACTCGACCGCAAAACTTTATTACGGTCTGCGGTTCGATCGATCCATTGACTCGGTTTTAAATGTCTGAGTTTGAAATTCATTTCCACAGCGCTTGAATTTAGAACTGAATTGTCGAAAGTGAAGAAGTACTCATGAATCGAATTATTTCTGGATAATATATGTACGTCCACGGCCTATATACTTGGCACAATCATCTTCAGATCCATCACCATTCTACTCATTTCAATCACTATCAAGAGCATATACAAAAACAGGGGCAGTATCACGCCCATTCTTGGTACAGCACATGATCTGTTCAAATAGCAGTTCGTTGTTCGAATGCGGTTGGCTTTATAGCTCAAGCTGATTATCGATATACTCGTATGTTTCCGATACAAATCCTCTTCAGATACTTTTGATGATTTATCATATTTTAATAACTTCATTTGTGTGCTTATTTATTGTTCGCACATGAAGTTAGTAATTAAATATTACAAGTTATTTCCACATGTTAGTCATTTAAGTATTCAGCATAATTAAAAGTACTTTCATGATAATGATCCGAACTCCGAAGCTAGAAAATTAAAATAATCACTGTGTTTATCGTATTTTGAAATAATAAACAATCGAACTATGTAAATCTATATTCAGCCCAAGGTTCAGATTAATTTGGCACTCTTTCTCACCTTCTCTCTGTTTCTCTCCCTCTCTCTCTCTGAAATATATTTATTCTAATGCAATTTTTAAACAGCTGCAATTTGTTGGCTTTGAATTTGTTCACAAATTATGTAATAACATTGGAAATACTAAAATAAGTGCTAAAATCAGTATTCAACCGTAAACCGAACAACTGGTGAATAGCTGGTGACATACTCGAAGCTATTTTTAATCGATATCGAACGAAAAAAGCGTTCTCATTAAAAAATTAATTAGCATATAAATGAACTATATTTTAATTGTCTGCACTGCGAAAGCTTTACCATATGTGAATATATTGTGTTTATGCTGCTGTGACAGATACTTTATAATTGAAAAATAATTAAAAAAGAGTCTAATAAAAAACTGGGTTACATAAATCCTTACAAAAACTAACGAGTATAGTGATATATAGTAGAGAGGGGAATATACGAGGTTTTATTGTATTGCATGCTTTTGAGGAAGGTTATCGTAATATATACATACTCGTACATCGTATATCTACGATAATCCTAGACTTGAAATTATTATATGAGATAACTTAAATCATAACTGTGTTATCAGATTTGTTATTATGTTGTATGTTTTTTAAATGCATTAAACTTCTCACTTTCGCTTCTTCTTTTTTCGAAATTCCACAAAGGAATCAAGGAAAATAACGGCAAAAACAAAAACAAAGCCAAATCCGGTTCGTTCGCTGCTCCGTCTGCACTCGAAGCCTGATGAAAGCTACAGGACAACAATTGTATTTCCGTCAGTGGGCGTTATTTAACCGGATCCAACGAACAGCGCCGTTCGCAATGCTAAATAAATGCCACACCCATCGGTTGAGTGGAAAACACCCCGAAAAAGTCGAAAACCCGATGCGTGGTGAGTGCACGGAGCTCTGAAGAAAGGTGAGTAGAATTTTCATGTCGATTATTTTTGTTGTTGACTGTAATGCATCATGTTTCGTTATGCTACTGATGATGTCCGTGATACTGACGATGATTATTATTTACGATACTGATGATAATGATGATTGTAATTATGCAGACGATGATGATGCTCGTATTCCTCGTCATGTTCGTGTATTCAAATGAACTTCACAGAGTCCGCTGACGTCATTTAAACAGCCAACGCAATCTCCGGTTTCCTTCAACGCAGACCCACACTCGAATGTCATCAACGTGTGAGAGCGTTTGTGTGTGTGTGTGTGTGTGTGTGTGTGTGTGTGTGATTGTGATTGTGTCTGAGTCCGTGTCTGTCTCTATTTTGATGATTGAAAAATAAACGTCAGCAAAAACCGGGGTTGACTGCGTTAATCTATTTTGTGATTTTATGAGGGTTGCTGCAATGCTTCCTCGACGGAGACACGCCTTTTCAATTACTACAAGACACGCCCACTTCAAGTTGACTTCAGTTCCAACAATGAAGGCGCAGAGGCAAAGGATTAGACATGACTCAAGTGAAATCTCAAGTGTATACAACACCCTGAGTCCCGATCAGGGTTGCTGCTCTTAATTACGTAGCCGCCATATTAAATTAGAGAATCACGCCGAACCCGATTTTAATGACAATTAAGCGTTCACTTTTTGGCACAGCCATGCGACCAATCGATTTGTCTGCCCATCACTGAAGGAAGTGCCGAAGGGTGCCATTCAACAGGAAATCCAACAGACAAAGAAAAAGTGCACGTAGAGTCAATTCGCGATCCTCTCAGGATGTCGATGCGGTTCGTGCGTTTGACAAGGAACGACAGTCGCCTTGATCAACTCGAGTGCTCACCTTTCCAAGCACTTTAAATACAAAGCCTAGTTAACCTCGTCATAGGAAAGCGAAAAATAATTCGCTGCTTTGCTGGCATCATCAAAAATCATCCTTTCAAGCGTGCAAACAACCGTTTCACGCACGTATTCGCAACACACTCTAAAAGAGCCAACCAAACCAACGTCTCGTATGCACAGCGACAAAGTGCATTCATAATCCAAGCATTTGAACAGCGACGGCAAGGACTCGCGTTGACAGCTTGAGTGCCGGTAGCTTTAGTGAAGTTGGAATTTTAACGAACACCCACAAACTGCGAGTTGTCTCAGCGCAAGATTGTGAACTCAGTATTCAACATGTAAGGAGTCTGTGCTTACTGGAGCACGAACGCGGTTTACCACTCTATAGTCGAAGAAACACGAATGAATTTTCATGAATTCTTTTTTATTCTTATTGCATATTTCAATTGTTTGCTGTTCAAATGAAGATGAGGCCCATCGTAGATCATGCGACCCCAAATTGACCCATTTTTAGAATATTGACTCATTCATATCTCAAGCGTATTTACACCTCTTTTTCTCTCTTCAATACGTGATGCTTACAATTCACGCATGGTTTGGTACCAACCGCCCACATTCCGCCCACAGACCGAATATAGCGCTCTTTCTGCTGATTCCCTGGCTTTTTTATTCTGTTTCAGTTTTGCTGCATATTTTGAAGATGGCTAGAAATGTCTTGATTCCATTGAAAATTACGAAATCTGTTTGTCAAAAGTTGATTTTAAACTAATGCGATGTTTCATTTATGTGGCCAGTGTTGTGATCATCTCTGAAATCGTACACGTGAGTTGTTCTTTTGTTCATGTAATTGCTGTTTATATCCTTTGTTGTTATTGTGGTGCTTCGGTTTCACAATCGAATTGGCATTAAGCAGGATTACATTCACTAGACTTCAAATGATGTGATGCTCGGTTGAGTTTTGTTGTTGCTGCAGCTGCTTTTATTCCGTTTCTGCTCTGCTCCTACTCAACCCATCGCAGACAACAACAACCACGCGGATAGAACATGCAACAGTAGATGTTTGAAAGAAAAGAATAAAGGAAATAACAACAAGAATTCGAAGTTAGAAAAAAGGCTAAGAATGAGGGGATCAGCACGCTTGAGCAGAGGAAGCAGAAATCTTCTGGAGGACATGCCCTGGACATCGCCATTGCACCGGCATCGCCACAGATAATGTCGTTGTTAAGTCAGGCGTGTCAAATCGGGAACAGAAGACTGCTCGTCCTCGCCTTGTTTTATGCGTATGAGGACGACCGGCATCAGCGTCATCATCGTCAGCATCTATGATTAGAAGCCACGAGAGAAGTCGACGAGGTTGCGTCCTGTGCTTGAGTCATGATACACCGATAGCTATAAGCTGACAGTAAAACGAAAGAACACACACAAGCACGGACACACACTCGCACGCACACATACAATTCTGCCTCTTTTCTGTCTCATGTCTCATTTCAAAGGCGAAAATAAAATTCGAAAGTTTGGTCGAGCATCTTTTGAATTAAACTGAACATTCTGCGGGTTCGGTCTTCGTTCCCAAACTTTTCCTGGCCTCTCATTTGCAGTTGACTGGCACAAATTTTCATGGGACTTCGATTATTTTGCTGACTTGCAACTTTTTGCTGCACTCCTTTGCTCGAGTTTTTTTCTTATGAGCTTCCTTCCGCCGGCGTTGCTTTTCTTATAATTTCGTTTCCGGTGCACAACAAGAAGGCGCATTCTGTGCTTGTGTATGATTGTAGTACGGGCGCGCCACGCCTCAACCCAAGACGGAAATCGAAATTCCGCTTTATCCAGTTTTGCATCTCGAAACACATTTCAAAGAATAGTTTCCATGTAAAAGACTCGTAATTGTTTCTACGCTTTGGCTTAGATAAGATTAGATAGTTTAGATAAGGTAAATCGTAGCTTAAATTGTGTCATGTGCCTCACTAGTGTAGCTCAAATAATGCAAGAGATCTGAGAAATAAATTTGGCCCACTGAAGATAGAATATTTCCATTATTATTCCGCTAAATGATTATTGAAATAAATTAATGAAATACATAAGTTGAAACCAAAAATAAGCTTAACCATTGACAAGTTGGAAGACTTTAAATCATTTATTTATGGTTCAATTACGCTACAGTAATCTCTCGATATCGATGGGTCCCACGTGGGTTCAGTGGTTCATATCACTGATGACTCGTAGAGCATTCGAATAACCAAAAATGTACATAATTTAATTCTATTTTAATTTGCCGCTTAACCACTAAACGATGCAACTCAACAACGAGTAGTAAGCAGATCAACTTCAGTAACAAAGAATAAAAGCAACTCAAACATCCTGTGAAGCGACTACAGACTACAGCTGCCAGTTGTCAGCCTATCGTGAGGATTAAACGTGTAGGTGCGCCAGGGACATCAGCGCAGGGACATCATGAGGCCGGAGCATTAAAAGATTAAAGGTCGTTATTCAAATTACAGCCGGGTCAAAGAGCATCGATATAAAGTGGGTGAAGGATATCGATATTTGAATATTGAGTAGATACAATATAAAAGGTAATGATTGCGTTGGATGTGCACTTGGTGGGTGGGTGTGTGTGTGTGTGGGTACATTTTATTTCGAATAAAGGGTCCCTAGCAACCGAAAGAGTTCTATCATTTTCACATATTTGTTTGAATGTATGAGTGCGTTGTATTGTCCATTGTACTCGTAGAACCACACACACACACTTACATTTCCGACTTTATAGTTTGTCATAAAGGATGTCCGTTTGTTGTATTTGTGACAGAAGCTGGACAAATAACGAAACACAACACAAAACATGATCATAAAATATTGATACTGTAGTTGTTAGCAGAAGTGATGTTGCTGTTGTTGTAGTTGTTGTTGTAGTTGTTGCTGTTGTTACTCTTGGTATTCATGACGCAGCCATTCTGTTTGTATACGAGTATAGTATATCATAGATGAGTGTATGTGTGTGGGTGAGTCTCGTCTCAATGTTACTCCTTGTTGTTTTTAGGGTTGCATGTGGCCATGTAATGCCTTAAAAATGGCGTTTACGAGTCATCATTTTCACTTTATTATTTTGAAATTGTCAAAAGTAAACAACAACATTTCGATGCCACAAGCAACCAACCAGCAGGCAGGCAACCAACCAGCAGGCAGACAGACAGGCAGACAGGCAGACAGGCAGACAGGCAGACAGGATGCCAAACAGAAAGGGTACGTTCGTTATTAATTCTTCGTCCGCCTTCCTTCGTCTCTGTTTCGAACCCTCTATCAGCTTCCATCTCGCATCTTTCATCGCAGTTCCTGCTTGCTTTGTGTCATCTTGTTGACGACGCTCCAACCACTCCATCAGAAACAGGTACTCATTCCGAAATGCCTCACAAATGGCCAAAACGTGCCGTCGTCGTTCCCATTTTTAAGTTTTAAAATAATGAACCATGAACAATTTTCTTCAGACTTCAGTGGAAGTTGTGTTCTTGTGTTATTTATTTCTTATCATCGGCATTGACGATGTTCACAATTTGTTGCAAGAGTGCGTTCCAGCCCATTAGTTAATTCAATTGCTTTTTTTTCTCGTATCATCCTCGAGGACCCCTTTTTGTTTATTTATGACATTGTGGTTGTTGTTTTTTCTTGTGGTTCCTGTTTCTCTCTAAATTGATTTAATATTATCTGTGCCACTCTATTAGAATCATCAACCGGATGTTATTTCTGTCCGATTTATTTCTCTTTTCAATTTATTTATTACTTTCCTAGATGAATAGCTATCGTCACAGTTGAGTTTAAACTTTACACTTGAAACGAATGCTGTTTATTATGATTGAGGAATGAAGAACAGAAAAAATACTGAGAAATATTGTACACTATCGGGAAATGAATCGCAAATAATGTTCTATGTACAGCTTAGGAATACTAAATGTCATTCGTCATTATACATGATTTCCGAATAAGTAAAGCATCAAATGTTAATAATAGCGAAATTCATTCTATTGTAAGCGGATTTGAAGCATTTAAATCCTAGTATAAAAAACCACCTCACTGGCCAAGAAGAAGAAGGGAAAAGGAGACCATAACGATGATGACGACGACGACGACGACGACAAGGAACAAGAAAAAAGGACAATGATAAGGACAATAAAATAAAACTTGAAAATAATGTTTCCAATAACAATAGTAATAAGAACAACAACATAGTGAAAGGAAGCGCATTACAAGTCGCTTTGTATCCGGAACCACGAGTTGTCACCGCGGTGCCAGTTACTCGCTACTTGTTACTCGTTACTAGTTAACCTTGCATCGTCGTCGTCATCGCCGCCGCCGTCGGCGTTGCTGCTGCTGCTGCTGCTGTGCTATCGGTGATTTACAGCAAATCAAATGGAACACCGACAAGCAGACCGACAAACAAACAAACAAACAAACAGCAGCGACAATAAATCATCCGAGTGTGGTCCCGAAGTACCACATGCAACATTTCCAAAAAGCATTCCTTAGCTTTGCACGAACTGCTCGCGACTCATGAAATGCCAAACAAATTGGCAACCATGTTTGCAATGTCAACCATGCTGGATCCAGGATATGCTCGACTTCATGGCAAACAGGGAGAGAATGGGTTTGTGTGAGTGTGTGTGTGTGTGTGTGTGTGTGTGTGTGAGTGTGCTGGCGGGAATGGAGTATGTAAAGACATAAATTTTTGTTAACAATCGAATCATCCGCCTTCGAAGTGAGTGAGTCACAAACGAGTGATTTTTTCTATCAGCAATGATTGTTGCTTGGTTCAAGCAGGAAGTGATGAGTGCAGACTGGTATTAAAGAGACGAATAGAAGGAAAGAGAGAGAGAGAGAGCGCGCGAGAGAGACAGAACGAGTAGAAAGGAGAGCGATGAGCACTGAGAAGATTGTTCTTAAGCTGATTTCCATTAAAAGTAGAAAAATGTTGAGTGTATTCGGATCATATGTGTGAGTATAGGTGTGTGTATGTGTGTGTGTATGCGTACGTGCGTCTGTGTATGTTTGTATTTATGTGGATTTTAAGAGTATCACAGATATGATTTATGTTCCTTCGGAAGCCGACACGTTTACCCATCCGTTCGAACACTGTTCACCCACACACACACACATACACATACACCAACACACACACACATACACATTTATAAGCACGGGCGCTCAACTTTGCACTTGTCTTATTTGCGCGTGTCGAGTATCTTGAGAGCGGAGCAGTATGTCGAAGTACTCGGCTTATTTAACCACCTACACACACACACGCACACACACCCTCTCCAAGATGCGATAAATCACAGCAACAACCTCTGCCCTGCATGCGCATAACTCTAAAATACTTACATCCGCTTGCCACCGACATCCTTACGTTTCAATGAATTATGATTAGTGTTCACCTTGACTACGATTCGGTGCGAGTTAGTGCGATGAGTGTTGTTGTTGTTGTTGTTGTTACTATCGTCCTTAGTCCCCCATCCCCCATCGCTCATCCTGTCTCCTCCGTTTTTCGTCCAGCTTTAGTGGCTCTCAGCTTTTTGGGGTTTAAGTTTCAGTTCAGTTCAAGTGCTTTTTAACTTGCTAACCTTTGAGAGCATCCGGAGGAAGCCCAACATCTCCCCATATTGGACAGGACATGCGAAGACTTGTGTCTTTCAGCAAAGACTTATCTTTGCTCCCCTCACCACACACACACACACACACACACACGTACGTGAATATCTCGAGCGAGTGTCTCAATAGTTCAGTTCGCCGCTTCAATACATACACATGCATGTACGAGTGTGTGTAAATAGTTCCGGACAACTTTTTCCTTGTGCACACGAAACTTTTCCATTTACTACTGAATAACATATCAACATCACTAAGTTCTGCGACCTCATATATGAATGTTTCCTTAGCTCCATTGCGACGAATGAAGAAATGAAAGGTACAAAAACAGAGCCTTACAATTTAAGCGTAAATCATCATCCCCCCTCCACCGCCCACCGATCATTATAATTCTCGTATCTCCGGCAAAGCAGTTGGAGCTGAGGGAAAAGCATCTACTAATTCCGCTAAGATGCAAGTGTATAGAGCAAGATGCCTTTAAGATGCATGCGTACTTTGAAGTACCTGGTACTATGGTACCTACTATCGTGTCTATGGAAACATCTGCTCCGATCTTTGAAATTTGCAAGCATTTGTTCAGCTCTTATATTCCTTGTCAAGATTAGTTGAATTCTTTGCCAATTACCGGGACTTAAAGTAACACTCTAAGGATCAACCATGCTCTAAGATGCTCTAAGTTCGAGTATCCGTCAGATGTCATGCAGGTCGTATGGTCGTAGATAGCGCTCTTTTTCATACTTACGCATACATATGTACAGTATATGTACAAGTATATATAATTGAGTGTATGTTTTTCATACAATTACGAGTATAAGTATAATATATTTATTATTAATGCGATTATTTTTGATAGTTAATAATTTTGAGAATACAAGACTTTGTCACTTAATTGCTTGTTGTAGTAATCTATAATCTATTTATTCTTCAGAATGCATTCATTCAGTCTTGACTACTGCAAAGCGGTTTACTGTGCGACGTGGGGTGGGGTTGCGGCAGCTTGGGGTATGGTGATGGGCCAGCGTTGGAAAACAATCGGCTGGAACACTTTCAGGTTGGACAGTCTTCTGCTCGGTAGATTGCGCACTGCGTGGGAGACAACGTCGACGAAACTAGTGGGCGTGAGTGGGCGGAGGCACAGCATGTAAAACAAAGATTATTTATAATGAAATTCTACGCAAAGTGATACAAGCTTTAATTAAAAACTAACAATAAAGACAATAATATTCGACAGTTAAGTAGACACAGCAGTATATAAGTATTGTGCAAGTATGTGTATACATACATATATGTATGTAAGTATGTATGTGAATAAGAGATATATTATATATTTAAAGAAAGGTGCACTATTGTAGAACTGCTACAGGACGAATAACAACGACGAGGACTGCAATTCTAAGAAATTCCAATATATATGTGACAAAAGCTCGTGCGAAAGCTGTGCTCTGTGCAAAGAGGCGCTTCAGTTTACTATTCTTCGTTATGCTCTGACACCTCCCAGTACGGTTCGTCCTGGTGTTGCTCGTCTTTGTTCAGCTTGCGGACGCTGGTGTACTTCAGCACCAGTCCTGCAGGGAGAGAACACAGTCAGGATGCGGATGTTTTGATTTTCAATTAAATAGTCGCTGGCACACTGCGTTCTACTCACCCATCAGGATGCCACCCACAATGGCCACGGCCATCGTCAGAGTGATGCCGAGGAGTTGATAGCCGGCTTGAGCGGATGCAGTGCGGTTGTAACCCTTCGAAAGGAAATTATTTACATTTGAAATTCACATTAATTCCGTTACGTTAAACTAATTGCATGGCATCAACTTACGCCGAGCACCATTGGCATCGTAGCATTGTCGACGCCCTCCTGCTCGCTCCAGTCATTGGGGCTCCCCATGGCCGGGAAGATATGCTCCATGTCGGTTTTGTAGCTCTCCTTGGTCACCAGGGCCGCATAGATCGCTGAGGCGATGGCAGAGACGACGGCGGGCATTCCGTGTAGATTGTGGACACCGCAAGTGTCGTGTATACGTAGAAACGAATGAAAGAGGGGCTTGAAAACAAGAGCGAGACGGAAATAGTGAATGACGGAACAATATATCGTATCTGAGTGCCTAATAATATAATACTTCTATAGCTATTGAACGTGAAAGTAAGAGACAGATATACATATGTATATGGTAAGTATGAACATATACATATATACCGAAACTCGTACAACTTGCTGCTCAATACAGTTATCTTTCCTAAAACATGACATTCTAATAATACTTGAAGTCCATTCTACGAACCTTTCTATGTTCGATGACTATGGAATACTTTCTAACTTCACGTTCACATAGTGTATGTACATATGTACATATCTTTGGGTATACATATACTCGAATATCTTATATTTTTATATACAGTATATTGTTATAGCCATCACTTTACTCTTACAAATCTTAGCCAAAACTAGTTCCAGTGTCTGAATCACTTGATAAAACTAGGAAACAGTTGCATTATTTATAAGTATTTAGAATGTCTTTAAAGCGTATCTGAATGGAGCCCGGTGCCTTTTATCGATTAACCGTTAAACTCAAAGGAATCTATTAACGCCTTCCTTAGAAATAAGCGTCTATGAGAGCTAAATTCGAATTCAATTCAGTGTTTCTTTAGCATTTTTAACTGTTTATTTGTAGAGTTGTATACACTAAATGATGTCTTAGAAATAGAACTAAATTCGAAATATCTAGAAGTTTGTTGTTTTGTTATTCGGTGTAGTTGTTCGACTAGTTGTCTAGTAATTCGAGTTGCCCTTTCGTGCGGAGGTTACTAACATTAACCAGGTACATATTACACCAAGCTATGGATCACACACTCACCCACACAGTCGCACACACATGCAGACACACACACGCAGACACACATTTCCACACATAGATCCTTGCACACTTTTGTAATTGAGTACGCCTTTGGGTCCAATTTGCATTTTCAACTAATTTAATTCAACTTAATAAATTATTTAATATCAACATATGTTTTCGAAATTGCATTCATTATAGAATAGATTAAAAATAATTTTCAATTTATGTACATAGAGGAGAGAATTACGAGTACTTATTTAATTGAGTGTACGATTGTTTTGAATGAAAACAACTACAGTTGAATGATTGTATTTGGAACCGATTTCAAATTTAGGCTTGATGTGGTCGAATAATATACCACATCAAGCCGGAGAACGTTGGGTCGCTCACTTTAATTCTCCTGACCTGATAAAAGCCCTGACTTCTCTTAGATTTTCTTATTTATTAAAGTATTCTTGCTTGAAAATTCACAAAAGCTAATTAGGATCCTGTGGTTTCCTCTTTATCTCCCTCTCCCTCTCGTTGTCTTTTCCTTTATTTTAAGCACTCATTCGACCCCGCATACTATTTTACAATATAATTGATAAAATATTTGACTTCGTTCAGGAAAGGAAATTTAATGAAAAATCAGGTAAAAAAACAAAAGAAAAAATACCCCTGTGGTGCACATTCTCATGTGCTTCTATTTACAGCACCCCGCAGAGCTACAAAACACAAACGCACAATATCTCTTGCGATTTTAGAGATATTCAAAGTTCTGCCAAGCTTTATTTATGAAACAACACCTCCGTAATTTCTGTCTGTCCTGTTGACCTTTCGTTAACCTCGAAGTATAAATTTTATTCGAATAGCTTTTGTTTTCCACAAAAGTTTCTCATTTTCCCAGAAGAATTAATTTTATTGTTTAACGAAGAACGAGCAACATCATCGGTGTTGGTGATGGTGATGGTGGTGGTGGTGGTGTTATTAACTGAGGAACACAGGCTACAAATGTGGGGTATGTAAAGTTGAGGGGCAACGTTGAGGTATGTAAAATGCTGTAGATTTACTGTGGAGAGCACTTTGCTTATTTATAACCATTTATAGGAAATAATTTAACTATGTTAGGTTTTCGTAATTGTTTTATTTGCTTAAAATAAATAAATAAAATGCAGCAAAATTCTACTCAGTGGACTTCTATTGTGGTTCCAAAATAAAACAGAACAGAGTAGTGTTGGGAGAGAGTTGAGACGAGAGTGAGTCGAGTTCAACTCTGATGAAAATGTGGGAAACTATTAAGGAATGAAAGAATAAATTACGACTATCTTCATTACAAACTCAAGGAATGCGAAGTAATATTTTAACAAGAGGAATATTTTTATTGTTTATTGAGAAAAGTTTATTATTATTTTAGTGTTATCAAGATAGGTCGTTACTTATTATAAATGCTGCTTACATTCAGACATGTAAATAGAATGAGAAAGAGAGTCTAAGATAGAGATAAAAGATAGTGAATGGAATAGTAATTGAATCATTGTAATAATAAAATTTAATATAGAGTATTCTTAATGCAGGGAATAAAATACACGTACACGGATATTATACACATATGCAGATAAATAATATAGATATTAGATTATGATTAGATAAATATTATAGTCTTTACACACATACCGATTGTAGTTTATAGTTTTGAAATTTGGGGATATGACAACACTGACGAGATGTTAACCAGATCGCTGTCACTCAAATGTCAATCAAAGATAACTCACCGTTAAGTAGCGATAACCCAGGACAGACAAGGCACCAGCGACGATTCCAATTAGTATGGCACCATGTGGTCCAATGAGTAGATTGCACACGCTACCAATGGCAACACCGCCAGCCAGGGTTGAATTCTGGACATGTACCATATCGAACTTGTTTCCATAGCTCACAATGATGGAAAAAACAAATGTTGTAACTGTTAAAAAGGGAATGATTTTAAAAAAGATCTCATCGCAATAGTCTGAATATTATTCTATTAGATGAAAATAATTATGTGATGATGAATGTGATTACTGGTGTGATTGTGCTTATGATGATGGATGAGGAAGATGAATGATGAAAGTGATGACGAATGTGATGACGAATGTGATGATGAATGATAAATGATGAATGATGATGATGACTGATGGGAATGTGATGATGAATGTGATGAAGAATGTGATAATGAATGTAATAATTAATGTAATAATGAATGTGATGATGAATGTGATTATCAGAGTGATGATGAGTGTAGTGACGAATATGTTAACAATGAGTGCTGTTAAATTATGATGAATAATGAATGATGACGATGAATGATGCGAATGTGATGATGAATGTGATGAAGAATGTAATAATGAATGTAATAATTAATTTAATAATGAATGTGATGATGAGTGTAATGATTATGAGTGCTGTTAAATTATTATGAATAATGAATGATGATGATGAATGATGCGAATGTGATGATGAATGTGATGATTCCGAGTGCTGTTAAATTATGATGAATAATAAATGATAATGATGAATGAAGCGAATGTGATGATGAATCTGATGATGAATGTGATAATAAATGTAATAATGACTGTGATGATGAATGTGATTATCAGAGTGATTATGAGTGTAGTGACGAATATGTTAACAATGAGTGATGTTAAATTATGATGAATAATGAATGATGACGATGAATGATGCGAATGTAATCATGAATGTGATGAAGAATGTAATAATGAATGTAATAATTAATTTAATAATGAATGTGATGATGAGTGTAATGATTATGAGTGCTGTTAAATTATTATGAATAATGAATGATGTTGATGAATGATGCGAATGTGATGATGAATCTGATGACGAATGTGATAATAAATGTAATAATGACTGTGATGATGAATGTGATTATCAGAGTGATTATGAGTGTAGTGACGAATATGTTAACAATGAGTGCTGTTAAATTATGATGAATAATGAATGATGATGATGAATGATGCGAATGTGATGATGAATGTGATGAAGAATGTAATAATGAATGTAATAATTAATTTAATAATGAATGTGATGATGAGTGTAATGATTATGAGTGCTGTTAAATTATTATGAATAATGAATGATGATGATGAATGATGCGAATGTGATGATGAATGTGATGATTCCGAGTGCTGTTAAATTATGATGAATAATAAATGATAATGATGAATGAAGCGAATGTGATGATGAATCTGATGATGAATGTGATAATAAATGTAATAATGACTGTGATGATGAATGTGATTATCAGAGTGATTATGAGTGTAGTGACGAATATGTTAACAATGAGTGATGTTAAATTATGATGAATAATGAATGATGACGATGAATGATGCGAATGTAATCATGAATGTGATGAAGAATGTAATAATGAATGTAATAATTAATTTAATAATGAATGTGATGATGAGTGTAATGATTATGAGTGCTGTTAAATTATTATGAATAATGAATGATGTTGATGAATGATGCGAACGTGATGATGAATCTGATGATGAATGTGATAATGAATGTAATAATGACTGTGATGATGAATGTGATTATCAGAGTGATTATGAGTGTAGTGACGAATATGTTAACAATGAGTGCTGTTAAATTATGATGAATAATGAATGATGATGATGAATGATGCGAATGTGATGATGAATGTGATGAAGAATGTAATAATGAATGTAATAATTAATTTAATAATGAATGTGATGATGAGTGTAATGATTATGAGTGCTGTTAAATTATTATGAATAATGAATGATGATGATGAATGATGCGAATGTGATGATGAATGTGATGATTCCGAGTGCTGTTAAATTATGATGAATAATAAATGATAATGATGAATGAAGCGAATGTGATGATGAATCTGATGATGAATGTGATAATAAATGTAATAATGACTGTGATGATGAATGTGATTATCAGAGTGATTATGAGTGTAGTGACGAATATGTTAACAATGAGTGATGTTAAATTATGATGAATAATGAATGATGACGATGAATGATGCGAATGTAATCATGAATGTGATGAAGAATGTAATAATGAATGTAATAATTAATTTAATAATGAATGTGATGATGAGTGTAATGATTATGAGTGCTGTTAAATTATTATGAATAATGAATGATGTTGATGAATGATGCGAATGTGATGATGAATCTGATGACGAATGTGATAATGAAAGTAATAATGAATGTGATGATGAATGTGATTATCAGAGTGATGATGAATTCAATGACGAATATGTTGACGATGAGTGATGTTAAATTATGATGAATAATGAATGATGATGATAAATGATGCGAATGTGATGATGAATGTGATGATTCCGAGTGCTGTTAAATTATGATGAATAATAAATGATAATGATGAATGAAGCGAATGTGATGATGAATCTGATGATGAATGTGATAATGAATGAAATAATGACTGTGATGATGAATGTGATTATCAGAGTGATTATGAGTGTAGTGACGAATATGTTAACAATGAGTGCTGTTAAATTATGATGAATAATGAATGATGACGATGAATGATGCGAATGTGATGATGAATGTGATGAAGAATGTAATAATGAATGTAATAATTAATTTAATAATGAATGTGATGATGAGTGTAATGATTATGAGTGCTGTTAAATTATTATGAATAATGAATGATGATGATGAATGATGCGAATGTGATGATGAATGTGATGATTCCGAGTGCTGTTAAATTATGATGAATAATAAATGATAATGATGAATGAAGCGAATGTGATGATGAATCTGATGATGAATGTGATAATAAATGTAATAATGACTGTGATGATGAATGTGATTATCAGAGTGATTATGAGTGTAGTGACGAATATGTTAACAATGAGTGATGTTAAATTATGATGAATAATGAATGATGACGATGAATGATGCGAATGTGATGATGAATGTGATGAAGAATGTAATAATGAATGTAATAATTAATTTAATAATGAATGTGATGATGAGTGTAATGATTATGAGTGCTGTTAAATTATTATGAATAATGAATGATGTTGATGAATGATGCGAATGTGATGATGAATCTGATGACGAATGTGATAATGAAAGTAATATTGAATGTGATGATGAATGTGATTATCAGAGTGATGATGAATTCAATGACGAATATGTTGACGATGAGTGATGTTAAATTATGATGAATAATGAATGATGATGATGAATGATGCGAATGTGATGATGAATGTGATGATTCCGAGTGCTGTTAAATTATGATGAATAATAAATGATAATGATGAATGAAGCGAATATGATGATGAATCTGATGATGAATGTGATAATGAATGTAATAATGACTGTGATGATGAATGTGATTATCAGAGTGATTATGAGTGTAGTGACGAATATGTTAACAATGAGTGATGTTAAATTATGATGAATAATGAATGATGACGATGAATGATGCGAATGTGATGATGAATGTGATGAAGAATGTAATAATGAATGTAATAATTAATTTAATAATGAATGTGATGATGAGTGTAATGATTATGAGTGCTGTTAAATTATGATGAATAATGAATGATGATGATGAATGATGCGAATGTGATGATGAATGTGATGATTATGAGCGCTGTTATATTATGATGAATGATGCGAATGTGATGATGAATCTGATGATGAATGTGATAATAAATGTAATATTGACTGTGATGATGAATGTGATTATCAGAGTGATGATGAGTGTAGTGACGAGGAGGGCTGTTAAATTATGATGAATAATGAATGATGACGATGAATGATGCGAATGTGATGATGAATGTGATGATTCCGAGTGCTGTTAAATTATGATGAATAATAAATGATAATGATGAATGAAGCGAATGTGATGATGAATCTGATGATGAATGTGATAATGAATGTAATAATGACTGTGATGATGAATGTGATAATTAGAGTGATTATGAGTGTAGTGACGAATATGTTAACAATGAGTGCTGTTAAATTATGATGAATAATGAATGATGATGATGAATGATGCGAATGTGATGATGAATGTGATGATTATGAGCGCTGTTATATTATGATGAATAATAAATCATGATGATGAATGAAGCGAATGTGATGATGAATCTGATGATGAATGTGATAATGAATGTAATAATGACTGTGATGATGAATGTGATTATCAGAGTGATTATGAGTGTAGTGACGAATATGTTAACAATGAGTGCTGTTAAATTATGATGAATAATGAATGATGACGATGAATGATGCGAATGTGATGATGAATGTGATGATTCCGAGTGCTGTTAAATTATGATGAATAATAAATGATAATGATGATTGAAGCGAATGTGATGATGAATCTGATGATGAATGTGATAATAAATGTAATAATGACTGTGATGATGAATGTGATTATCAGAGTGATTATGAGTGTAGTGACGAATATGTTAACGATGAGTGATGTTAAATTATGATGAATAATGAATGATGACGATGAATGATGCGAATGTGATGATGAATGTGATGAAGAATGTAATAATGAATGTAATAATTAATTTAATAATGAATGTGATGATGAGTGTAATGATTATGAGTGCTGTTAAATTATTATGAATAATGAATGATGTTGATGAATGATGCGAATGTGATGATGAATCTGATGACGAATGTGATAATGAAAGTAATAATGAATGTGATGATGAATGTGATTATCAGAGTGATGATGAATTCAATGACGAATATGTTGACGATGAGTGATGTTAAATTATGATGAATAATGAATGATGATGATGAATGATGCGAATGTGATGATGAATGTGATGATTCCGAGTGCTGTTAAATTATGATGAATAATAAATGATAATGATGAATGAAGCGAATGTGATGATGAATCTGATGATGAATGTGATAATGAATGAAATAATGACTGTGATGATGAATGTGATTATCAGAGTGATTATGAGTGTAGTGACGAATATGTTAACAATGAGTGCTGTTAAATTATGATGAATAATGAATGATGACGATGAATGATGCGAATGTGATGATGAATGTGATGAAGAATGTAATAATGAATGTAATAATTAATTTAATAATGAATGTGATGATTATGAGCGCTGTTATATTATGATGAATAATAAATCATGATGATGAATGAAGCGAATGTGATGATGAATCTGATGATGAATGTGATAATGAATGTAATAATGACTGTGATGATGAATGTGATTATCAGAGTGATTATGAGTGTAGTGACGAATATGTTAACAATGAGTGCTGTTAAATTATGATGAATAATGAATGATGACGATGAATGATGCGAATGTGATGATGAATGTGATGATTCCGAGTGCTGTTAAATTATGATGAATAATAAATGATAATGATGATTGAAGCGAATGTGATGATGAATCTGATGATGAATGTGATAATAAATGTAATAATGACTGTGATGATGAATGTGATTATCAGAGTGATTATGAGTGTAGTGACGAATATGTTAACGATGAGTGCTGTTAAATTATGATGAATAATGAATGTGATGATTATGAGTGCTGTTATATTATGATGAATAATAAATGATGATGATGAATGATGCGAATGTGATGATGAATCTGATGATGAATGTGATAATGAATGTAATAATGACTGTTATGATGAATGTGATTATCAGAGTGATTATGAGTGTAGTGACGAATATGTTGGCGATGAGTGCTGTTAAATTATTATGAATAATGAATGATCATGAATGATGCGAATGTGATGAAGAATGTGATAATGAATGTAATAATGATTGTGATGATTATGAGTGCTGTTAAATTATTATGAATAATGAATGATGATAATGAATGATGCCAATGTGATGATGAATCTGATGACGAATATGATAATGAATGTAATGCGATAGTGATGAAGAATGTAATAATGAATGTGATAATGAATGTAATAATGAATGTGATGATTATGAGTTCTGTTAAATTATAATGATTAATGAATGATGATGATGAATGATGGGAATGTGATGAAGAATGTGATAATAAATGTGATAATGAATGTAATAATGAATGTGATGATGATTGTGATGATTATGAGTGCTGTTAAATTATTATGAATAATAAATGATGATGATAAATTATGCGAATGTGATGATGAATCTGATGATGAATGTGATAATGAATGTAATAATGACTGTGATGATGAATGTGATTATCAGAGTGATTATGAGTGTAGTGACGATTATGTTGACGATGAGTGCTGTTAAATTATGATGAATAATGAATGATGATGATGAATGATGCGATTGTGATGATGAATGTGATGATTGTGATGATTATGAGTGCTGTTAAATTATGATGAATAATAAATGATGATGATAAATTATGCGAATGTGATGATGAATCTGATGATGAATGTGATAATGAATGTAATAATGACTGTGATGATGAATGTGATTATCAGAGTGATTATGAGTGTAGTGACGAATATGTTGACGATGAGTGCTGTTAAATTATGATGAATAATGAATGATGATGATGAATGATGCGAATGTGATGATGAATGTGATGATTATGAGTGCTGTTAAATTATGATGAATAATAAATGATGATGATAAATTATGCGAATGTGATGATGAATCTGATGATGAATGTGATAATGAATGTAATAATGACTGTGATGATGAATGTGATTATGAGTGTAGTGACGAATATGCTAACGATGAGTGCTGTTAAATTATGATGAATAATGAATGATGATGAATGATGCGAATGTGATGAAGAATGTGATAATGAATGTGATAATGAATGTAATAATGAATGTGATGATTATGAGTTCTGTTAAATTATGATGATTAATGAATGATGATGATGAATGATGGGAATGTGATGAAGAATGTGATAATAAATGTGATAATGAATGTAATAATGAATGTGATGATGATTGTGATGATTATGAGTGCTGTTAAATTATTATGAATAATGAATGATGATGATAAATTATGCGAATGTGATGATGAATCTGATGATGAATGTGATAATGAATGTAATAATGACTGTGATGATGAATGTGATTATCAGAGTGATTATGAGTGTAGTGACGAATATGTTGACGATGAGTGCTGTTAAATTATGATGAATAATGAATGATGATGATGAATGATGCGATTGTGATGATGAATGTGATGATTATGAGTGCTGTTAAATTATGATGAATAATAAATGATGATGATAAATTATGCGAATGGTGAATGATGGGAATGTGATGAAGAATGTGGTAATGAATGTAATAATTAATGTAATAATGAATGTGATGATGAATGTGATGATTATGAGTGCTGTTAAATTATTATGAATAATGAATGATGTTGATGAATGATGCGAATGTGGTGATGAATCTGATGACGAATGTGATAATGAATGTAATAATGAATGTGATGATGAATGTGATTATCAGAGTGATGATGAATTCAATGACGAATATGTTGATGATGAGTGATGTTAAATTATGATGAATAATGAATGATGATGATGAATGATGGGAATGTGATGTTGAATGTGATGAAGAATGTGATAATGAATGTAATAATGAATGAAATAATGAATGTGATGATGAATGTGATGATTGTGAGTGCTGTTAACTTATTATGAATAATGAATTTTGTTGATGAATGATGCGAATGTGACGATGAATCTGATGACGAATGTGATAATGAAAGTAATAATGAATGTGATGATGAATGTGATTATCAGAGTAATGATGAATTCAATGACGAATATGTTGACGATGAGTGATGTTAAATTATGATGAATAATGAATGATGATGATGAATGATGCGAATGTGATGATTATGAGTGCTGTTAAATTTTGATGAATAATGAATGGTGATGATGAATGATGCGAATGTGATGATGAATGTGATGATTATGAGTGCAGTTATATTATGATGAATAATAAATGATGATCATGAATGATGCGAATGTTATGATGAATCTGATGATGAATGTGATAATGAATGTAATAATGACTGTGATGATGAATGTGATTATCAGAGTGATGATTAATTCAATGACGAATATGTTGACGATGAGTGCTGTTAAATTATGATGAATAATGAATGATGACAATGAATGAGGGGAATGTGATGATGAATGTGATGATGAATGTGATAATGAATGTAATAATGACTGTGATGATGAATGTGATTATCAGAGTGATGATGAGTGTAGTGACGAATATGTTGACGATGAGTGCTGTTAAATTATGATGAATAATGAATGATGACGATGAATGATGGGAATGTGATGATGAATGTTATGATTATGAGTACTGTTAAATTATGATGAATAATAAATGATGATGATAAATTATGCAAATGTGATGATGAATTTGATGATGAATGTGATTATCAGAGTGATTATGAGTGTAGTGACGAATATGTTAACGATGATGATAAATTAAACGAATGCGATGATGATTCTGATGATGAATGTGATAATGAATGTAATAACGACTGTGATGATGAATGTGATTATCAGAGTGATTATGAGTGTAGTGACGAATATGTTGACGATGAGTGATGTTAAATTATGATGAATAATGAATGATGATGATTGATGCGAATATTATGAAGAATGTGATAATGAATGTGATAATGAATGTAATAATGAATGTGATGCTTATGAGTTCTGTTAAATTATGATGAATAATGATGAATGATGGGAATGTGATGAAGAATGTGATAATAAATGTGATAATGAATGTAATAATGAATGTAATAATGAATGTGATGATTATGAGTTCTGTTAAATTATAATGATTAAAGAATGATGATGATGAATGATGGGAATGTGATGCAGAATGTGATAATAAATGTGATAATGAATGTAATAATGAATGTGATGATGATTGTGATGATTATGAGTGCTGTTAAATTATTATGAATAATAAATGATGATGATAAATTATGCGAATGTGATGATGAATCTGATGATGAATGTGATAATGAATGTAATAATGACTGTGATGATGAATGTGATTATCAGAGTGATTATGAGTGTAGTGACGATTATGTTGACGATGAGTGCTGTTAAATTATGATGAATAATGAATGATGATGATGAATGATGCGATTGTGATGATGAATGTGATGATTGTGATGATTATGAGTGCTGTTAAATTATGATGAATAATAAATGATGATGATAAATTATGCGAATGTGATGATGAATCTGATGACGAATGTGATGATGAATGTAATAATGACTGTGATGATGAATGTGATTATCAGAGTGATTATGAGTGTAGTGACGATTATGTTGACGATGAGTGCTGTTAAATTATGATGAATAATGAATGATGATGATGAATGATGCGAATGTGATGATGAATGTGATGATTATGAGTGCTGTTAGATTATGATGAATAATAAATGATGATGATAAATTATGCGAATGTGATGATGAATCTGATGATGAATGTGATAATGAATGTAATAATGACTGTGATGATGAATGTGATTATGAGTGTAGTGACGAATATGTTAACGATGAGTGCTGTTAAATTATGATGATTAATGATTGATGATGATGAATGATGGGAATGTGATGAAGAATGTGATAATAAATGTGATAATGAATGTAATAATGAATGTGATGATGATTGTGATGATTATGAGTGCTGTTAAATTATTATGAATAATGAATGATGATGATAAATTATGCGAATGTGATGATGAATCTGATGATGAATGTGATAATGAATGTAATAATGACTGTGATGATGAATGTGATTATCAGAGTGATTATAAGTGTAGTGACGAATATGTTGACGATGAGTGCTGTTAAATTATGATGAATAATGAATGATGATGATGAATGATGCGATTGTGATGATGAATGTGATGATTATGAGTGCTGTTAAATTATGATGAATAATAAATGATGATGATAAATTATGCGAATGGTGAATGATGGGAATGTGATGAAGAATGTGGTAATGAATGTAATAATTAATGTAATAATGAATGTGATGATGAATGTGATGATTATGAGTGCTGTTAAATTATTATGAATAATGAATGATATTGATGAATGATGCGAATGTGGTGATGAATCTGATGACGAATGTGATAATGAATGTAATAATGAATGTGATGATGAATGTGATTATCAGAGTGATGATGAATTCAATGACGAATATGTTGATGATGAGTGATGTTAAATTATGATGAATAATGAATGATGATGATGAATGATGGGAATGTGATGTTGAATGTGATGAAGAATGTGATAATGAATGTAATAATGAATGTAATAATGAATGTGATGATGAATGTGATGATTATGAGTGCTGTTAACTTATTATGAATAATGAATTTTGTTGATGAATGATGCGAATGTGACGATGAATCTGATGACGAATGTGATAATGAAAGTAATAATGAATGTGATGATGAATGTGATTATCAGAGTGATGATGAATTCAATGACGAATATGTTGACGATGAGTGATGTTAAATTATGATGAATAATGAATGATGATGATGAATGATGCGAATGTGATGATCATGAGTGCTGTTAAATTTTGATGAATAATGAATGGTGATGGTGAATGATGCGAATGTGATGATGAATGTGATGATTATGAGTGCAGTTATATTGTGATGAATAATAAATGATGATGATGAATGATGCGAATGTTATGATGAATCTGATGATGAATGTGATAATGAATGTAATAATGACTGTGATGATGAATGTCATAATGAATGTAATAATGACTGTGATGATGAATGTGATTATCAGAGTGATGATGAGTGTAGTGACGAATATGTTGACGATGAGTGCTGTTAAATTATGATGAATAATGAATGATGACGATGAATGATGGGAATGTGATGATGAATGTGATGATGAATGTCATAATGAATGTAATAATGACTGTGATGATGAATGTGATTATCAGAGTAATGATGAGTGTAGTGACGAATATGTTGACGATGAGTGCTGTTAAATTATGATGAATAATGAATGATGACGATGAATGATGGGAATGTGATGATGAATGTTATGATTATGAGTACTGTTAAATTATGATGAATAATAAATGATGATGATAAATTATGCAAATGTGATGATGAATTTTATGATGAATGTGATTATCAGAGTGATTATGAGTGTAGTGACGAATATGTTAACGATGAGTGCTGTTAAATTATGATGAATAATGAATGATGATAATGAATGATGGGAATGTGATGATGAATGTAATGAAGAATGTGATGATGAATGTGTTCATTATGAGTGCTGTTAAATTATGGTGAATAATAAATGATGATGATAAATTATGCGAATGTGATGATGAATCTGATGAATGTGATAATGAATGTAATAATGACTGTGATGATGAATGTGATTATCAGAGTGATTATGATTATGATGGTGATGATTATGAGTGCTGTTATATTATGATGAATAATAAATGATGATGATGAATGATGCGAATGTGATGATCATGAGTGCTGTTAAATTTTGATGAATAATGAATGGTGATGGTGAATGATGCGAATGTGATGATGAATGTGATGATTATGAGTGCAGTTATATTATGATGAATAATAAATGATGATGATGAATGATGCGAATGTTATGATGAATCTGATGATGAATGTGATAATGAATGTAATAATGACTGTGATGATGAATGTCATAATGAATGTAATAATGACTGTGATGATGAATGTGATTATCAGAGTGATGATGAGTGTAGTGACGAATATGTTGACGATGAGTGCTGTTAAATTATGATGAATAATGAATGATGACGATGAATGATGGGAATGTGATGATGAATGTGATGATGAATGTCATAATGAATGTAATAATGACTGTGATGATGAATGTGATTATCAGAGTAATGATGAGTGTAGTGACGAATATGTTGACGATGAGTGCTGTTAAATTATGATGAATAATGAATGATGACGATGAATGATGGGAATGTGATGATGAATGTGATGATGAATGTCATAATGAATGTAATAATGACTGTGATGATGAATGTGATTATCAGAGTGATTATGAGTGTAGTGACGAATATGTTAACGATGAGTGCTGTTAAATTATGATGAATAATGAATGATGATGATTGATGCGAATATTATGAAGAATGTGATAATGAATGTAATAATGAATGTAATAATGAATGTGATGATTATGAGTTCTGTTAAATTATGATGATTAATGAATGATGATGATGAATTTTGGGAATGTGATGAAGAATGTGATAATAAATGTGATAATGAATGTAATAATGAATGTGATGATGATTGTGATAATTATGAGTGCTGTTAAATTATTATGAATAATGAATGATGATGATAAATTAAACGAATGTGATGATGAATCTGATGATGAATGTGATAATGAATGTAATAACGACTGTGATGATGAATGTGATTATCAGAGTGATTATGAGTGTAGTGACGAATATGTTGACGATGAGTGCTGTTAAATTATGATGAATAATGAATGATGATGATTGATGCGAATATTATGAAGAATGTGATAATGAATGTGATAATGAATGTAATAATGAATGTGATGTTTATGAGTTCTGTTAAATTATGATGAATAATGATGAATGATGGGAATGTGATGAAGAATGTGATAATAAATGTGATAATGAATGTAATAATGAATGTGATGATGATTGTGATGATTATGAGTGCTGTTAAATTATTATGAATAATGAATGATGGTAATGAATGATGCCAAAGTGATGATGAATCTGATGACGAATATGATAATGAATGTAATAATGAATGTGATGTTGAATGTGATTATCAGAGTGATGATGAATTCAGTGACGAATATGTTAACGATGAGTGCTGTTAAATTATGATGAATAATGAATGATGATGATGAATGATGCGAATGTGATGATGAATGTGATGATTATGAGTGCTGTTAAATTACGATGAATAATTAATGATGATGATGAATGATGGGAATGTGATGAAGAATGTGATAATAAATGTGATAATGAATGTGATGATGATTGTGATGATTATGAGTGCTGTTAAATTATTATGAATAATGAATGATGATAATGAATGATGCCAATGTGATGATGAATCTGATGATGAATGTGATAATGAATGTAATAATGACTGTGATGATGAATGTGATTATCAGAGTGATTATGAGTGTAGTGACGAATATGTTAACGATGAGTGCTGTTAAATTATGATGAATAATGAATGATGATAATGAATGATGCCAATGTGATGATGAATGTGATGATGAATGTGATAATGAATGTGATAATGAATGTAATAAAGAATGTGATGATGAATCTGATGATGAATGTGATAATGAATGTAATAATGAATGTAATGATGAATGTGATGATTATGAGTGCTGTTAAATTATGATGATGATTAATGATGCGAATGCGATGATGAATGTGATGAAGAATGTGATAATGAATTTAATAATGAATGTGATGATGAATGTGATGATTATGAGTGCTGTTAAATTATGATGAATAATGAATGATGATGATGAATGATGCAAATGTGATGATGAATGTGATAATGATTGTAATAATAAATGTGGTGATGAATGTGATTATCAGAGTGATAATCACATGAATGATGCGAATGTGATGATGAATGTGATAATGAATGTGATGATGAATGTAATAATGAATGTGATAATGAATGTAATAATGAATGTGATGATGAATCTGATGATGAATGTGATAATGAATGTAATAATGAATGTGATGATGAATGTGATGATTATGAGTGCTGTTAAATTATGATGAATAATGAATGATGATGATGAATGATGCAAATGTGATGATGAATGTGATAATGAATGTAATAATGAATGTGGTGATGAATGTGATTATCAAAGTGATAATCACATGAATGATGCGAATGTGATGATGAATGTGATGATGAATGTGATGATGAATGTGATGATGAATGGAATAATGAATGTGATAATGAATGTAATGAAGAATCTGATGATGAATGTTATAATGAATGTAATAATGAATGTGATGATGAATGTGATGATTATGAGTGCTGTTAAATTATGATGATGTTATGATGTTGATGATGTTAAATTATAATGAATGATGATGATGAATGATGCGAATGTGATGATGAATGTGATGATGAATGTGATAATGAATATAATAATGAATATGATGATGAATCTGATGATGAATGTGATAATGAATGTAATAATGAATGTGATGATGAATGTGATGATTATGAGTGCTGTTAAATTATGATGAATAATGAATGATGATGATGAATGATGCAAATGTGATGATGAATGTGATAATTATGAGTGCTGTTAAATTATGATGAATAATGAATGATGAATGTGATAATGAATGTAATAATGAATGTGATGATGAATGTGATAATGAATGTAACAATGAATGTGGTGATGAATGTGATTATCAGAGTGATAATCACATGAATGATGCGAATGTGATAATGAATGTGATGATGAATGTAATAATGAATGTGATAATGAATGTAATAATGAATGTGATGATGAATCTGATGATGAATGTGATAATGAATGTAATAATGAATGTGATGATGAATGTGATGATTATGAGTGCTGTTAAATTATGATGAATAATGAATGATGATGATGAATGATGCAAATGTGATGATGAATGTGATAATGAATGTAATAATGAATGTGGTGATGAATGTGATTATCAGAGTGATAATCACATGAATGATGCGAATGTGATGATGAATGTGATGATGAATGTAATAATGAATGTGATGATGAATGTGATGATTATGAGTGCTGTTAAATTATGATGAATAATGAATGATGAATGTGATAATGAATGTAATAATGAATGTGATGATGAATGTGATTATCAGAGTGATAATCACATGAATGATGCGAATGTGATGATGAATGTGATGATGAATGTGATGATGAATGTAATAATGAATGTGATGATGAATGTGATGATTATGAGTGCTGTTAAATTATGATGAATAATGAATGATGATGATGAATGATGAATGTGATAATGAATGTAATAATGAATGTGATGATGAATGTGATAATGAATGTAACAATGAATGTGATGATGAATGTGATTATAAGAGTGGTGATGAGTGTGATGATGAAAATGAAACATTAGTAATGATGATGAGGACAGATGCTGATGATCGAAGACGATTGAAAGTAATAATTTAGTGAAAGTAATGAAAACATGATTAGAATATGTTGTTAGGACAATGATTTGATGATAAATGCTGATGTTGAAGATTCTTAGCTGCTGATTATGGTAGCAATATTAACGATGATTGATGATGATGATGGCGATGATGTTGGTATTAGGCAGTTTTCGCATAATAATCATGATGATGGTTTTAATCGATGCGATATATTAGCGATATCGACATGTAGCTTTAGCGATGATGCTGCTGATAATGATGTGGTGAATATCTGCATCCACAGAAGGCATAGAATAATTGACTGCCGGAAGCGGATGCGGTGGCTAATGTTCAGTCGCCATTTTGGCTTAGTGCAGCATTAAATTAGCCCCAGCAAACTCTAAAATTTCGTAAAATTCCCACCGAATTGCGAGTTCGAGTACCCGAAGGATTTTCGAAAACAGATGCTTAGATTAGCGCGTTCGGCATGATTTACAAACATACGAGTACAAATCAACAACAACATGACATGTCCATGTACAGGGCATCTGTTGTACGTAGCTAGTATTGTTTTATTGTGTTTGTTCCGTTGTTTAATATTCGTCGTAATTGAAACAACTCAGCAACTCACTTGTTTCGAAATGAACTGCCACCACACTTCGGTAACCTTAGCATTTCGGTAGCCCTCGCCAGGCACTCGCAACATTATTCAATGGCAAGCTTAAAGCCACTCTCATTAGTTTCGAGACGGCTCTTGAAATGCAGTTAATATGTCAGAATCTCAACTGTTGTTCTGAGGCCAGTTCATTTTAGTCCATTATGTTTAAAGCCTTTCCTTTAAAGCGGCAACACGAGCACTTCTCTTAAAATCACTTCTCACCTCATCTCATTGCATCTCAACGTCTCATTTGAGCCGAACGACAGCGTGTTTAAAGTACAAGTAAAAAAATCTCATTTCCTTTAAACTACTCTGTGAACCTCCCGGAGTTGCTCCATGAACCTGCAGCGCTGTTCGGTTCACCACTCGTGGGTCCTGCTTTCGTGCTCATTAGCAAGTTGCTCGGATTCTGAGGTCTTTCGGTGTTGTTGGTGCAGCGTTTTTAATTTGTGCTTCCTCGTGTCCTGGCGTCGTGCGACCCACGGGCGAAGGTAGAAAATTGTTTGCTCCATTTGGTTAGCATTTAATTAAAGCCGGTATAATCAATGAAGGATCAAGTTATGGTGCCATGTAGGTACTCGTATGCACAACATACTCGTACATAGTCGGAGCTGTTTACGAGCTTCGGAGGTTTACGAGTTGTCGTAAAAGAACCAAGCATTTCATTTTGAATTCATGAACTCCAAGAAGGAAATAAAAAGTGTCTACAAAATTATGTACCTTTAATGACATCAGATGACTCTAGTAACTTGATAAACTTTAGCGAGCAGATCTCAGAATAAGTCTATAATAAACCAACCATTTAAACGGGTAATTATGATGTTCGATGTGGTTATGATTATGATATTTGATGGTACATGGTACATACATTAAATAGAATTAAATTGTCAATAAAATGACAACTTGTAATTTTAGGATACTCTTATGAATCTAAAGTAACAATTTTACGTAAACGAAAGACAAATCTAAAGGTTTTAAAAAGTTCCTTCCCGTATTTAATCAGTTAATATAAACCATGCGATAAGAATTCTCTTTTGTTTTGACCCTTTCTTAAGTTTACATTTGTCACGCTTTAGTCTCAATTTGTCACTAAAATAATCAGTGAACTTGAAAACCCCCTTAATAACCGATATTGTATACCGATTCTCTCACTACCGAACTGACTCACTGAACTTCCTTGATCATTGCCACAGTAACATTTCAATTAAAGCCTCTGGATCTCTCTCTCTCTCGGTGCGGAAAGTGACAATAATAATAATGTTGTCCCCCTCCCACTAGAGGAACAACAGCACTGTTTAGTGTTACCCTGACATGTGCTGGGTCCACACGTTGGAGAGAGTGTGTATGTGCGTATGGATGTGTTGGTGCAGCGGTTAGACTTACCTGTTGCCGCTGCTAACGACAAATACGTGTTCATGATAGCACGCTCCTGGCCGGTTCCATCGGCAACCACCGAATTGAAGCTGGGCCAATAGACCCACAGAAAGAGGGTGCCAATCATGGCGAACAGATCTGAGGTGTAGCTGGCCCCTTCATATTTGCCAGAGTCGTTCTGAACCGTGCTGGGACGCAGCATGAAGCTGACGGCAAGACCAAAGTAAGCGCCGAATGCGTGAACCGTTATCGAGCCACCGACATCACAAATCTAATTGGAAGGGGGGGGAGAAAGCCCAAGAATATAGAAAGTGGAAATAAATTACAAATAAAGACAAAGATTTACAGCAAGAAATTTAATTTTAATTGGCTTCTGTTGTCGCCGTAAACGCATGCATAAAAACTTTGTATTTTTTCTTACAGTGTAGGGTATAGTGTATCTTCTTCTATTGTTGTAGTTGTATTTGTGTTTGTGTTTGTGTATGTGTATGTGTGCGATTGTGTATTGTATTTGCTCAACAGATGATTGTCTAATGAAACACTTACGGCAAGGATATCAAGTTGCAGGTATTCATTGGCGGCAAACAGGGCCACCTCGAAAAGAGCCATGAACAGTAGTTGAATCGGGGTGGTGCGACCCAGCAGGGCGCCCATGCTAATGAGCGGTACGGCGGCGGCGATGTCAGCATCAATAATGTTCTCCAAAGACAAGCTAAAACGAGGCGAAGGACAAAAAGTTAGACAGCCAAACAAAGTGGGAGACGATGAGAGAGAGGGAGAGATTATTGTACAACAGAGATGGAGAGAGGAAGGAAGGATGGGAAGTTAAATAAATAAGTTGCTATTCACTGAGATACTCGTATGTACACAAAAGAGACAAGTATACGCATACTTAAACACACACAGACACGCACGCACACACACACCCATAAACATGCGCACACGTACACACACGCACAAGTGAAAGAAAAGCAAAAACTTGCTTCTGTTGTTGTTATTGTTATTGTTTCTGTTGCTGTTTGTGTTTCCCAACAAAGCCGCAACAATATTGAAGATGCAGCAGCATTGAAGCGTTTGTTGTTGTTGCTGTTGCTGTTGCTGCAGCTCGCGATTGTTAGAACGTCTGCTGTAAGAAGGTGCAACCGCAGCGTAGCCAGTTTTCGCTGTAGCCGGAAGCGGAAGTGGAAGTGGAAGCGGTAGAAAGCGGCTCAAGGCTCAGATCGTGAGCTGAAATGCAATCTTCAACTTTAACGTTTGCACTTCCTTTTAAAATTAAACCGTTACTTCTTCAGCTTTTGTTGGCCAGGCAACAATCCAGTGAGGTTGTAGATTCGAGTACTAGTGATGTTGTTGTTGTTGTTGTTATGCAGCCACAGTTGCTGCATTCGATGTTGTTGAAACGTAAAAGTTTTCTTTTGCTCTTGAAGAATGAGTTTTTGATATGTTTTTTTAGCATTTTATTTTGATTGCTGGCGTTGTTGCTGCATGGATTTTATTTGAAGAAGAAGAAGAAGAAGAAGAAGAAGTTTCCCCCCATGACTTTGGGATTAGGAAGAGTTCTTTGCATCGTTGTTGTTGTTGTTATTAAGTAATTTTTCTTTCAGCTTCTTGATGTTTTCAGTTTTTAATTTGTGTTTGCTTCTGACGGAGAAGTTCAACGAAATAAGAAATTAATTAGCACAGGTAGTGCCTGTACACATACACAAACACGTACACAAACACACATACACAGCCACATACACACATATTCAGACATTTCAACATACATTATAACTGTTGAACATCGCTAACGAAGCAGCGATTTTTAGAGTTCGCTTTTAATGCCAAAGCTTTGTACTTCAGATTAGTTTTGGCAGAAGACTTTTGAGAGGATTTAATAGAACAGAACAGAGAACAGAGGATTCTGCTTCTTGCTTTTCTCTATACTCGTTCGCAAACATTCAATACATTAACTTTCTTTAATATTTTCCCAAATTTCATTGATATTTATCTGGAATTTAATCTCAATTATTCAATTGCACTCATTCACTCACCTTATTTTCCCATCTACTGCATTAAAGAACCCCTTTACCAGTATAGCCCACTGTACGATGAGGGCGGCAAGGAAGAGTGAGTATCCAGTAGCGCTGTAGCCATATTTACGTAAGAATGTCATAAGGAAACCGAAACCAACGAAAATCATAACATGGATGTGCTGGAATTCTGTAAAGTAGAAAAGAATTACGTAAACAAAACGAGGAAACATAAAGCAACATGACAGTTCAGAGTTCAGAGATTTTTCCAAATGTTAAGTAGGAAAATTTTAAGAGCGAAGTCTAAAGTATGCTTTGTGGAAATGTTATAATAGAAGAATAGAACTGAGGAAGATATTGAAAACCAAAACAAATTATTAAACTGCGATTCTATGAATAATATTTAGCGAAAATTCGTCCCATTTCCGGTCTTAATTTCTATCCTGCTCCCACTCTTAAGGATCGAGTGAAAATAACTTCTATGAAGTGACATGATATTTAATGGTAACAATAAAAACCTTTAAATAAGCTACAATTTATATAGAATATTCCTAACTTTGTAGAATATTGAATTGTTTAAGATTGTATATAGAATAATGCCAATAAATTAATCTAACATATCTTTAAAGTCTCCTCTTAATTGAACTCAAGTTTAACACATCAGGAACATCATTAATAATCTTATGCATTCTAATCTTAAGAACATTTCACCAGGAAGAAATTTATTAATAAACTCAACAAGTTTAATTAATACGAGGAGAGACCTCAACCTCTACAATCTCAATTAAGTGCTTTGATGTTGTTCTCTGTTTACTTATTTTGTATATGTATTTCTCAGTCTTATTTGTATATTTATTAATGAAAAATAGGTTGGCTCATAAAATTATAAGGATCATCTTATTTGCTATAGAAGCACATACTATATTTTTATTACTATTAAATACCCATAAATTTCAATTTTAATTGCTGATTTAGAGCAGCAGATAAACTTTACATGACTGTAAACAATCGATGGAACAATTGAGATAAATGCACTTAACACACACTTAGAAACCAACACACATTCATAAACCTACTGATATACGTACATATAATATATGATATATTATATCTGCCAGTATGTGTGGATGCATAAATACACGTAAATTAATTGTTGAGGTACTTAACTGCATTTATGAATATAGGAAGGCGTTAATAGTACTTGGACAGCGCTAATATGTATTTGGATGGCGGTAATATATACATATATACAAGGATAATAAGCATATCATAAATTTATTTTCATAATTGAAGATGTTTGCTTTAATTTTGTTGTTGTAATTCCACGGACAAGTAACTCATGCTTATAATATAATTAGTTAATTTTAAAATAAAGCTCTATTCAGAATATTATAGTGTATCCTGTAGAAGATTAAGAAGTGCGAGTAAAAGACAACAGAACAAGGAAACTTTTCCTAAGTGTAAAAACTTTATTTCAATAATAAATGTGTGTATGAGTGAAATTTTTATCGTATGGATTACACTGGTATTTATTACACTTCTATAGATACGTTTTTACAAATATATTTCAGAATTATTCCATTAATTTTCATTGACATTTTCATTATATTATATTTCCACAATATAATTGAATATGAATTGAACATGAGAACCGCTTTGTTTTGTTTTGTTTTTCGCATTTGAACATATTAAACACATGTGAAGTTAATTAATATATTTATTTAAGTGATTTAATTAGTATTTATGATAGTTTTTGTTTTTTGGTTTTTTAGTTTTTTGTTTTTAATAACAACCCAGCGTGCTAATTAGATAGAGATAATTAATTTGCTATTAGCACCTGGAAAGTGGGGCAGTTTTAAAGTGTGAGCAATTTTAGAGCAGTGAGAAGAAGTTTAAAAAATCATGGAATAAATGAATACTCAATATAATGGAATAATTATTTTTATTGGGCATTCCACAAGCGGTTCGATGATGCTGGGATCATGCGGATAATTTGTGTAGATAAATGAATAACTAGTTACTAGTTTTTTAATATAAATTTAATAACTATTCATCGTTGATGGGTCAGTGTTGTATTATATAAGTTACTGTGTATTTCTGATAATTGAATATAGTTCCTGAGATGTCCTGGGAGCTTCCCTTCTAAGGATTTATTATCTAAGATGTCTATTGTTTTTACTTTATAATCTAGGGCTTATCTAGAGCAACCAGACTAAAAGGACTGCATAATATAATGCCTCTTTAATATCATTAAGGAATAAAAATCATCTGCATCTGATCTCTTATTTCTTATTTATTCATACTATGCTGAACTGATCACCTCCGACAAAGGTTCCAACGGAAGCTAGTCAAATCGGCTTAATAGAGGTATATCCAAAATTATACCCACAAGAAAACTGGGAAAACAAAAACGGAGCTGCTGTCTGCCGAATACCAGAGAAAGCACCGTTTTATGCTTCGAACGTGGTTAAAACCCTACCAGACATTTGATTTCAATAATCATCATTGACACAAGATTCGTCATTGACACAAGATTCGTCATTGACACAAGATTCGTCATCTCCTAGAATGCATAGAAATCATTTTTCAACTAACAATTTTGACAAGAAACCGAGACCATAAAGATACCATCTGGTAGATAGAGTGCAGTATAGATAGAGCATAGTTTATGGTGCAGAAGGATAGTAAAGTCATCAGTTATTGAACGTTACCCATTATTTTCCTATAGTGCTTTGTATTAACATCAATCGGTTTATTTTCAATGGTTCTAATATCAATTTCCTGTTTTAAATTCGCAACGGATGATGATTTATTGTGCTGATGCCAACTACAACCGCAATCCTCATCCTCATCCTCATAATAATCTTCATACTCTAAACATAAAATATAGAATTAATAAACATTATAAAGCATTTATTTCATTTCATTTTCAAGGTCGGCCACACAATTTTCAGAAGTCGTTGAGAAATGTCCAAAATTATTTTTTAAGGATTAAGAAAGTATTAATATTTATTCAATTGGTTGATTGTGAATGAGCGTGAGATGGAGAAGCAAAATAGTTCTTTTGGGAAAGAATTCGTTTTTAAATTTCTTTCAATACTATTTCTTGTATAAAAAACTTAATCACTTTTGAAAGAATCTAGAAAAAAAGTATTAAAAAATTAGGAACTTCTGATTCCTAATCTAATCTAATGCTATTCTTATCTGGGCTAACATAATCTGTATTCGATGAGTGGAAGAGAGAAAAAGAGAGAGGGAGAGCGAGAGCGAGAGTTTCAGAGAGGGAGATACAACGAGGGAACGAGTGAGGAGAGAGGAATAGAGATTGTGAGATAGAGAAAGTACGATCTAATTATAAATCTAAGATATATGTATTGTACATTAGGGTGGACCTTATTTTTCGACCATAACGCCCTCTAAACTTGTACTATTTCATGAAAAAGTAATTTGTACAAAATTACAGATCGATTTGATGTCGGGAGGACGTGACACATCGAACACCAAGTTTTGAAATAGAAATAATTGCGTTTCTATATTTATTTTATATCACAAAGCGTTTTTATATTTCTCCGAAAATAATGGTTAGATCAATTTACCTTTTGCTTGCTGATTTTTAAAGCCAAATGTCCGCTTCTTAACATCCTTTTTAAATTAGGTTCCTACGTCAAACAGTTTTTGAGAAAATTAATGCCAAAGTTAAAAATTGGAATAAAAATTCCGAAATAAAATTGGTTTGGTCGCACTTTGCTTTTAAATACGGTATTAAGTATAAATATTTTGCCGACCATAAAATTCTCTAATCAATTCTAGAGAGAATGCTTCAAACCGGAGGGATCTATGCTTTGTATTATAGTTTCCGAGAAACTATAATATTACGGTTGATACACATTCATATGAATGTGCCACGTCTTCATATTTTACAGAAATTATTTCTTTATCCAATGGAAAAATTTTAGGGGCGGCGTAAAAGAATGCTGCAAAAAATTTTCGCCCAGTCCAGCTAAGGTCCACCCTAGTGTACATACATACATATATATTTTAAAATTTTCATTTTGGAACAGAAAAATAATTCTTTTTCCTAAAATTTTGTGCGTGAATTAAGGAATAAATCTAAACCGAAGAAGTTAGAGGGTTAATTTCGCCCGGAATGAAGTTCATAGTGAGTGGACCACGCCTACTCTCTTCAGGGTGGATAATATTAATCCTTCTATGATTTTCACTTTTGTCTTTTTAACTTAATCGAATTTATGGAACGGAGAACCTGTTACGCCCATTTTTCCGACGGACGGACGGATGGACCTGACGCTGATCAAGAATATATACACTTTTCTAATTCTGCCACGCCTCCATCTGTGCGTGTAATGAAAATGTTTCAAGTGTACTTTAAGAATGTAATGTAAACATTGTAATGAATATTGTTTAAGTGTTTGAAAGGCGATTAACGATGTAAACGAAACGATAAACGATACAAAACAATGGACATGTAATTTTATCAGATCTGATGACGATCTTCTAAACCGTTACAGTAAATATAGCAGATAGACACACAATATTAATATTTTCCCCTGATGCGGTGGATTTCGAGTATAATTTTACGATCAACAACTTTTTAGTGTCGTTTACTGATGATCAGTGTTTATTGCACATTTCATGAAATCGAAAATACAACAATTTTTATGAGAAACTTTGCTAAACTGATATTAAAACTAACAAAACGACTCTCTGCCTGTCTGTTGGTGTATAAATTAAAAACACCAAAAACACCAAAGATTGCTTGTAAAGTGATTCATTTCAGTCACGATGCGTTATTCAAGTCATCTACAATATTATTTAAACTATATTTTAGACTATTTTGAAGATCTCGCCACCTTTTTGCTTGCTAAAACTGCGGCTAAACATGGATAACATATACATATGTACATGCACACTATAAATACATGATGTATGTAGATATGAGTATGATTTGCAGATGAATTTGCGTGATTTTGCTAAACACTACGAATACAAATCATAGATCAAAGACACTCACCCGAATATTTCGAGACGCGTGGCTCTTGTAATTTTGCGACTGTCTCCATTGGCATCGCCTCGTCGCTGTAGTGCACGAAGCAGTAGAAAAGGACGAGCAGAATTATTTGCACAGTCATCAAGGCGATGAAGCCGGTCATCTTCGTTATTGGCAAATGCATTCTGACAGACAGCCGGATAGACAGCTCTTGGATGATCTCGGAAACTTGCTCGGATGTCCCACACACACACGCACTGTATGAACGACCGCTTCAAGGATCAATAAAAGTATATCAAGGATAACAGAATGCGCTCAGTGACTGTCGAAGCGTCTTCAGTACGCGTGAAGCTTGAAATCGAATTGTTTTAAAGTTTCCGCTGACGTCCGTTTGGCACGAAAGTTGAGTGTTGTTTGGGCTTAAGTCGGCTGAACGCTGCACCGTTTAGGCGACGAGTGATGAGCGAGCGTTGAGCGGGTTCGAAAGTCCGCGAACAACCGGGACGCCGCCGAGATCTCGAACGAAAACAGTTGTTGGCCAGCTACGGATATCGCGGAAAGAGCCGTTCGATTATCTGTAAACTGTAAACTATACGAACAGCATGAAAATTAAAGTTAATTCTGTTGCTGCTGCTGCTGCTGCTGCTGCTGCTGCTGCTGTTGTTGTTGCTTGGTTGGCGGTGTCGCTTCGGTCGGTGTCCGTGTCAGAATCTCTTCGAAACAGTTACGATAAACACAAGTTACAGTGAACTTTATACGAATCTGTTTTGCCGTTGTTATTGTTATTGTTTTTGTTTGTATTTCGTTTTTTTTTTTTGTTTTGTTTTGTTTGGATTTAGATTTGTGCGAGTACCTCGAGTCACAGTTTAGTTGCTGTACGGCTGCTAAACACCCTCAATTGATTTTAATCACATTACGTATTTATTATTCAGCAGTTGGAGGGGTGGGGGTTACGGGAGAGGGGGAGGTGGTAATTGGTACCGATTACGATTAGCTTCATGCTGAACTTGTGCATGAAACTGCAATGAAGAGCATTTAAGTGCTGCGTAAAAGTATGCAATGACAATTGCAACAACAACAACAACAACAACAAGAATGATTGTCTTTAAAATAGGGGAAACATTTAAATATTATATGTATGTAGATTCATAGAGTAGAATTCTATTATATAAAGAAAACCGAAAATAAAGAAAAATAATCCCCCCCCCCCCACCCCAGTATAAAAAACTCTAATCTGCTCTCTTGATCGGTAATAAAGTCGCCTCGGATTCCATTCTTTCTATGATCGCATGTAGAGTATTTTTTATGATTGACAGCATTGAATTCTGTGTGTGTTTTTTTTTGCTATTCAACAAAACCGTATTTTATCACTTTGAAAGTGAGCAAACAATAACAGCTGCTAATTGAATCAGATCGATATCACAGCTCAGTAAATAAATGTTAAACATGCAATAATAACAAAAGAACCACAACAACAACAACAACAACTGTGAACACACGAATACCACACACACACACACACACACACACACACACACTGATGTGTTAAAAAAACTGAATTGTTATTAAAATAAAATATGAGTATCTCTGAGTGAGTAATAATTTGAGTGAATCGATGAGTGAACCGAGAAAACTAACACATCGTGTATCGTATCTTGTGATTGTTGACGCTGCTAATTAAGCAATTTAACGGCGTTATAAAAGCCGTCAGAAGTGCTAAAAAAGTTCGAATCGACAGATGAATCTTATGCAATCTCGTGGAATGCCGCCCCGGAATGCGTACGGATCGAGGGAAGGCGGCGCCCCAGACACAAACCAAACTTCGAACCCTCAAACCAAACGTGCTTCTAATAAAGCAGACGCCAAACCCAGCCATCGTGTGGATGGTACGTTTTTATACCCTACACCAGGTACATCAGGTTTTTCCCACCGTTCGAAAGGCACAGAAGAAGGCGTGGCTGGTATACAAAAGGTACGGGGTATACATATATTCTTGATGACCATCATCTTCTGTCTGTCTGTTTATCTACTGTCTGTAGATTACAACTTTTTACTTCAGCTGCAAATTTCATCGTCTGTCTGTTTAAAGTGGGTGGAAAGCCGGACACATCGCGACTAATAGTCCATTTAATGGTTTGACATACGCACTTGTAATTTCGCTATCGTAGAAGTACACACAAAGCCGTATATATTGATCACTGAATCCTAGAAGGGAGTACAAAAATTAGACGTGGACAATACACACAACTGATGTAAATGTTTTAGAATTCTTCACTTCATTCGAATAGAGCCTTCATTTTCTCTATACTCTGAGATCACGAGAAGGATACGCTTTAATGAGGAGGACATTTAAAATGGTGCATTTAGTAGCCAATCGGAGCAAAAGTGGGCAATCAGAGTAAATGGCAAACTGCGAATTTAGCCCGGGCTTAGCTCCGAACTGTGTTGGCATCATCATTAGCGAGTACATGGATCTTTATAGCTCTTGCTTACCTACGTATATAGTCAACTACTCAATACAGTCAACTACTGTAGCATGTCGACGATTTGCATTCTAAATACAACTCGCATTAAGCACATCATTAAGTTTAACAACACTTTTCGCAAGGAACACGTCCTCCACTTACACGTCTTAACTCCACTTAACCTAAGAATACTGGGGTCCCCACTGGCCTCCAGGGCTACAGGGTCTGGGACTGGGGGTGGCCAGGTGAAGGAAGAAATTCTAAACAAAAAAAACATCGTATCGTATGTATGTAAGTATTGGAAATGGCAGAAGAAATTGCATCTGGCAACGTTGTTCGCTATGTTATTTCCTGTTGTCTGTCCAGTATGTTTGTTGTTGTTGTTTGTTGTTGTACTGAACACGTTTTTTTTTTTGGGGAGAAGCTTAGCTTTAATGGGTCCATCCGCAGCCACTTTAAATGATATCGAATGAATGCACAAGAAAATCGCTACTACTAGAGCAACAACAACAACAACAACAACAACAACAGCAACATCATCGGCAACAGGATTGCAAGAACGACGACTGAACAACGAGTGCAACAACAACTGAAAGAAAAGCACCAAAAAATAAGAACAACAAAAGCGGAAGGAACACACGAAAAACAAGACAACATCAACAACAGCGCGAAAAAGAAGAAGAGAAGAGGAAGAAAAAGCAACAAATGCAACAACAAAAATTAACAATGAGTCAAGAAAGAATTCCCTTGTTAAAAATCTCCTCGCTGTTGTTGTTGTTGTTTTTGTTGTTGTGTGACTGTAGTCTGCCTGTTTTCCTTTCCTCTGGTTGTTGTTGTTGTTGTTGCTTTTTTCTTATATCCCATCCGAGTTGTGTACCATTTTCAGGAAACGACGAAAGCAAATAAAGAATTTCCGGCTTTTATGCCAAGCACAATATTGTGCTTGTCACAATGCTTGGATCCTTTAAATCCGTCTATATGCAAAACAACACACACACACACACACACACACACACAGCTAAAGCTACACAAATACTCTTCATAGCGTTTATACGAACCCTTAAAGACGCACGAACGAGCGCAGGGATGAACAACTGGAATTCATGTCCTCCACAACGAAATGCTGATCGATTCAAGCCCAATCCAATGCAACTGAAGTACAGTCATTTCACATCCTGCCACCAGCCAACCAGCCATCCCTACCCCTCTACCCCTCATCGACTCCTCATCTGTTCCTCTTCTAAACCTCATCAAATGCTTGAGAAATTCACCCAGCAGCCACTTGTTATGTGCTATGCTATGTTATTCTCAACCTTGCGACTTTCAAGGATATGCATAAAATGCACCAAAGCGAATTTCTAAATTTCGTGTACATGCAGTATGACCAACAAAGCAACAACAACTGCTACCACTACTAATGCTCTTGCATTACTAAGGAATCATGGTGTCAACTCGGTGTCAATCGCTTTACTTAAGATGGACGCCTGATTGTAACGCTCGGCAAGCAGCAGAGCAGAGCAGAGTAGAGCAGAGCTACTTCAAGTGTGGAGGGTCCTTCAAAAGTATATCCTAAGGACACTCGATTCACTAAGTTGCAAAAATCTGTGCAAATAACTTCAGCTACTCGTAAGTTTCTTGTAATGTTGAAACTTATCCAACTTGTAGATGTGGCATTTATGTATATAGTATGCTCGTGTATACATCTATGCGTGTATAATATATTCTATAGTTTCCTTGTCCTCTGTGTCGTTTCTTTGGAATGACATCGACTGCGTCATGTGCTTGTCATGTGATTTCTGTCATATTCTAAACAAATTGCTTCTTGTTGTGACACGAGACTTTAAGGATTTATCGCATCAGTTCTACGAAGGAGTTCATTCAGGAGTTTACTTCAGAACTGAAAGATGGAAGATATACGCAAGGAGTTTGTTTAATCTGAAGTCTAAGCAATGTACTCGAATTGATTCATTCTCTCACAGTTTTAATCGTGAACTAAAACAATGATAGAAGACATGAAAGAAACAATTCCTAAGTACGCATAATATTATCGATCCTATTAAAGCGATAGTATAAACAATTCCAGAGAAATTATATTATAAATCTTCGTCTAACAAACGGAATAGTATAATGAATCTAATTCTATCGAGAATTAGTAAAAATGTCCTCAATGAAGTGAAGAAAATTGAAAAGAGTCGCATTTGTTCAACTTTTGAGAGATATTCACTATATTCACTATTAAGAGGAGAAATTAAGGAGAAATATTAATTGTGTATTACTTATACATATGTATATTAAAGGTTATCTCCAACTTCTCTTTTTATCTACTTTATTTTTCATTTATTTCAAATAGTAAAATAAAGAAATTCACCAATGAAACCTTAGATTCTATAATCCAAGATCTGAGATCTGTTTTAAAAAATCACTATAATCGTAATAAATACTGTTATCGAAGAATTTTCAAGAGTTTACTTACTTATTATAAGGTCAGTTCTTAGCTCGAAAGAATAATCGATTGCTACTGATTTATAGTGAAGCCTAAAAATATGCATTCCTTTTTTAAATTTTTTCCAAAAAATAACCATTTTAAACCAATTAGGATCTTTTTCGTTAAACACCCGAGATTGAAATGCATTTAGTGAAGTTAAAGCAAATGAATTAAAATGAATTATCATTAATTATGAATTATTAATTAAATATTCATTATTATGAATTAATGAATATTATAAATCCATTAATGAAATTAATGGAAAGTGAAATAAGTGGATCATAAGTGAAAACAGTAGAAAGTTCATCAAATAAAGGCTTTTTTGTTTTTACGTGTAGTTTATTTCAATTTTACAAAAGAATGTAAAAATATGAAATGTTTTATAATTAATCAATTTTCGATTTCAATATTTTTTATCAGTTTTAATTTAAATGCATTCGAATTAAAACATTCGAAATGGTGCAAAAACAATAAAAATTCAATGAATGAAAATAAATGTTCGTAATAAGTGTTGATGTCAAAATTATTTAAGCTCAAACTTATTTATTTAATATAAAAAATTTCAAGCAGAATTTAATTTAAGCAAAAAATATTCGGCAGCAGTTTTTTCCACTAAAACATTTCTGTTGTTTGTTTCTCTATTTTCACGCAATTCGTTGCTGGAAAAGCAGCCAGTAACTAAATAAAAACATAAATAAAAAATAAAACACTAAAAGAGTTGAATAAATTATCAAACGGATTTATTTGATTTTATTTGACACAATAACAAAACTTTTGCTCTTTTCATTAGCATTTGCAGAGAAATGACAAAATATTTTGTTGTGAAATTACAACAGCATCAATGAGCGAGTTCGCCGTGCGGGAAGGAGAAGGAGACGTGCGAAGGCGTGAGAGTGAAAAGGAGTGGAAGAGTCTGATTGAGAGGGAGCGAAACATGGAGACCGTAAAAAGGCATAAAAAGATGCATAAAATAAGAACGCGCTTTCAGCATTAATTAATGCTCCAAGTTTGGAAATCGTGTTCCAAGAAAAAAACAACTAATGCTTGGTTGTTTTCACTCTCTTTTTCGTTGCTTTTTTGTACTCTTTTTTTTAGCTGGCTCCAAAATTAAAAGTAAATTTTTCACAATCGTACTTAAATTAATGTGGGAGGTAAAACCAAAAATAAAATAAGAAGCACAAGAAAAGAGTAGATCAGAAGCGAAAAGAAAGGCGAAATGGGAAAACCAAAAAATAAAAAACGAAATTAATAAAAGTGAGTAAAAAGTTAATGAAAAGAAACCTAAGAAAAGGTTAAAAATACAGAGTTAACTGTATAAAAAAAAGAAATGTTAAAAATCAAAGCCATGAACAGCATTAAAAAAACAGGCCGAACGGGAACAACAAAAACTACAACAACAACAACAACAGCACGACGAAGTCAACCGAAGGGCGCATTCAGTTAAAATTGCAGAACTCCGCAAACCGAGCAACAGGAGCAGCGCAGCAGCATCGCAGCGGCAGCATCGCAGCGTTTGCTTTGGCTGTTTTAGGTTGCCTTGATTTTGTTCACCAAAAGCAAGTATTAAACAGAGACACAAGACGATGATAGAAAGAAAGCACAAATGAGCAGCAACTCATTGTTGTTGCTTGCTAGATGCAGATGATGAAGAGAAGCTCTTGAAATGCAGTGCAGCCAACAGAACAGTTGGAAAACACGTTAGCAGAGTTATGAAAAAAGTAGCAAAAAAAGGAAAGTAGAGAAGAGCAGAGCAAAGTTTCTGACACTGCGCTAGTGTTGTTGTTGTTGCTGTTGCTGTTGCTGTTGTTTTTGCTTTTGCTTTTCTTACTTCAAATGTTTTTCTTAAGGTATTTTGTTCTGTTTTATTATTATTAGTATTCTATTATTTATATTCTGTATTCATGTTGTTTTTTCTCGATTGCTTCTATTGTTGGCAGGTGGTTTGATGCTGTTGCTTTTATTATTGTTGTTGGTGCCAGCTGCCGGTGGCTGACTTTGGACTTCCTCCGTCTGCTTTCGCGGTGGTTCGGGCGGGCTTTTCTAGGCCTCGTTTGTCGGTGCCGGAGCATAAGTATTCGATTGTTCCACCTTCGAGGAAATAATCACCTTCCGCATCACGAAGTAGAGAACGGCGCCAAGCAGAAGCTCACTTATTGCAATCACCACGACCAACGCCCATCCGGGAATAGCGAGTCCAGCTGCAAGAAAGAGAGCGAAACTGTACTCAAAACTCATGGACAATAAAAACCGAACATGAAAAGAATCATCCGGCCGATTCAACACTCCACGAACGCCTTAAAAACGCTTTAAGCTCAAAATGGGGGGCATTTTTTGAAATCATTCGTCCTGAATTCAAAGCATTCCCAAATCTAGTTACGCAACAGAGTCTCATTACTTACAAAAGTATCTCCGAGTAAGAGTCCTGCGTCCACGTAAAACCCGGCGAAGTGCCTCCGATTCCTGTGTGCAGCACGCAAAAATTACTGTGGAACAGAGAGAGAAACAGTGTTTTTAAGAGAGAAAGAGAAAAACTATGATATTGTTCTAGGATATGATATATGTACATATGTACGTTGTTCACTTTGGTGTTGGTGTTGGTGTTGTTGTTGTTGTTGTAACATTTTTCCAGCACACTCTTCTGTATGCGGTTTTTCATGTGCTTCAAACTTCGGTGCGTAGTTAATTTTTCGCTTTAATTAATTATTACTTAATTAGTTAGTCATACTCAAAGTCATCCATGAAAGAGCATGTTTTAATTGCTGCATTCCGTCCCCTCACCAACACCCTCCCACCCTCCTCTTTTAAACCATTTAAGCACAGATTTAATGGCCGTTTTCACTACAGAGAGAGAGAGAGAGAGAGAGACAGAGAGAGAGCCAGCGAGTCGGTGTTTAAGGGGAAAGAAAGAGAGGCAGATAGAATAAACATTTTAATTAGATACTGCAAATTACAGTCTGTTGTCTTTTTGTACTATTATAATAAATTTTGCAACCAGGGCAGCGTTGTTATTAGCTCCATAAAGATCCTTAATATATCATAATATTAATACTATTCGCCGGATTTGGCTCCCTCGTAACATGATCACTTTCCAGAGTTGAAAAAACGGCTCAAAGGTCTGCAGTTTGTGGCTACTTTCAGGAGCTCCACGGAGGTCTCACTATAAACAGGATATCGATGCTTTGCAGTCTATAGGGTCCATTAAAATTCCCCCATGGTATTGATTCGGAAGAGCTTTTTTCCCGCAAACTAAACTAGGACTTTATTCGACTGGGATCTATTATAGCTGCTTTGAAAATGTGTCTAATCTAGGTTGTGAAGTACAGATGACTGAGATCATGGACTCATTTCTTGGATTGATTTATTGATCATGGACAATTAAATGATTTGCAGAACTACATATACTAAAAACTATACTAAAAGTATGCCAAAACTATACTAAAAACTATTAAAAAAACTTAGAGCTTATTAAAAACTAAAGAGTTTTATTCAGTTTATTCGTTCTTTTATTTCTTTTTATTTCTTTCGTGAAATATACACGAATCACTGGAAAATGCGTCTATTAAAATTTAGTGATTCGGTAGAATTGAGATTTATTTACCCTAAATTAGCCACTTTATGGGGCTTCCAACCTCCGAATGCTTTCGTTTGTAAGGAAGGCATGCTTTATTCATTGCTTGTCTGAGGCGTGTGTTTTATGGACTTGCGTGCGTTCTACCGGACACTGGAGCTGAATGGGTATCCAGTGAATACCGCTTCACCGGGATTCAGGTGTATTCGTTCGTCATTTCGGTGGCCAGAATTGCTTGCTTTGGAACCATGGATGGATGGATGGGTGTAAAAGTGAGTGAGAAATGTTTACAAGTTTGCACTAAAAATGTTTAATTAAGAACTCATGCATATGTAGACGACGAATCATGAACTGTTTACAGCAGCAGAAGGTGGCAACGCTGCACAGAATCCATGCAATACACGGTGGTGAGTGCATTGAATTAATAAATGAAAACAACTGAAAGTGCGCACTAAAAAAGCGCCACACAAACGCAGTTAAACCATTTCATACACCGACACACACACACACACATGTAGATGCATGTGGTTTACAGCAAAAAAATAAAAAATAAAAAAAAAGCAAACAAACTACTATCGGATTACTGTAACGTGCTTCCGGTTCCGTTCGCCGCATTAAATAGCAATTTCGTTCGCGCCAACGCATTCACATTCAGAATAAAGTCGTCTCTCTGCTCGACCCCTCCGAATGCCGCTCAAATTGAGTTTTCATTCCCTTTTTTATTATCTTCCTTTAGTGCATTTTTTCTTTCACGTTTTCCTTGTTGAGGTTCTCTTTTTTGGTTCCGTTTTATTGGTTGTTTTTTGCCCTTTTCGTTGGCCGAGTTCATTTAGAACATATTTTGTAGTTCGGTGTAAAGCTTATTAATCACGCACACATGCAAGCACTCATGCAGACAAGGGAATGAGTGTGTGTTTGTGTGTGCGTGTGTGTGTGTAAGAGACATTTGAATGCACTTCTTCAGGACTGTTTTCAGCTTCGTAAAGTTGCTTGTTTTTGAATGAGTTTGAAAATTATGCTGGTTTATTAACATCAGAAATATAATAACAACAGCAAAAACTCAACACATTCCACAAAAACAATTACCTGAGGAATAACGACTCGAATGATTAAAAATAAGAATTCTATTTGGCAGAAGTTCATAAAATTAATAACAGTAGGAATTCACTGAAGAGTCCTAATTTTGATTCCAAATAAAACCCATTAATTCCCAATAATCTTTTAATATTTTTATTACTAATATTAAATACTGAGAATTATACCGCTCAGAAGATCTCTACAACCGGCCTTAATGACTGCCCACCCATTTTTACGCTACTTTACTATACTCTTTCCTCAGATATACCTTTTAATGAGGTCACTTTTGTCACTATCATAACACGAGGTTATCTTGGGGATTGATTGCGAAATATACACAAGTTACAGTAACGATATCTTATCTAAAAAGTGTATACAGAAATGCTCTAGGAATTTTGACTCATATTCAGTTTTACAGAATCTATGAGTTGTCTCCAGGTGAGTCACAACACTGAAGCATTATAACAACAACAACAACAACAACAATAACAACAACAACAACAACAAGAACAAACAATAAACAACCGAAATAGAAACAACAAATGCAGCAACAACAATTGATAAACACATTGTAAGTGCTGATAAGACAACGCGTATGTAGAATGGTTCAGATTAGAAGTGAAGTAAGTCCGCATTTCTGTGGAATTTATTTACTTTGCACACCTGAAAAGCTACGACTAACAATGCAAATAAAGCGAATAAAGTGCTTAAATTAATTAAGCACTCGTTGTGCTTGATTGTCATTGTAAGCTTTAAGTTTTTCTTTGAAATTTTAGGCAATAAATGCTTCGAATCAATGGGAACACTTTCGAAAACTGAGAATATTTTCGGAGCACATAAAAGTTCACAACATTTCCAGTTAGTTTCATTTTTACCATAATTTTATGGTTTTTTATGACAGTTTGTTTTTACAGACACTTTGTTTATACGTATTTTTTAAATGCTTTTCATACCTAGCAAAATCACGAAATACGTGGAGCTGTTTTTAAGAAGCTTCATATTTGGTTAAATTTCTGTTGAAGTCGTAAACTTAAAATGTCTAAATAAATTGATTAAAAAGTAGTTGAAGTTTGGAAATTTTTAAAGTCGGTTCGTTCGTTCGTTAGAGCACTTTTTTATAGCAGACGCGTACAACAACTGAATAGCGATAAAATATGTGGATCGAATACAAGCGATTTCCATAACAATACGTCGAAAAATAAAACTCAAATCTTATCAGAAGAAAACCAGATAAGATAAACTAATTACACTGTAAGAACTGAAGAAATACTAAGGCAACTTTGTAGAGCTGCCAACGAACGACTTAAAGTTGTCGTATTCCAAAAATGTAATCGAAAAGAATATCATTAGTATCTCAACATACGAGGGTACTCCCAGAAGTATCCCCCCCCCCCCCACCTTCGTTGTTGCTTTACTACATTCGAAAGTTTCATTCCTGTAAAGCTTAAGTATGAATTTTTAATCCTAGTATTTCCATGGATGAAACATGGCTCTCATTATACGACATTATATGGACATATCCTTACATGTAAGTAAGTTTCCACGAAAGCCTTTTCTAGAAATAAATTCTTTATTGAAACAATCGTAAATTTGAATAGAATTTGAATGCGAAAAACGACATTCAAAATACAAAGTCAAGAATTTTGGTATAGTTATGGACCATTCTCAGTCGTCCAGTTGACAGAGGCAAGCGGTGCCACGATTGGTCCAATGCGTTGGATTTAGACTGCAGTTCAGTTGCATGTACATAACGAAGTTTGTCGAATGGCCGGTGGTCGAAAGGATGCCGCGCCGTTCGGAAGTCTTATACACCGGACAATCGTAGATCATGCTGCCGTCGGGATTCTGAATAACTCTCTTCACATCCGGGTTCAAATTCTTCAGTGAAGGACGAAAGATGACAACAGGAATGGTATCGAAGAGAATTTTCGAAAATGATTCGTCTAGGCGTTGATTGCTTCGATTCCAGCGAGCACCCTCCACGAAAAGGCCCTATAAAATAATCATATGATCAGTATGGTTCTACATGTATGTACATATAAGTAAGATTATGCATATGTATACAAAAGAGAAATATTGGGGAATAAATGAACATAAAGTGAATGAACATAAAGTGAATTTGAAAGAGGTTTTCGCTTTGGTATAAGTTGTCTTACATACATGAAAAAACTTTGTGTCCTCATTTAGAGTAGCTTGTTCCTTAGTTTTCGTGAATGAGATGCGTTTGTGTAAGTTTAAATAAGAATTCAATAAGTTTAATAAAATTTGTGTGGGATTTTTCTCCTCCATGAATATCGAGTCATTTGAATCTTCAGTTTATAACTTTTCTTACCCTTATGTAAGCACCCAAAGCAGGTGGTTTATTGGCGTCGTTCTCGAATTTCGTAACCTCGAATTTGACTTCCAACAAATCGATTTGCAAGCGATTCTTACGTGAATAGTTCTGTAATACACCCGTTATAAAGGACTGCGTAAAGTAGAATCCGGACAGCCAATAAACGTTCGGTTCGCCCTGATCGATCCAATTTTGAAAGAACTCCAATCTATAAAAAATGAGTAAATAAAATATATGAATGAGTACAAAGATAAACGAAAACATTTTGAAGCAATATCGCGATACTACTATATAAACAAACAAATAGTTAGCAACAAAACTAGAAATAATCTACTAAACTACGTAAATACTTAGTTTTGCTTTTCATCATATTATATTTGTACCTATGCGAGTATAGGCCAAATATAAGTCTTTATAATGTAAAGATTAAATCAAGTTTCTTGCAAACATATGAAATCCTTTCAATAGAGCAACACACACACATGCATCCAGTTTATACACTACACTCCATCCTCTTCTTCCTCTTCTTCCTCTTCTATTTTCCAATTATTATACTTCAGAGGACATATCTTCAAAAGGAAAAATTAAATGCCGGCGTTAGTAGTTGCATCTAGTATTAAATCGTTTTGAAGTGCCACAAAAGGCGGTCTGGACTGCGTTGTGCAACTGCAGCATTTTCTATTAATTCCTGAATTATGGCAAAGAACGTGGCGAACAGCGGCGACAGCATGGATAACCACTTCAGCGAGGCAACAATTTCGCAAACAGCGTCGCTGGCTGTCAGTATCGATGCAGGTTAAATGATTTACAAGCAAGTTAGAGGAACTACTATAATGCGAGAATACGATTGGTGCAGAAAAATGCAATTTATTAAAAATGAAACCAACCATTTATTGGACATTTTTGAAATATTACGAATAGTTTTGCTTCCTAAAGGTAACAGCAGTATAACTCAAAGGATAAAAGAAAGGTTTTCCAAAAAAATTTGGAGGACTGAAAAATCTGTAAAGAAATAAAAATCTGAAAATAATTTCATCTTGCATACTATGCTAATACATCATTAAATAGTAATATACATATGTTTACAGCAAAAATAAAGATGAAATTCGAATTCTTTACAAACATATTCCCTTTCCTACTCGCGGCCCCTTTCGCATGAACTGTTTCATTTCCAGTGCAATGCTTTCAATCTTCGAACATAAGCTGGATTCAATACGTATCACAAAGAAAGAGGTACCAAAGCATACTCCGTGAAAGCAAAGAAACTTGAAAGAACCCTTTGAATTCATCGCATACTATATATTCGAATGTCTGTGGAAATCACAAGAACCAAGTCTAAAATAATAATAACAATAATATACGATATATGTACATATGTACATACATATGATACATAGAAGTATACACAAGTAACGAAATTCTTTTGACTGAACTGGATTTTGAATCATTGAATCGTTTGAAGCAATTGTCCATTACAATGAACTACGAGTAATAGAAGAACATCACATCAGTCCTTGTCAAAGGAAAAGTACTACATTCATTAAAAGTACCAAACGATTGAGAGGGAAAAACTAATCTCTCCGTTAATATCTGCACTATGTGTGTATATAAGAAATATCAGATGGATGGACCCACTTCATCTACCTCTTCTTCTACCTTATAAAGGATGTTCGTGCTTCGACCAGGCCGAAAATAGCGCTCTTTCTGGTTATTAAAGCGATTATTTTAACTTTGAGGTCCACAGAGATCAAAAGTTTTAAGGGAACAGTTTAAAGGAAACTGAATATATGTAGATTTTAAGCTAAAATACAATCTATTTTTAAGCTAAAATATATAGTATGTAAGGATGTCGATGAAGAACTGAAAATATCCAAGGTGAATTGTGTAAGTAGTCTATCGTAACCGTACCTGGCGAGGAAATCCGTAATGTAACTTCCGAGTGGCTTTAACGATGGATAACTTTTTCCGAGCCACTTTCCAGGCAGTTTGCCGATAACCATCGAAGCATGAATCAGCTCCAGCTCAGGTATCATGGCTATCTGACCCTGTATAGCTTTCTGAACACTAATAAGACTCTTGCGAATAAAGTCCAGTAAACGATTGAATCTGTGTGAGAGAGAGAGAGAGAGAGAGAATGATGCGAAATGAATAGAATTGTAGTAGTTGAATCTGGAAGTGGGAGGTGGGAAGTGGGATGGAAGTGGGCTGTAGTTCACCTGATGAGCTCCTGACGCAACACCGTATTCATTGAATTCGAATACATGACGGGATACTTTTCGGCGACTTTTTCAACATCGAACAGAGGTGGAAAGCGTGCTAAAATCTCTTTGCACATGTTGAAGGCGGGGTCCACAGCACTGCCACCCTCACCGCCGCTGACTGTAGCAGTTGCCATCAGATCGGTTTGAGTACGAAGAACGCCTTGAATAAGCTGCAGGAGCGGGACAGAGGAGAGAGAGACACAAAAGTATTAAGGGAGACAAATTAAAGCTTACAAAGAGAAGTATCTGTGTATGCGAGATAAGAAAAAAATATAGGTATGTATACAGATGCGATTGACATTTTCAGGGTTAACCTGCTGGAAATGACAGGATGGCAGGTGTGAAAAAATCGCTTACGCTGTTGGTTTCCTTGTTGTTGCGATTGATGTCGGCGTTCTCGTGCAAGCCGAATACTTCGGGATGCGGGCTGAGTGGGAAGGTTGCGATGTAATCCAGCGCTGTCAGGCGGTTGGGATTCAAGGGGACTGCATAGGCACCCGACTGAGATAAAGCATAGCTACAGGAAAGAAGGAAAGGTAGGCAGGAAATGAAACACAAACAGTAATAAAAGCAAGACGCTCCCTGAAACGGGGTGTATGGGTTCGATGGGCTGCTCTCCGTCAGACTCTCTCTCACGCACATACAGACATGACAATAAAAGGATGGAATTGACAATGAAATAGCTTGTTCCGCGCTTACTTGTCAACTTCGATGGTATCCTGGTTGTAGATCAGGTTCAGCAACGAAAGGATTAGGCGCCGATCTTTGTCGTCGGTTACACGTCCTCCGTAGTTGCACTCCCCTGTCAGATAGACATGTCCTCGGAACGGGATGGTGGGATTCTGTGCGATAAACATTTTCAGCTGTAGTAACGAGATTCTGGAAGGATAAAGAAAGATTGACTTTAAAAGTGGCAGGATTTGCAGAATAAACTGATAACTTAGATTTGCCTAGAAAGGTTTTGATAATGATATTAAACTGACAGAGGCGAGAGAGGAAATCTACCGATGTTGCAAAGACTCAAAGACAAGAAGCTATGCAAAATAGATAAATATGACTGGGAACATTTTTAAGGCTCGTCGATAGACGACAGCCGAAATCCTCTGCAACGAAAAATTGGTGTTGGTGCAAAAATCATAGACTATATTGAGGTAAAGTTGAAATACTCGGTGAAATACTCGTATAGAAAACAAGCAACTACTTTTACATAAATACTTCACTTTCCCTCTATTGGTTGTGGGTAATCTTGTATATCTTAGATATCTTATTGACTATCAACTGCAAACTTAGTTCTCAATTCACACTTCATTCATTCATTCATTGCACTTACTTTAAATCGGACTCACTGAACTCGTACGGTATGTTCCAGCCGAGCGGTCCAAACTCACGCCTCTCCTGCACCACAGCATGAAACCAGACCAGCGAAAACACTCCACGTAGCCAAGATTTGCTGGCGTTTTCCGAGTAGATGAACGCGTTCGAGTAAAACTTATCGCGCACCAACGGATCCGAATTGAACGATCTGGTCATGTTGGCCTTCAGGCCCTTCGGTGGCTCATTCGTCATTTTCACCGAATTCTGCAGCACGGAAACCGGAAACACCGAGCTAGGATACGATGTGCACCAAAGTCGGTAGTCCGGATGTGCGAAGTCCAGAATCGAGGCGTCATTGCAAATCCGCTCCAACTCGCCCATCCAGCTGACGGCGACGTGGCAGTTCTGTAAGACAATCCACTGGCCGTGACGAGAGCCCTCCACAATCATTTTCTCTGCACGAGGTCCCTGTCCCTGACCCAGTGAAATGGTTTTGGTCCTGCATAGGAAATGAAACACATAAGTACTACAAACGCTACACTTAATTCCTACTCGTTTATCATGATGGCATGATGGCATGATGGCATGATGGCGAAGTTGCCATGCGGGATGAATCGACGAGAGTGTGGTGTGATGTACGGTCTTTAGTGTTGCCATGTGCTAATTATAGTGGAGTCGGCGTTTGGCGTTTAATCTACTCACTTGTCGTACATACTGCGCTGCTTGGCGTACATAAACAAATTGGCCATCGGATCCGAACCCGCTGAGAGCAAAAACACTAACGGAATGCGTGGCGAACTGTCCATAAATGAGGCATTCAGGTCGAACGGCGGCGGTTCCACAAAAGAACGATCCATGTTGTTGGTAATGAAGCTCTAACGAAAGGAAATGATTTGAAGAGAAGAGAGAAAATTAGGAAAGAATATTGTAAGAAGTTACAAATCTGAATCTGATGAATCTGGGAGAGCAAAGAAGTGCGAACTCGTGCGAATTCGGAGTTCGTATTTCAGCCAGTAAACGAAAATTAAACCAATAAGAGAAAAAAGGCGCTCAAAAAAGACGTCCAAGAGAATTGATGAAACCAGGCAGCTATTTGCTAATAAAATGGTACTCCGTTCGGTAGACAACATTTCCCTATAAACCTACCCTGATCGCCGGTACCACTTTGTCGGGCCGCAAGCACTTAAGCAATATCAAGTTGGACATCTCGTCGATTTTATCATACGGAGCTGGACACTTCGATTCTTCAGGAGATGACAAATCGTAATACTCCTTCCAGACATCTATATTCTCCGTGAAGTGCTTGTGCAAATTATTGAATCTGAGAAAGAGAGAGAGAGAGAGAGAGAACGAGAGAGAATGAGATATACATAAGTACATATAGAGAATCTAAGTGTATCATTCTTGAATGGACTAAAAGCAATAAAGTTTGTGTATTAAAAAAGTAAAGTTAGGCGACTCGGTTCAAAGTTCAACATTTGGAAGTTCCATTGAAATGTCAGTCCTTTATTTACCGTTATAAAACCTAAATTTACGACCGCGTCTTTGTGGATTACAACTTTAGTGTAGACTCTTTTGAAGTTAATTATCATTATAAGCTTCCTGAAACTCACCCTTGGAGCTCACTGGCGCGATATATCTGCGTCCATGCTTTTTCCGGGAGCCAAGACGAAGCCGGATTCGGCGGAACACTCTTCAGTCCAACGCCTCCGGTTAAAAAGAACAACAAATGGGGTTTATTTATCTGTTCCTGTGAGTCCAGATTACAGTAGTTTTTAGAGTTGGAGTTCGTTTTGTGTTTCGCAGCGAAGAAATCCATTACGGTGATTGTTGTTTACAGTTGTTGTTATTTTTGTTGATGGTTTGGTTTGCATGTAAATAAAATAAAATTAAAATAACAGTTTAATAAGCATCAGTGAAGAGCCTGAAGCGAAAATCTCCCAAAGCGAGAAATAGCCAACTTGTCTGCCAACAAGACGGACGAACTCAGCTGCAGCATGTGCAAAATACAGACGCGCGGCTCGCGGCTCGCAGCTCAGGTCTCACGTCCCACTGATGCATTGAATGTTAAATCCTCGCAGTTAAGCGGATTATTTAAGACCGGCCATTCGCGGTAGCAATTAGAGCAGAGCACTCGTTGTCGAACGGAGTGGCGCGGGGGAAGGGGACAACAAGAGCTGTGAGCAGCCGTCGAGGGAGGTCCTTGCTAACGAGCTAATGAAAGCGAACAACTTATTGCTAGTTTTCAGCGAGATGATTTTAATGTGGTCCCTTTGTGGTTCATTTGAATCTGCTACAATTTTTTTCCGGTGATTCAAGCTTGACATTAAGAATTTAAATTTAAACTAACCGTCAATTTATATTTAGTATGAAATACATTTAGGAGTTTATAATATTATTTATCAGTAGTTTTCTGAAATTGGAGTAGTAATTATAGAATCAAATAGAGTAACAGATCGAATCAAATTATCACCCCATTCGGCTAGAATTTGGCTGAAAATTTGTGAGGTTTTCTTTATGAAAATCCAAGAATTTTTTCCAATTTTTTTGTTATTTCCAACAAAGTGAGTTTCTAAAAGATGTCCCCTTTGATATCCGCATCCTTCTACGTACGACCGTATCAAGAAATACAACCATAAGACCGCAGAAGTTATGATTTGAATAAAATCGTCAGTTTAAAGAACCCTTTCACAAAATAATCTCTTGCATACGGTCGAAGATACCCGATAATGAACCACGATATGGCACTCCAAGCACACAACGACGCCAGCAACTTCAAGGACATCGATATGGATATGGACATGGACATTACTTACCCGCGACACCATTATGCCGAGACACATGACCATCGAAATGACCAACTTGTCCTTCTCGAATAGCGATCGGCAGACGTTTTGATAAATGGACTTCGTGAAGAAATCATTCAAGTTATCCAGGCGCTCCTCCAGCACATCGGACTTTGGTGCCTTCATTATCGTGTTGACGAACAGATTGAGGAACCACGCCAGCGAGTACTGGTACATCGGGTCGATGTTGGCCAACTCGGTGATGCAGAAGAAAAGTATGGCCGAGTGTTTCGACACCGGAATGTATTGTTGACGTGCTTCGTCGATTTCCGTTTCCGTTGCCACCGCAATCACTTGTTTCTGCTGGATTTCCTCCGACAGAATTTTGCTCGACGATAGGATGTTGATGGCGTTTTCATCTTCCAGCACATTACCCTCGGATGAGGAGAGCACCTGGGGGAATGGATGGGAATGGGCGTCAGTGGGCGAGGTAACGTTCACAAGACCTTGGATGGAACTATTTCTACATGTGAGTGTGTGTGTGTGTGTATGTGTGAGTGTACTGGTGTGTTGTATGCCCTCAATGTGCACACGTGAGGGCTTTGATGTGGTAACGTATGTGAAAAGTTGATAAAGTTTGCTTTCGAGCGCAGCGCAGCACCAGAAATTTATTAATATTGATAAAACTTGAAAGTAAAGCGGTTAACGCGCGCATTCGAAGCATGCAGCACACTTCGGCTTTAACGATTGACTTCATTCTTCATAAGCAGACACGTTCTCCGTGCAGGATGCAATCACTTTTAAAGCTCCGGATTATCTTACAAAGCGGGCCAACTTTGGCTCATACGAGTATCAGGCTTTCGAGTGAAATACTTTAAATAGAATGGAACTTTCAATTTCAGTCTGATTTCGAAACCTTCTTCGGATTCGGTGTTTTAGTTCAGATTTCGAATACACTCGTTAACAAAAGCGAGGCTTTAAGTCACGTTTATATTATACAATATATCGTATTAGTGTTGTCAGATCCTTATCACATATTCCTTTGATTATTACGGTTACTCTCTAGAATTTACTTTGCATATAATTTTGACCTTAAATTTTTGGTATTGAACCTAAGTGAATTCTTTCGAAACTTCCACGGAAATACGATATCTACGCGAAAAATGTATCACCATCCAATTCTACAGTCAACAAATATTGTCACGGCGTAAAAATGGTTTTCCAATCAAATGGTTTTCACTTCCACTTGAAAAATTGGTTTTTCACTTTTTTGCCTACGTTCGTGTTCGAAAGTTCGAATGTTCGAGGGAGCAAACATTTCACTTACCTCTAAAATTTGCGATTCAATCGTAAACAAAGCATCACGATTCCTCGCCGATTCAATTATCAGCTGCTCCTTCTTCTCCTGCAAATCCGGACGTTCGTGTGCGACAACCGTAGCCAACAGTTGCTCACGTAAACCTTGTTCGGTTATCATGAAATTCAAAACTGTTACCTGGAAAAGAAAAAACATTTCACATTGAGTGGGCAAACAGAAACAACACAAAAAGCAATATTCAACCCCATCGAAGTCGGGCCGAATCCTAAGGATTTTCCAAAAATTATTTCAGTTTTTCACACGACGGTCGACTGAATCACTTCCGTCAGATGTCAAGCGATGACGGATAATCATACCTTCGATAAACTGATGGAAAGTATTTCTGATATATGTATGTACATACAAGCCAATAAACGATATCACAGACGTTACACAGACATCGATAAATATCCAGACTTCTCAAAGATAACCACGATCCTTTACTTTATTTCAATTTAAAGCAAACTAATCGACTCAACGACAATTAGTCTTTGGCAAAAGTTGAGATGACCCCTGACACGCCTACTTTTTATATCAAGACTGAGGGAGCTTTTTACTAAAAAAAGGAAAAGCAGAATTTCGGAGTCAACTATAACTATAACAAAGTTTAATTCCCGTTTTAACATCCTTTTATCAAGATTAAGTAATATTCACAAGATGGGCGTGATTCGCCCACTTTTACACTATATTCCCTAAACAGGATCTTCGTTGAACAGAACGGAGTAAGCTACAGAGACAAAATTTTATATAAAAAACGTTTTAGTTTAAGAAAAAATCAATCCGACCAAGAATGAGCGTAATCCGCCTACTTTTTTATAATACACCTTATAGAAGCTGTTCGTGTTTAGAGTTTCTTTGGCAGTGAGTTACGTAGAATAAATGCATCATCTTTACATCTAGCGTCAATGTTATATGTATGCTCATCCAACGGTAGGTGGTCCACACGGCTATTTTTCCATACGCCACACAAATCATGGGGTTGTAGGGTCGGTATTTAAGTTACGGCCAGACTGAAAATCCACCTTAAGGTCTGATATATGTACATACTTACCATCACCATGACCTCGGGCGGATAATGAGGATTACGCAAACAGGTGGTGATGTACAGTCGAAAGTTGCTGTTGTACTCGATCATTTGGTCACCGCTCTTTATGAAGGTACCGCCTTTATGCTTGATGATGTTCTTCTCGAGTATTGGGGTCAAATTTGAATCCAATCGCTCACCTTTTGATGAATGAAACGAAATGAATGGTGGATCAATGGATATGCGATTACATATTAATTGTTCATACATATAAATTCATAGAAGCCAATGTTGAAGAATTCTTAAAAGACCACAAATTAAATATGCTGTCTCTAAATTTAATTTTGAAATAATTCTCACTTAATCTTTGCACTCGACTTGATATTTAAACGAAAATTGCACCAACTTTTTAACATTTAATAATCGAAATCAACCAATTAGTGGCTACTTCAAATGCAAACTTCATCCCCTTACTTCTTTCTTGTCCAAGCTATACACACAGTTTGCTCATTAATAATACTTAAAATCTACAGATACTCGCACATGCTTCTATGAGTGGACATGTAAATAAACAACCCTGTCAATAAACACACACAAACACACACAGAACACACTCACACACGGAAATCAGCAAGCAATCAATACATGAAGACCGACCGATTGACTAACTTACCGACGTTTTCAATTAGCACTGGATTACCATAATTTATGGCCAACTCAAGCACTTGCATGTAGTTGGGATCGCTCTGCTTCATCACTTTTAGATCGTTGGCTTTCTCCATATTTTTTATCCACTTGTTAGCTTGGACTGCAAAAAAAAGTACATACATTGCATTATATCTCTCAGGAGAAGGGAAAAAAGCCAGATTAACTCTGCTTAATTGCTTGGATTATTTGCAGTCACTCAACTACGAGTACGCTTTTCAGAAGTCAATGCTTATTATTCATCAACAGAATTCAAGCGGGAGGAGTGAGCAGCGCAGTGAGCAGAATGAAGTACATAAATAGTCGTAATTCACGTACATTCACTGAGTATTTCTCTATCATTACCACCTTCCGAAAGGAAGCTTATCACTGATACCATGACGCTGAAACATGGTCATGGCTGGAGAGATGGGTGAAAATCATGGCACATAGATTCCGAGTATGAAGAATTAAAATTAATCATAGTAAATTCCGGATCGACTGCAATCGTTGGGGATAATTTTGTAACAACCACTCAAATATACAAGTAGATAGATTATAGCATAGATTTATATATCGAATAGATAGATACACCATCTAGTTTACAAAAGAGATGAGATAATGTACTCTTTTGACTGAAGAGTAAAACTGAACTCTTTTGATGCCTAATTACTATATAATTGATTTGACCAACCTTGTGGATCAACTAGCAGTGGATATCGATTGGCGTTGGCCACAATGATTCCGTTTTCCACCGAAAAATTATCAGCAGGCAAGCCGGCTAAAGACCAGGCACGTATTTGCATCGGGTTTCCCAGAGTTGAGGCGAGCGAAAACTTCTCCGAGCACGGAATGCGTTTCCTGATGCACAGCTCACTCCAATCGTCCATGATATACACTCGATACTGCAAATGAAAATTAAATCAGTCACTCAAAATATGAAAGCATATCCATTGTATTGTATTCAGCACATAATCAAGGAGAATATAAATAATTAATAGGAAACAAACATGTTTTCACGTTTTCAACCACGAACTTAATTAATTAAACGGAGATAAATAAATTAAATAAATACAAATCATAATTATAGTACTATTGTAGCATAAAAGTAAGTGCGTTTTCTAAACTAAAATCAAAGAATAGAAATCAATCACTTTCAATTCTGAACTCGTTCGGTAGATGAGTTCTATTCAAAAATGATTAAAAAACTGTGAAATGCGAACAATGCAAATGAGAAACAAATGCAAAAAAATACAAAGCAAAATATTTATGTATGAATTTTTCGTTTTACGTTTGTTTTTTCTTTTCAAGTTTTTAATATGTTCAGCTCAAAGGCCTTTTGAAAACACATTCGATGCGAATCACATACGTGGAGTTATATAAATATTGACAAAAAAGCGAATAACTATTCTTTTTTAATAACTTTTCCACGTAATCCTTTCAAAATTATCCCGTTTTAGTATGCAACGCGATGCGCTGATGCGTCGTCACAACAACACATTTCATTCCATTTCTTTGCAATGATGATATGTACAGATATTCGCTCAAAAATTAACAAAAACCTGGCATCACTGCAGATGCACACACACACACACACACACACATAAACATTTATGGTGCATATACAGTACATAGTTTAAGCAATACACGGCTATGAAATTACACAGATGAATTATTCTCTGGTTTGTATCCATCCAAAACCTCAGAATACTTTAAAGTCATGCTCAAAAATTGTAAAAATTGAGAAGGAGTTACTTAGAGTTAAACCAAAAAAAAGATGCCTGTGTTTTCCAACATTAGCAGTTGTAAATCATTACATTTTGTGAACTGAATACAGAATTGAGTCATCAGTCAACTTTTATTTCTGCTCTTTTCCAACTGCTACGAATGAACGCTCACGTTTTATTCCAGTGGCGTTGAAATCATTGGTTATGGGAGCAAATTTGAAAAAACCCAAAATGGCGAAAAATGCTGCACCACAACGCGTGTGTCAGCATGGAGGAATCTGCTAGAAAAACAAGAACAACCACCCTCAAAATAATTGCCAACAGAAATGGCAACAATGTGTCGACCAGATCGTGTTTTAGTGTTGTCATCAGTGGCGCTTTTTGTTGTCATTTTCGCTAGCGTTTTCGTTACTGTTCGCGTTGTTTGTCACTCTTACCTCGGTGGGGAAGAATCCCAGATACGCTGTGCACCCGCCAGCCAGCAACACATCGCCGACAATATTGTGTATGGATTCATGGAGATTAGTTGCAGCCTCCGACCAGCGCGTCTTTTCGCCACCCAAGCCGCCGAGGAGTTTCTCCGCTCTGCGAGTGGAAAAAAGTTATTGAATTTAGATATTGTTTATTATTCATTTCGACGGATGGATTGGTTATGAACAAAAAGTGAAATGGGCCAAATATAAAAGAGAGTATGCAATTTACTTATGATTACAATTTATTTATGAACTGAACTATTTATTATAGAGACTTGCAAAGGCTGTCTACAGTTCAACATAGATCCGTAATCAATCAGGAACACATTCGAAACGTCTAAAAGTTAATAATTCTACCACATTTTCGAATCTACCAGGCCCTTAGACTAGCATTTGGTCTCTCTAAGCCTTCGACGTCTTTGACCTACACACCTGCTGAGTTTCTTCTCACAATTTTCAATCTCATCTTCTAGATGCTTCTTCTGGCGTGATTTCTCCGCAAAGAAGTCGTTCAGTTTCTGTAGCTTATCAAGGATCAACTGCAGTTCGGCACGCTTCGAATTGAGCTTATCCATTTGGGCCAATAACTCGTTCTCGGCCTCGGCGAGTGCGATTTGCTTGGGCACCACAATTTTAGCCACTTTGTCGTACACGTCCATGGCGCGTACCCATCGGCACAGACCCTCACAGGCGGTGGAAGCGCTTTTGATTTTCTCCGGTACAAAATCTCGATCTGGAATATATCTGCAAGACATCGTCGCCCAGAGTCAAGTCCAATGGTCGCTTATATTCTGGGCGCTACTTACTTATCGCGTATTTTCTTAATAATAGGCCCCGGTATATTGTCCTTGTCGAAAGCCTTCAATGATTCGAGGAACTTCATGTCACCCAACATGCGCTGCGAAGGTCCCCAATAGTCTTCTATCATCCGGCCGCTGGGATCAGGTTTACGTTCAGGTTTAACTCCTTTGATTACACACACCGCTTCAAGCACCAGCTTGACAGCATACGGTGGATTCTTCATCGACTTGACAATGTTAATATCGGCCGGCTTTAATGTGTTAAGCGCATCGAGAGCCGCCTCCAGAGCTGGTATCGCTTCCTGTAGATCGCTTTCACAATCGTCCTTGATGGCCTGAGACGCTGCAGCCGCTTCGTTAGCTGCTGCCTCATCGGCACCCACTACCTCTTTCTTCTTCTCAGCTTCGGCTGTTTCGCGCTCTATGTTGACCATGATGCGATCGGCTTCCTCGGAGAGGATTTTCAGCTTCGGCTGCAATTCGTAGAGGTTCGACTGCATCTCGCCCACTTGGCCGGCGGCGAAGTCCAGTTTTTCTAGACCTGTAGTGTACCTGAAAATCAAAGAGCAATAATAGTTACAGCGTCATGCAAACGCCCGACAGTAATCAAAACCAACCGATCACGTAGCCTGGTTATTTCATCCACTTTTCGGAAGTAGAATGATCTGAATGTCTTCAGCATCTCCAAGTAGGCTGTCGGCGTGACATAGTTTCGTCGTCGTAGTTCTCGATAACATCTACAAGAAATAATCACCTAAGCTCTAAGAGTCGTTTATCTCCGGAGATTGAATTACAACTCCAGCAGGAAGCTTCGAGTGAATGTGAACCTTTTCGAGTTCATTTCACAATCAATGTCCACAAACAAATCATGATATTTCTTTTCCTTCTGTGTTGAAGTCAAACTTACCGTTCACTGGCGTCCACCACCGTCTGATTGAAGTGCAATACCATTTTCACCAGCTCTTTTTCCAAATCACTCAATTCAATCGGTTTCTCACTGACGACACTCCCCTTGCTGCCCGACTTGTCCGATTCGATGGAAGCTCGCTTCTTTCTTTCCGCCTTCTCCTTTTCCGCCTGAGCCTGTTCAGGTGTTTGGGTCAGTTTCATCGAGATGATAAAATATTCAGCAACACGTTCCAAAGCATCGATGGGCCAAGGCATGTACCTGCAATCAGCCAGAGAAGCTGATTATTTGGCTTTCAAGTGAATGCTTTTCAATATGACTGAAGGAATATTCAAGTGGGGTTTCTGCTCTTTAATGAGCAGTGAACGAAATGGAAAAAAAGTGCAGTGTTATGACTAAAATCATGGCAATGCATCGGTTATTCTATTGACCTCAATTCGGTATGAGACAGAAGACAGAATGAAGGACAGAGCTTAAGGTATATACACACACAAATAGTCGAAAAGGCTTCGGGAAAGAAGATGTAAAGGAAAAGAGTCAAGTAAAATAAAGGGCTACAGCTTTTAAAGTTACAAATACTTTCTACAATAGTATTGTATTTTAGAAATTGCTCCCATCGTAGTGCTCTTTTCATTTATCATACGGCAAGAATGATAAAGTATAGTAGGTTATGGTATACTTATATGCTTAAGTACAAATGTATATCATAAAAGTACTTCATAGCCTTAAATATGATCTGTGATAACGTTATGTGCGAAGTATTGAAATCCAAATAAATATCAAGTAAAAATATCATGTAAATATAAAGGGTTTTCCAATAAAAGGTGTAATTTTGAATAGCTATGGTCCTGTAAGCGTGGTTGTGGTGCTCATTTGGCTGATGTTGTTTTTCATTATTAACGGCATACCTTCCTCTTTATTACGAAATAAACATGCGATAATTTTTCTCAAAAAATGGCATTTTTCTTTGAATATCAAAATTACACCTCTTATTGGAAAACCCTTTATCATAAAAGTACTATATAGCCCTAAATATGATCTGATATAGCGTTATGCGTGAAGTATCCAAGTATCAAATCCAAATAAATATCAAGTAAAAATATATAAAAAGTTGTAATTGAAAATTGTCGCACTTTTCCTCAACAAAATAAATTTTTTTTTAAATACGATTACCTTAAAAAATTTATAAATCAATCATAGAAAGTAGAAGTGAAGTTGGCTGTTATTATTCTTTGCACTTTATCTTTACTGTTATCGTATGAAAGATCTTTTATTTTGCTTCCTTTTCGAAGGACGTGCTAAGTTGGCTAAAATGTTTCTGCTGAATTTGTTTTATTGTTGCAGAAACACCACCTGAATTTAGCGCCAACACACACACCCACACACACACAGACACACATACACAAACACAGGCACACACACAGACACACACATATAGATATTTCAGCCCTTCAGCTGCCAGGCCAATCACAGCCAACAACTCTCACCACTTACCAGTCAATCGTGCAACAATTTATCAATGATGGATACATCCGCAGACGCTCCTTGAAGGACTCGCCAATCGGTGAAAATGCCAAAGCCACATGCAGTTGCTCACGTATCCGTTCGATATAATAAGCGTACATCTCACTCGGCAAAGGATCTATCACTCTCGCCTGGCGAATAAGCACATCGATGAAGAAGAACCAGAATGAGGACGAGAACGAGAAGAAGAAGAAGAAGAAGGTCGGCGGGTCATCATTTATTTTGTTCATCGTCGTTATTGTTGACGTTGGTTAAGCAAGGAAATGAAAGAAATAGGAAAAACGGATAAAAAGATAAAACAAGAAAAAGAAAACAAGCAAGAAGGAAAGAAGAAGAAGAAGAATAAGAAAACAGAAAAAAAGGAAAGAGACAAAGTGTATCAGGAAGGAAACAAATAAAAATCTTTTTGCGGGAAATTGAAATATTATTAAGTTGGTTTGATTCATGATTTATTCATGAATTGCTAACCATTTGCTTGGCAACACTGGTCATGTTCTCCATGATGGCGGCTTTATCCTCCAGTTGATAGAGATTCGGTAGATCACCAGTGTTTAATATTCCGTTGATGTCCTCAACGTAGCCCTCGTCAACAGCCTAGAAATGCAAATCAAGTACGATTAATTAAATTTTAAACACACTTATATACTTATTTTAATTTATACTATATAGCTCACTAACACTGTTATAGTGTTATAACATATGAGTATAGTTGAACAGATATGATAATACTTAAATGAATGTAGTTAAAGAAGTGATGAGAAGAGTGACCACTAAGCAGAAACCGACGGTGATAACTGATCTGATCTCACGAATATCATGTATTGATATTAATTACGCGAATCATGTGTGGTAATAAATTGGACAACAGTGGGGAGAATACTCAGGTCACCCTCGTATAAACTGCCATAAAACTCTACTCTGTCCTTTGTAGATGACATCGCTCTGTGAACCTTCTCCTCATTTGCTCTACTGAGGTACTCTCCACATACACTCCATTGTGTATGGACTCTATGCACTCCATTGTATACGGGTACCATCTTAGGTCATTAATTTAATCATATATTAGGTAGATATTCCAACAGATTTTATTCGATTGATTGTTTTATTGCTCTTGTTCCCCACCTCGTTCTAGCTAGATTCATGAAGCAACGAATCAAAGCTCGCAAGTTACGAGTTCTTCCTTCAAATACACTACATTCGTGTAGATATATAAATACGTATAATTTTCCATCATAAATCCATATTAAATTCGTATTCATATAATAATTTATTGATGACACTATTGATGACTGTCCAACAAATGGTAAGAGATGGTACTTAAGAGACTATAGAACATATGGACTATATAGGTTTACTATTAGTAAATATAGACTATATAAGTGTTACTTCAGCACATACACCCAGAGTTTAGATGAAGACTATAGTAACATTATAACCCCCATCTATAGGTACTTTCAACCAGATTTCTAACCTATAATCCACTGTAACGCAAATTAAATCTAACGAAATTTGATATCATTTCAAAATGTGAAGAGTTCAAGACGGCGAAGTGTCACCCTGCCACCTACATAACCTCACTCACCTGAGAATCGGAGAAAAGGAAAACCGTGTGATTCAGATTGAAACTAGCAGTCATTAAAATCTTCTTGAGATCATCACGCCAATCCTGTTGCGAATACGTTTTCGTCACTTGTACTTGCAACAACTTGCAGTCAGCTATACTGGCCGCCAGCTTGCAGGCGCTTCGCCGACCGGAGCCGCCCATGCCCACCATTAGAATGTTGCCGCGCGGCATTTGCAAAATGCGTGATATTCTGAAAGCATCCAAAAGTTTTAATTTGATTTTGATTTGTTTGTGGCCTGTGGTCCCAGCGGCAACCGGTGCCGGCCTTGCATCTGTGCGGCAACATTAGACCACAAATGTTTACCGCAACAGCAAGGCGAGCATCAGTGATGCACTGCAATGACTGAAGCAGCTTTCTAATCCTCCCCCAACTCCTAAGGAAAACAAAAAAGTATTCAGACTCATTTAGACTCACCGCGAAATGTGCTCGATGGCAAACCGGAAGAGCACCAAATCCATCGGGGAGCTGGAGAAGGTGTTGTACTCGCGCAGATAATACTGCATCACACGTTCCAGCTTCGCATAGGTTTCGCACTCGTCATATATTTTCGGTTCCGCATCCGGTTCCAAATAATTGCCGAAAAATAAGTTGCGCAAATCATCATCAGTCACTTTGGCACCCGGTTCGGCCAAGCGTTCAGCGAAAGCCTGCTCGAGGGAGAAGCGCAAATAGTTTTTGCATGCCGCACTGGTTATGTCCAGGAGCATGTCCCGATCCCTCTGCTCAATCAAGCTGTCAAATGATAGAATGAACGGATGAATGCATGCATGATTGATTGATTAAATATGGCATCAGAACAGTGAGTTCAATTGAACAAACAATTGTGTTTGCGGATTTATTTTAGTTCGCATCCGCTGCGGTCACGCATGGAAAATCGGTATCTGATTTTGGAGTTATTTTTGATGCTCTGGCGTGCTTGGCAACGGATTTGCATATAATTTATTCATTTCTGACAGACGATGTCACAGATTTGTTCAACCCAATATTGAGCAACAACTGTTGCTGATGCTGATTCTGATTCTGATGTCTCTGTAGATGTACCTAATCACGGATTCTATTCGACTCAATAAAAGTGATTAACATACGAACTGTGGAAATATGCAAAGCATAACTACTAAAAATTGTAGAACCGAATGACTGCGGTATTAGTAATCAGGGCCGTATTTAGGGATAATTTCACCCGCGAAAAGTACTGTACTGTAGTATTATCTAGTTAAATTCTGAGAATTATATTCTTACTTACTACAATATAAATCAATTAAGAGTTTTAATTACTTTTGATTTAACAACACCTAAGTGAACAAGTCCAGACTGAAGCAAAACCAGATCAAACCAAAAAATACTATAATAAACAAACAGGATATTATAGATACAAACCGATCATAGAATACACGATAGGTTTCATGTGCCCACAGACGTCCCAATTTCTCTGGTTCAAATAAACGCTTCGGTGGCATCAATACGATTCCCTGAAATACGCGCGTGATGTCTCGTAACGAGAAAGTGTAATGGGACTTCGCTGGTGTCGGTAGGAAAACACGCATCGCCTGGCGATAGACATTGACCATGGCCTCCGACAAACCCTACGAAATATTTTAGAAGTTTTTATTTAGAATTTTTAAAGTTCAAGTCTAGAAAAATACTTCTAGAAACTGTTAGATGAAAATCAATAGTCATCCGTTGTCATGTGAGTGTTAACTATTGTAAATATAGGATGATGTTTTTTGAGGCTTTATACGTTCTTAAAAAGCCTTCATTGATTTCTTTACCCTTTTCTATATAATTCTGACCTTCTTCTATATGATTTGATATTTCGATTAACAAGTAATAGCCTACCCGGGACAACAAGGCCACTCTTTCAGAATAGTCCCTCGAAAAATGCCATTCGCCGATAGCCGAGAATATTTTGACGATCGTACTATCTTCAAAAGAGTCAACAGCCACGACAAAAGTGTGCCGATAGAGACGAGGGAAAATGAAGTTGCTACCTCCAAGCAAGCCCATTGCCGAAACGAAACCCTGTTAAAATAAAGAATTCAGTGTTTAGTTCTAATTAATGGGAGCAAAATATATTGTAATTAAGCTCATTCCGTTCTGCAGGTTGCTTACCAGATCGATCAATTCGAGTTTTGTTGTATCTATCAAATCGGACCAGTAGCCATGATCTAACCACTGACGTAGTAATTCCAGTGGCGGTTGGGAGCCGTACGTGTCTTTCGATGGCATTGCCACATCATCACAAAATATGACACACTATAAATAAACAAATTCATTTGATAGTAATATGTACATATGGTATATAAACTGATTAAGCTTATTAAGCTTAACTTATTTCGTAAGTTGGAATAACATATATATGACAAATTTGAAATAAACCTTTTTGCCCAGCGGAGGCCCGTAGGTACCTTTTCTTCGACGGTCCAATTTCGCCATTATAGTTTCTTGTACCTGGATGGTTAAATGAATATTATTTTCGTTATTTTCAAATGATATGAGAATAAGGAATCTATCTACGAAGTCTGTTCAAAAAGCATAGCGAATTTGGAATATCCGCGGGCTATGTACATATATACATATGTACATATATTCGATTTTCAATTTTTTTGTGGTGCTATGTTAGCACTCATGTCCCTCACTTATGCTGGTAAGTTCGGCCACTTTGAATGTTCAGTTAATTTTTGACAGCTATTTTGCTTGGACATGTTTTGGCTAGTCTTCGATTTTTGCATATTCCATAAAATGAATCAATGGGCTTGGTTCATCATGAGTTCTTGCCACAGGGTAAAACGGCAATAAGGAATATTACCTGCAAGATCCACCAGAAACGCCTGGATTTGTGGAAGATCAAAAATTGGTTTTGGCCAATTTGTCCAAAAACAACACAGTAATGATGCCGCAGCCACGTATTCCCCAGATCTGGCCAACAGATAATTACATCATTTAAAAAAAAAAACACAAAACGCGATACTTTCTGAGCAGACCTCGTATGCTGTCTGTGTAACCCCAACAACTTTTCCCAAACTATTCAATAAGTCCTCCTTTTTTCGACTTACCAACTGAGCACTTGTCCTAGCTGAGAAGTTCACAACGTTCACCACGAATTGTTGCTTAGGCATGGCCAATAAATTGCTGGTTATGATTGCACTCTTGCCCGTTCCGGTCGGTCCAACGACGAGCATCGGCCACATTTTGCTTACACAGAATTCTTGCCAGAAGGTTATGTAACCGGATTCCTTGGTCGGCACGATAAGTTCGCTGATTTGCGCACCCTCCGGAAACGTAGAGGCGCCAGTAGTCGGATCATCATTTGATTTCTGCCAAGTCCACCAATTCTCCACTTCGTCGAAACGATAATCCATCAGCGATAACTTTTCGGGGAACATTTGACCTCGATTGAGTGAAAAATACTTGGGTCGGGGGTAGTCGTCATTTGAGCCATAGAGAACCTTACGTATTAATACATCAAAGACTTTCTGGCCATCAACTGATAAATGGGAGAGAAATATTTATGTGTAAATATACAAGTTGATATTCTTCATAAATAATTTTTTGCATTTCGACATCAAAGACCTATGAAGTAGGTCGGGAGGGGGGCGGGGGGAATAAGGAGGGAACCTTTTACTTATGACTGTTACGGTCTCTTCCAACACTTTCGAGAACGTATTTAAAAATACCTGTTAGCGCAGATCCATAGGCCCAGGCATAGCAAAAGAGAAAAGTCTGCTGGAACCATGTTTGATTGAAATTTTTTTGTTTTTCCAAAAAGTGTAAAAAGAACCTCGATAACATCTGAAATGCAAAAGCAAGAAAGTTAGAAACCAGGCACTAAGATAGTCACATCAAAACAGCTCCAATCATTTATTTGCTAATACCACTACCATGCTTACCCGATATTGATAAATGTTCGAAGTGGATAACATGGATTTACATTCCGCTAATATTTCCAACGTAGGCGGAACCAACCACTCGACCATCTCCTCATACAACGTCATATATATATCGTTTAAGCCAACATTATCCAAAAGCACATTCAGAAAACTGCGATGAAATGTCTGCCAGCCCAACTGAGCTGGTTCCATGTAAATCATCCCGCAACGTGACACCGTCGCCGGCGATGCTTGCTCCAGATCGGCTGGCTCGAACATCATGTTCATCATTTTTGTCATCTGTATTATCTCACCCGACATCAGACAAAGTTTCTTGTTATCGTCCAGCACCGTGTTTAAATTCTCAATCCACACAGCATCAACGGGTCCATCGAAGAGGACCCAGTTACGTTCATTTTGTGGGGCAGTCGCCTGTTCCCGGAACGTCTTCGCCAGCACACCGTCGTACCACTCATGTGAAACGGGATCAAAGCGGCCATACAGCTGACCCATTGTGATGGCCTTCGGATTAATGATCCGATAGTTGGTTGGGTACTCCACAAGTGTGGACTTTTCATCTTGGTTAACACAACGTAAAGCTACTGCCAGAATCTGTGGAATATTTTATGGATTGTGAACAGAAAAATAAGACATCAGAACGAATCCTATCTTCGGCCTGTCCGAAGCCGAAATACCCCACACCCACACACTCTGTGTGGCCTACAAAAACGTGATCGGACCACGCCTATGATGTGTGTTTTAATAAGTATGTAATATTCTGCGCTAATTGCTTCGAATGAAAGTTCATATTGCGAAGTATGTAGTATTGTCTACTATTAAAAAGCATATACTGCAGTCGTAATGAATTTTGCACCTATTCCAAAAAAGGCATCGTAGCTTTTCAGGACCGCATTACGAAAAGCTAGTTTTTACCCAGTATGGCGCTCGATAAGAAATAAATTCATTTTTGCGTACAGACGAGATTTACGGATCTTACGACTTTCTTTTTCACGGTACGCGAGATGATTAATTTTGCTTTCTCTCTAAAATTAAGAAAATTGATTTTGTTTTGGAGCGACTGATGTTTTGGTAATTATTTCCAACTATAGAAAAATAATTTATTCATAAAAAGACAACAAAATAGGACTGAAGTCACAAGACAGACACAGACTTGACAGACACAAGATTACTTCAAGGATTCATCATACAGAACAAGTTATCAAACTGTAAAATTCTTCGATGGTTCCACAACGATACGATGGACGACAACGAAAATTTAAGGTCTTTTTCATTCCCTTCCTTTGAATTTTCCAATCCAACCAACCAATTTGTATAACGAAGTCGCACAATAAGTAATTCAGTAATACTAATACATATGTAATTCAGTACCCTTGACCGCAATCATTGATCTCCCATCTCTATAGTCGAATAGAAGTGATTCCTTAATTTTATTCACCTAATCCAACATACGAGTATCTTGCTTTTTCTTTTCGCAGAGGTCATGAATAATTTCGTTACGGGACCAGCGACACTTTTATTGATTTGGATCGATAGCACTGAGCATATGGCATAGATTTGAGGATTTGGCATAGATATGTGGTACTTTCACAAATGGTCGAAAAGGCCACAAAAGCCGAAGTTTATAGATAACTAGAGTAACCCTGCCCGCGTTGCTGGACAACACAATAACATACGTTTACGTCTTTGTATTAGAAATGAAATTTTCTAGAAATAGTAGGCATTTTCCAGAAAAAGAAGTGCAAAATAATATAAATTTTTTAAAGTGAGAACATCAAAAAGGAAAAAATTTATTGCAGAGCCGGTGGCCTGTCCCGTTCATTGTTACGTTCACGACCTCTTCTGTTTCTAACTCTCACACTTTCAATACGTTCTTCTCTTTGTTCTTGATTTTGATTTGATCTTGATCGTGAAATTTTTCGATGTTTTTTTTTTTATAAACCATCAGTGAAAGTAGACCTTTCCAACGCATGTACTCGTTTGAAAATCGGTTGAGTGGTTCTCGAGTTATAAAATCACGAACATAGGACAACTTATTTTTATATATATAGATTATACACTTTAAAGTTTAAACTAAACCAACCTGATAAGCTGTCGTTTTGCCGCCCATTGGCCCGCCCACCATCATGAGTCCATGTCGCACCAACAGCATCTCATAGATCTGTAGGATTTTCTCCATGAACCATGGCGTGGCTTGTAGATTCCGTTGTTCAAGATTTATACGCAACCATTTGACGAGGTCATCGCGCGATGGCTATATATAGTAAATAAAACATATAATAATAGCAACATATGTATGTATAAGGGAAGGAGAAATTCCTTTTTAGAAAGCTTGTAGAAGTCTTGGCTTTAGTTTCTGACTTAAATTTTAAACAAATACCTCTGGCAAGTCGGTGCCCGGAAAGAGATCGGTATAGATGCCAATGAAGAGGGAAACATCCTGCTCCAAGAACTTTGGTAAATTGACATCAACGATGGCGCGTAGCACAATCTGAGCCTCTGGCAGGGTGGTGTACAAACGGCGCAAAGAAGCGGATGCCAGCAGCACTGATTTTACAGCACGCATTCCTGTTTTACACCAAATAAAATATTATTCTTGAAAATGTTGCTTTCATTTTTCATTTTCAATAATTCCGAACTCTTTTTTAGGACATTCTGCAAACTCTCGAATTTATAGAAATTAGTGAAACATAAAATATGTATATATCTATCATCTACTTTCTTGGATTAAAGTCCTCTTTTAAAAATAAAATAAAATTTCTTTTTGAGAAGTGAAAAGGAAATATTTTCCTTTTACTCTTTGCTATATTGTATTTCTATCATCCAATACAACTTGTTGAGAAACTTGTAAAATGTTATCAAAACATGTAGAGAGATACCCGCATGTGATATCCTTGTTAGCCGATCTACTCGCACTCAGTGCTAAATGTTAGTACAAATAAAAAACTACGAATCCGAAGACTCAGATCCTGGTATCCGGCAAATAAAATAAACTTTGCGGAAAATATCCTCTTATAAGCAGAGATACAAAGAAAGTTTCGGAGCACTACAAGCAGCAGGATATATAAAATCAATATCAAATTACAAATTTTCCAAGTAAGGTTAAGAGACAACAAAACGCAGAACGTTCATCCAAATACTTATATATGTAAACAAAGAAACAAACACACCATAGATATACACACACAACACAATTCAGGATAGAGCATGAACTCATGAGAGAGAGAGAGAGAGAGAGAAGTTCTTCAATTCATATCATGTTCGATTGAGGTAATACGAAAAGTTTACAGTTACACTGAGAAGTAAAAATAAAAGTATGTGGATGATGACTTCAAGCAGAGAAACACAAAATATGATGTGATTCGTGATCATATTGTTTAGTTACATCTTGTTTAATAATAGTTTACCCTGTGGAAACCCAAAATCAGTTCACAATTCCTTGGAATCACTCAGATGAATTGAAATATTCAATTAATTGTTTCCCGACAGAAAGGGGATTAAAGGCGAGAGTGTAAGCCTTAATTTACATTTAAATTTCTTCGAATGATTCAGATTAGTATATCCGGACTGAAAAAATAGGAGGCTTTTATTAAGTCTTCTCTTAAGATTATTATTAATCACAGAATTATAAAGACACTCCGAGAGATCGGTTTAAAGATCGGAACAATAAGTATCTTTTGTTAAGTACAGCAAAGCTTCGATATTTAGTAAACTGAATTCAAGAATATAAGAAATTGAATTCAACAATATTTACGGAAGAAAGTACAATTGTGAAGACCGAGAGATGAAGAGAATCGAATCAGAGAAGCTTAAAGAATAACACGAACCAGTTGATCTCTCAATGATCCAAGAAAAACAGAGAGAAAGAGAAGAAAGGTATTCTTATATACGAATATAAAATTGAAGAGTGAAAATGAGGAGATAAGAGGTCTTAGCAAGAGGAAAAGGAAATTTTCCACGAGTACAAGAGGTTAACGATACTGTATGACAATCCTTTTCATAAAACATATATAATAGTATATATGTTTGAACTCTGAACTATAGATTCTCGGTCTATAGTCACAATCGTAATGATTTCTTTTGTAGAGTAGGATGGATGAGATACTTACCATAATCGTAATGAGATTGTGATGATAACTGTTCCGAACACAGTTTATATGTATGAACAATTTTTTGAGCCAAAACGCGAGCCTCGTCAAAACCGTTTGAATAGAGGGTTATTTCGCCAATCATAGCGTAATCAGGCACCATCATGGCCACCGTACGGAAGAGTACCTTCAAGTTGTCCGGTAGCTCTGTACGGCCAGCATAACTGTGAAATAATGATGTTCAATTGTAGAGTCTATAGTACATTAATAGACAATATAATATATAAATACATATGTATAAAAGATTGTATAAGAGATCTCTGTACTACAATATATAGATTATATAAGAGCTAACACTTTGCTTTGTGGATTGTATAGAAATGTTGAAAATATATGTAAGTAATTAATTAATCTTAACTTTTAATAACCTCTTTTAAAATTCAATAACATTCACAACACAAATTTTAGATCATTCATAATGCACTCTATTCTCAGTCATTCCGTTTTCAATGCAGGTAAGTTTCTTTTAATCAAAGGAATTCATTATTCATTGCAAAACCTGCGTCTTAAAAAGCGACTTCAAATACTAGTTTTTCTTTCTACACGAGTATTTTTCAATCAACCCATTTTCCTATTTCCATTCTATGTACGGTGTATATTTTTCTTCTGTACTCATGCTGAATGGTAGAAATAGAAAATTGTTGGATAATGTTTTACTTTGCGTTGCATTTCTTCCTGCGACCTACTCGTATATTTTCAATTCTCGTATAAGTTCAATTAAAGGTTTCCTTTTAAAGATTCTTCCTTTATTGTGCAAATTTCTTTCACGTTTGCGAACATAAAAGTAATTCTAAGTTTTCAATACTGATAAATGGCTCAACTCCAACCACAACCAGCAACTTGTCGAGTCCTTGCCACAAACTCAACAAAGGCTATATTGGGTTTTTTCCTTTCGTTCTCTATTTTTTATGCATATTGATAGGATACACCAACGCCAACGCGTACCTACAACGCAAACGTATTCACAGTATTCACTGAGTCAGCAGATGGAAAAATAATTGTATTCAAATTGCGCCAGCAAACAACCAACAACAAATAGAAAGAAACTTTTGCATTTTAAAGCAAACGACATGCCAGTCAGTCGCCATCCTCTCCGCCATCCTCCCTACCATCGCGTGAGCCATCCAAACGCATGCGACGACTACACCTATAGTACGATCCACACACACACACACACACACACACACCAACAAGATTGTGAAAGAGAAAATCTGCCAACATGTGCCCAGAAACTTACCCAGGATTCATGGTAATGAATACGCAACAAGTTGGATCCAATCTCAGCATCGTATCTTCAAAGAAGAATTTCACAACCTTTCGAGCGATGGCTCTTTGTATGGTTAGAATCTGTTGAGCCACCACAGACAACACTTCCAATTCAATGCGATTGAATTCATCGAAACATGCCCAGGCGCCAGACTGTGCCAAGCCCTACAACGAGAGGAAGAAGGTTTAGATTTCCATAAAAAATATCCTTCTAATATAAAAACCATCACATTTCCGACGAGGGAACTTTAATGAATGACTGAAACTATTATGAATGATTCATTAAATTATTAATAAATTATTCACTTCTAAAGCCCTTACATTTTTATATATGTATATAAACTTCATATAAGTTTTTCTATGAATTTGTAATGGACAAAAGTAGGTATGGAACAGGTATAGAAAGAAAAGCTCTCCCTGTCTCTATCTGTAGTAATTACAAATAAAATTATTACAAGAATTTATTGCACTATTATCGCAATGAAATTTGGGACAAATATTCATAAGTAAATAATGGGATGTAATCAATAATTTGAACCCTACCACTTTGGGCACTATGCCTCTTAAACAAATACTCATACCTTTGAATAGATGTACTCGTAGATCGATCGATAGACGACTAAGCAACGATAATTTAATATCCTGGCTTCGTATCTAGTATTAATACTATAATATATAATAGTCTGACATGTGGTATGGTAGAGTATATCTACTAAAAGATTAACATTGACCTAAGGAGAATTTGGACAGAAAAGAAAGCCGAATTTTTAGGTTTTCGGCGAGACTATATCTGAACTGATTCAGTTCACTCCCTCTGATTAATGTTTAGAATATAACACGTAAAGAAAGAACAACAATAGCAATAAAGTATTCCATCATTATTCTGCTTTAGAATGAAGTTAAATGCAGGTCGAGAGGTTTTCTAACGTACTTTTATTTTTTTACGTATTTTACGTATTTTTATTACCTTGAAAAACTTGCCCAACGCTTTGTAGTCCAAACCGTCGGAACAGTTAAATACCACACACTTCTTTGCCACAGCTTTGGCCAAGTCCTTGCATGTCTCGGTTTTTCCGGTGCCAGCTGGTCCTTCAGGAGCGCCACCTAAGCACAATTTCAAGGCGCCCATAAGAGTTCTAAAATGGCAAACAAAATCAAATCAGCATAAATAAAAAAGGTGTCAGCGAAATTTATAAAATATTTACACCACAAAAAAATGGCTACTTGGATTTGGCAATTTTCACAGCTCTGTATTATTATATGTATGTATGTGTATACGTATGTATGTATACATGTACATGTAACTGGTATATCGGGCCTTGTTACGTGTGTGTTGCCTACGGTTTTCCTGTCACAAAATTGATTTATGAAATTTATCTGAAAAGCCATTAAAAGATTTAATAGAGTACTTTTTTGTTGTTTATTTAGCAGATTCCAGAGAAGTATTTTTGCTCGTTTATTAAAATTCGATTTAATGGAAAACGTAGCGTGTTTACTTTTGTATGGTCGTGTTGTGGTTATTTTTGATTTTTTTAAACTTTCTACTTTTTATTTTTTTTTACCACCCCCTTTACTCTGCTCAATTTTTTTTTCTTTTTTAACGCTTACGTTTTGTTTTGCAATTTTTTACTTTACTCAACTGCAGATTTTCATTGGTTGTTATTTTCATAGAAACAATTTTTGACTCTGTTTCGGAATACGAAATTCCTTTTTTTCGGAGTTCTTCTGGTACCCACCTGTAGCAGCGGTCCGTCAAAGGCGTTACAACCAGACGCGGCAGATTGCCCAGGTACTCCATGCCGTACTTGACATCCGTCACAACCATACTGACGCATACGTAATCGTCTTTTTCTGCAAACGAAAAGAAAAATAAACAAAGAAAAGCCAACGGTGAAAACCTCGATTTAATTGAAGAAAAAAATAAATGAAACTCAGCGTATTAAATTTAATCCTTACGCCTGAAACAAATGTTTTCACAAATGTGCATGCTTCAACCAAAAGTTTTTCGAAAAAAGTAAGGAAATGCTTTTGACAGAAACTGATTAATGAGTGGGTGGAGGAGAGGATCGAGAATGGACGGAGTGACAATTCAAGGAGCGGATGGTTGGATGGTCGGAAATGATTTCATCCTGTGAGAGTGTATTTATATAATTTCCTTCACTACGTACTTCACGTGATGTGTTTGTACGTAATAAAGGCAGGTTACAGAAGATTATATAGTTGATTTTTCAAACCATTCAGAGGACTATGAAGGGTTCTTGTATGGTTCAGCGAGTTTGAATTAACAACGTTCGAAGATATTTAACCGTAGTTAACACATTCGTTTTAACATCGTACTTACTGTCGTCAAGCCTCCAATAGTATCGCAACTGTGAAATCCAGTCGAACTCGGTGGTTGTGGACACATCCACGTCCACCATATATTTGACAACATCGCGTGCTGTAAATGAGATGAGATTTAATTGAAGTGCTTTTCTATTGCAGCGTTGCGTCGAGTTGTGCTCCTGCTCACCGTGTACATCGAGTACAATTAATGCCTCGATGGTGATGCGCGTCCCGCTGGACAAATCTGTACGCACCAAGTGTACCAGTTGACCGATTTGTTTGGTGCATTTTTGCAGATACTCTGGCAGTTGACATTTTTCAATTGCGTCCTCCACCTGAATGGATTGTGATTTTGATTCGATTTTCATTTCATGGTTGAGTATAGAAAACTACGACATGTACCTCGCTTGTCCAGGCCATGCAGGATATGCCTTGCACCACTTGACCGGGCCATGCAGTTACCCACCGGACACGCTCCACCACCGCATAATCATCCCACGCTAGCCTCATCTGTTCCTGGACACTATCTAACATCGTCGATTCAACTTCCTTGAGCCAAATCTCAACCAGTCCCTGTTGAAACATTAATTTAAGTTTGCCGTTTTACTCACTTGAACTTAGCTTGAATTCGCACTACGAGTGTGCGAATATCGAAAAATATATAGGTCATTATACTTGAACTAACATTAGCTCTCTGTGGATTGATTCTACGTAACAAACGGACGCGTTCGCCTTCATCCGAGATCATTTCGGTGATTTCCAGGGTGTCCTCAAACGTCAACGCAGCAATCTGCAATAAAGTTATTGCAAACGATCAGGTCGGCTATGTATATATAGCGACATATGTATATAGCTCTTCCATCGGCTTGACTTACACCCTCGAAACACTTCTTTAAATGTGGCTGCACACGCATCGGATCCTTGGTTTCCGATAGAATCTCCAGCAGCTCGTCGTTGGACAGGAAGAAGAAACGCGCAAAGAAGAGCCGCTTCTGTTCCAGATATGTATTCAAACCTTTCTGTACGCTTTCCAAATCCTCAACGGCTTTAAGGAACATTGGTAACATATCCGGATACGCTGTCGCGGCGAGTACATGCAGATCAAGTCTGGTATGACGCATTATTTTGCGCCATGTTTTGTCCACCTTGAAAATGTTATTCGTATCTTAAATATGGGCTTTCAATTTTTCTCTATTATTTTATTATTTAAAAAATTCTGTGTCATTATAAAACATTTTCGTGGTCGAATAACTAGTATTGAATGTGAGTAATTTATTCGAATCTTTATGTGTTCGTAGATTATGTGATGCACGTGGTGAGGTTAGGTTAGGTTAGGAGGGCGTGTGATGCCGTGAGAATCACGTTTACTGGAGCCAGATGATATACGTGGTTATAAAGATACACAGCCAAAAATTGGAGCTTTCAGGACTCTTTGATTTGAAGATTTCATTCGAAGACTTCATTTCAGTCAAGCTCATGTCCAGCTGTTATAACAGATAAACCTGAATGTCTCCGAATATACATGTACATACGTACACGAATATACATGTACGTGTACGAATACTCGCATAAACATATGTACGAGTATGTAGTATGTACGATGTACATACATAGCTAAGAAAAGAAATAAAACTATTGTCTCTACTTTTATAACGAAGCCATTCATATTCGACCCAAAGTATGTAGTTCTGGAGCTCTACAAGTCTAACTTACCGCTTTGAAATTTCTACCCTCGACCGGCATTTGCCGCATGATATCTTCCGAGCTGAAAATCGGTTCCAGATACATCCATGTTACCTGCACCTGCGTCCAGGAATCAATAATATTCTGTATCATTATCAAGCGATTTTCCCAATCATCCGCTTTCGATCCCAGCGCCACTATGAAGGGTGATCGTTTCATCGCTTGTGTACGCATGATGTGATCATCCAACTGTGTTTGGATATCATCAAGTGAGGCCAGAATATGTGTATCAGTATCACGATATTGTATCAATTCAAATTCAACATCTAGCCAATCGCGTTGCATGGTGTTCAACAAGGTATTCAATTCGTACTCCTTGCCGGCGGCATTTGAGATTTCCTCCAACTGCGGAAGGATGCTTAAGATGTCCGCATCGATCATATCCTTCAAAGTGGGGTATACTTCGGGACCGCATGGACGACCAAGCTGATCTGCGATTAACTTCCAATGCCGTTTCTCTAGACCCTTGCGGCAGATGGCATCGAGCAATGGCAAAAAAAATCGGAATTTTTCAATCCGAGCACGAATATCTTCAGCCGCATGCCTGGCTGTAAAATTGGTACTCAATTGTCGCGTTAGCTTGTACATAATCTGTGACAAAATAAGAAGCAGGGCCAATGTAAGAGGAAGTATTTTAAGATATCAGATGATTCTACTGACCTTGTGCATGTTCTCAACCTCTTCCAATATGACATCTGCATTCAGACATATGAACCTTCCATACATCCTGAAAACACATAGAAATAATGTAAATTCATAGATCGAATTACTATATAAATTTAGATATACATATATATTTTCATACTTGTGTTGTTCCAATTTCATCAATTAATCTGTTTACCTCATGAGATATTTATAATTGCTTAACACTTAAACACTTCATACCATATCTGATGATCCTTTTCGAATTCGTATGCTGTCTTCCATAACCTCTCTATAGGTTCCATTTTTTCAACTATAATCGCTAAAGCGGGGAACGGAGACACATCGATTTGTAGCAGCTGCTCGTCGGTATTAATTGATTTTGCTTCGCGACAAAGACTCTGGGAATGAAATTCATTTAATTTTATTTACCTTACACAATCATATAGTAATCCCCCTTACAAAAATCACTGCGTACAATTCGTTCACCTCGTCAACGCGCTCTTTAAGATCTCTCAGTGTAAGATTTTCCGGCGCTTCTCTTAGTCGGAAACCATCCATGCGGCGCTTTTGATAGGCCACAAATCTTTCAAATTCAACTCTTTTTTCACTATAATAAAACTTTCTTAGAAAACTTACTCTAGCTTCAAATTATATTTCATAATATAACGTAGTTTAAAACTTTCAGTAAATTTCTGGTTAATAAGCTTTTTGGAGACTCTTAAAGCTCTATGCATTCTACAGCTTAATAACACCCTAATGACTCTCATAATACAAATAGCATAAATGGAGGCTTTTAGGATTAAAATTCCGGGGTTAAGTTTCCAATAAAAAAACTTAAAACCAGAAAAAGTTGGCCGAAGCTGGATTATAATCGTGCTTTAACTGATAACCTTTAGAAGAAAATCCAGCACGCTTCTATGGACTTCAAATTACGAATTTATGGGATGTTATGTTGTACTGAAATATACAGATCACACCCAATCGTGGATTATAATACAATATTGATACTACGACTACTGGTTTGACTCAGTTTGTCTTTGTACTAGTGTCATAGTAATTTTATACAAAGAAAATGTTTATAGGGTATATAATGCAACATTCAGCGAACCACGCCCGCTATTTTCAGGGTGGATAATATTCTATACCTACATATGTATCTAGGCTATAAAAATAACAAAAAATATCGCATTTTTCTCGAGCTCGGAAACTGGGTTAATTTCTCTCGTCTCTTAATTTCACTTCAAAACTTTTGTTCTTTCTGTTCAAACTAAAAACTATTCGAACTAAACCGTGTATGCTTTTTAAACTCATACTTTACCGTAAAGCATTCTCAAGCTTATCACGTACAACATTCAATCGTGCCGCACTCAAATCCAAAACAGCGTCAAGTTCAACGGGCAATACAAAGGTACGTGAATTGAGATGTATTTCATTCTCTGTGTAGAAAAATAAATTCTTCTTTAATTAAAAACGTGAAATTAACCATTACTATAATTGATGGGAAATAAGAAAGGAGAAAAGGTCGAATATACATACACATATTTCGAGAATTACGTAAAATCACTTTGCTTACGATTACGATATTAAGGAAATTACGAGTAATGGCAAAACTTTGTACGTTTTCAAAATACTAAGTTTACGCCTTACGAACTAATAACTTCATGACAACTTACCAGTCAAGAAGGCATGACTTAAGAGGAATACGACACGCTTTGACACAACTTTAATCTCATCCTTCAATTGAAAGATACGTTCATCTCGACATTCGCTCAGATAGTTTTGAAGTGTCACCACTTCGTATGTTTCCTCTGGACGTTCACCAGCCCTCATGGACATTCGCTCCAAAGAATCACATATGCTATAACAACAACAATAACGGTTACAACAACAGCGATAACATATGCATATCCTCAATATTACGAAGTTCAAATTATAGGGAAAATAAGTTTTGAATAACTTAAAATGACACACAAAGAGTAAGTACGCTGTGTAGTGCTGATGATGATGATGATAATGATGATGATGATGTTGGTTATGTTGGTTCAACAGCAACGTCCCACTGTTTTATCACATGAACTTTAATTGTTGGGTCGGTCGGCCGAATCGTTGATTATTAAGTGTGTGTATGTATGTCTTGTGTCACACCCTTTCAGTGAGTGCTCTTGATCTAAACAACATTCAAGGATTTTGAAGGATTTTATAAAGCAAGTACGATAAGTAGTACTTTCATCTATAATAACAAACTCAACTTTAATATAGTGTGTAATGTCAATAGTTTATAATGTCTAATTTTTGTTTCCGATGCGAATTTAAATATTTACCCTAATTTGATGACACCTTTGAATAGTTTAAGAAGAAATCGTATTATATATTAAATCTTACTTACGCTCGATTGACAGTCAAATTTAGTGCCCTGTAGAAGTCCGTAATTAAATTATAAACATTCTTAATCAGCATCTGTATCGACTTCTTCACGTGTCGATTGTCGAGCATGAATAAATTCATTGGAACGAAATCGCGCAGAAAATAAGTATCATCGATGAGTGCGCGTAATTTTTTCATTAAATCCTCGATGGGCTATGATGAGAAAGAAGGAGGCGTGGAGGAAAGAGGAAGGATATCAAGTAAATGTAAAAAATTGTAAAGTGAAAATGCTATTAAAATGAATTTCATTAGTTATTAAATTGATATTTCAAATGGAAGTAAATAAGTGGAAGGACAGGTTCGTGATTCCTATTTATACTCGGTCGAGGACGTTAAACAGTAAATATATGCATGTGTATAATAAAACAGAATAATAAAACAAATAAAGATAATCGGTGATAATCATCAATATAAATCAATATCAATGTAATCCATACAAACATCAATATAAAAATGTACATTTTCGTCATGACCGAAAATTGAAAAATATGCCGATTTAAAAAATACTTGATTAATATGGAACGAGATCAATTGTAATCAAATTATAATAAAACAACAACGAAAGTCCAATAGTTTCAGATATTTTTCATTATGATATCAATAAAATCAAATATTTTTTACTCGTTTCAATATCGCATCCCACTGAGTGTAGGGTACCAACATTGTTGTCATTGGTGTTTCAATCATAAGTAGTAATTATCACTTGAGTAATTATGGAGTTATTAGGGTTTGTTAGGGTTTGATAATTTAACCCTTTGATCAGTAATCGACTATAGGAACTTCAGAAATATTACGAAATATGTTTTAAACATTCAGATAGAAAGGGTTGCTTTTGGAATATAAAAGTTGGATCTCCAGAAGTAAGACAGCTCATTTATATTGCGTGTGCACTTGCAACGGGTTCAAACGAAATTATGTACTTCCATATATGTATGTATATATGTATGGTAAATATGTAGAAATGACCCTAAATATCTGAATTGTCACAATGCTGTGTACAATCGAGGCAGACGTACATAAGTCGAGAAAATCTACGATATGTATGTATGTGTATATAAGCATTTTTGCATAAATGGCGGATAGATACATACATATGTCAACATGTGTACGAATAGAATGAGGCACAGCAACAATATTCCAAATATTTAATTAGATTCCAATTTATATGTGCGGAATTCAAATATGCGTTCTTTATACTATGTGAATAAAAATCCTTCAGTTTGCAAGAACAAGCGTATGTATTTCCAACAACAAGAACAGCGACGGTGAAGGAGAAGAGGACGAAGTAGAAGAATCCCCAGGATGTTTATTAAGCTGACTATGATTATGATGAGAATTATGCTGCTGATGATGATGAATTTGACGATGATGACGATGATGTAGCAGCAGCAGCTTTTATATACGAGTATGTGTGTGTTTAACTCGATGTCTGTGCAAGAGTCCGTCTTGATATACATACGTCTAAGGGACAATCTGTCTCCTCTGTCTCCCTGCCTGTCTGCTTCTCTGTCATAACGCAATTTTATGTTAATTTTCCCCTTCACTGCGTTCACATTAAATTGAAATAAAATAATTAAATTCAGTTCTTGACTACAAATTATTATACCCGTAAATACGTCTTTGAATAAAATTTTAACCTTTTTCAAAATTGTAATCTGTTTCAAATATCTTCCCCTTAATACAATACATATGAAATATATAAAACATTGTATTGTATATAAAAAAACTATAATAAATTATATTTGAACTCCGACTCGTATTCATGCTGAAAATTAGCTTTTAAATTATTAAAAAGAAGGAATCTCTATAGAAAGGATTTTGTTTTAATGATTACGATGGTCTGTCAAAATAAGCTGTCATTCTATCGTATTATTCCCAATTTATGATCAATTTACGATTATTACAATCATCGAAATCGCTTCAAATTGAATAACTCTAACAATGGATACTATAAACCGGAAGACTTGGAGAGACCTCAAATAGATGGCATATGTAAAAGTGGGCGGTCCACACCTACCGTTGGGTGAGTATATAATATTGATCCTAGATATAAAACACTAAATTATTCTGCCTAACTCACTGCCAAAGACAATCTATATACGAAAATCTTTAATAAGGTGTATTATATAAAAGTGGGCATATCACACCCATTCTTGGCTAGATTTCCGATACAGCTCATTCCGAGCAACGCAGAACCTGTCTTGAGACGGTGTACAGTAGGAATTGAAGTCACATAACTGTAACTCGCCGAACGTCGGTCTTTCGTCGATTGGGATCTGTTGGAATTACAATTTTTGGCTTAACATAATCAGATCACAGACAGATTTCCCTATATTATACAGACTTCTGGAGCCTTTTAATGATGTATTCTTTATATTTCTATGCGAATGTCAAGATGTAAGCGAACTTTATGTAAATGGTATCTATTTTTACGAAGATTACAGAGATATTTTTCAGTGAAAATATATCTTTTTGCTTAAAAATATCGATGAAAATTTTCAAGTATGAGTTATGAATTCTGACAGGTTTTGGTATTCATCATTTAAATTGTTTTTGCAAAGTGATTCACGAGAATTTCATTTATACTGCTGATGGCTCTTGTCAACGCATCTGTGATTTAATCATTTATTTACGCTGGACTCACTCTTGAAGAAGAACGAAGAACGAAGTTCCTTCTACTCTTATCTCCGTTCAGTGTTCAGCGTTCAACGTTCCGTATACATTTCCAAGTAGCAGTCCCCCGAGAATGGGCTACATTGATTACGACTGAGAGTATTTCAGTGATTTCACGTAGAATTTTTTCGCTGGAATCGGGGAGCTCATATTTACTTGCTTTTTACGATTTATTATGTATTCATAAAATATTTTACATTTTCAATGATAGCTGATGACACCCAAAGTGGAAAAATATCGCAAAGATGCCAAGAAATGTTTATGAAAACGCAAATTCAAAGAACGTTCATAACAAGCTGTCATGATATGATGACTAACTAAAAGATGGAATGTTCTGGAATGAATACAGGACTGAATAAAATAGGGGGGAGAAATTTAAGGTTTCTTCCAATTTTACACACTTTTTCTGGTGAGTTTGCAAGCTTTTATGCAACAAACTCTTGAACAACTACAACAACAATAACCGAGTGCTGCTGAGTGCTGCACAAAAACCAAGGACCATGGAGCGAATCATGATATACGATGAGTAAAAATTTTGACAAATTTTAAATAAAATTGAAGATTCTGAAATTCCAAAAATCCATGTTATGTAGAATGGATTTCTATACATGTACTATATTCTATAATTTGTATATTATATAGAATATACTCTATAGTTTCTACATTCTGGAAATATAATTCAAATTACAAATTATGTAGCACTTGAAAACCTATTCAATGCTTTCATGTTTGAATGCATTTGATGCATCGTTTTCGTTCCATACCATCCAATTAATTATTTTCATCTTTTGCTTCACTGTTCACCCGCCCGATTTGCCCTGTTGCATTAAACTCACCGGCAGCTCCGGTATCGTTGACTGACAGAAGAGCTTTTCTGCCACCAGCATCATGTTGTTGGTCAGCAGCAGGTTGTAATACTTGTAGATGGGTCTCAGGTACACCATCGGTCCCTCATAGTTGGCCATCACAATGGTGGTCACCTGCCTGTACAGCTTCCTCATGTCGCAGTGCGTCTCGTCCAAACAGTGCAAGTACCCGAAGGTGTTCGGATCTGATGGCGCGGAAATTCATGAGGACGAGACGATTCCGTTTGTTTTCGATATACGAATACCGTATGCAATGGAAAGTTTATAAAATATTTGAGTAATAAAAGGGCTAAAGAAGCAACATAAACAACTTTTAAGATTTTGTGATAGTATGAAGTACAGTATGATAGGCAAGAATGTAGATAATATGGTATGTGTGATAGAAGACATGTTTGGGAATCGACCATGACATGTGTACGGGTTGAAGGAGGTGTGTGTTGAAATTAAATTTAATTTGCTTTCATTTGAAAAGTGAAAATTACCCTTTGACATGACGTACTCAAGGCGTGGAATTTCATACCCGACACGTAGTATTGTTTGAAAAATCTCGATGAAGAAATCTGGCAACTCTGACAAGTATGGAAACATAAAAAAGCGGCCAGTATTATCAATCAGAAACTGCGTGTGCTCACTGATCTCCAGAGGTGGCTGAAATTTTGTTGTTTTAGTTTATAGATTGATAATAACTGATCAAATACCAGTAATTTTGAGGCATTGCCATTTGTAAACTTTACTTTAAGTCCATTTGCACTTTAATTGTTAAAATACTACACCAAAGTGGAGCAAGTTGCAAATAATCGATTCTCCGAAAAGTGATTCGATTTACGGAATGCATCGAGTTGCGTTAAACACTTACCACTTCGGCTGAAATAAAAGTCGGTGTATAGAATGGATCCGCGTCGTCATGCTCATTGACTTTATAAACCTCAGATGGTTCAGCGTCCCGCGGCACGCCATCGTTATCAAAATGAGCACCGATCACCGATACGACGAGTGAGAAAAAGGGTCGTCGTTTGAGCTTCGGATCGAACCTGTCGTACTCCTCTATTTCGTTGCCTTTCTAAAAGGAGGGACACCAGCTCATTACAAGAATACAACTGAATTGAAATCTCTACATCAACATGAACAACATAAACGCCAACCCAACCCAACATCATCACCATCGACATCGACATCGACATCGACATCAAATACAGCTACAACACTCACTCACCGCATACTTGCTGAGGGTCCTGAACAGGTATGAGATACTCCTGGTGATGAGTCCTTGCAGCTGCAGTGACATTAAAGCATGAATACAATTGAAGAGTATCGCCGCTCGGCCGCCGTAAGACTGGTTCTTGGCCACCATATCCTTCCATGTGTCTTTCATGATATCCAACATGTCTGCACATCGTGGCAACCAATCGTTAACTAGCAGCTAATCACGAAATAAACGACGGAAAGCACAAACCAAGTTGAACAACCTCGACGACCAACTAACAACGAGAACTTCAAACTTACGTCTCGAATATTGTCGCAGCTTGCTTTTACAAACTCCATCAGGTCTTCCGCCGACATCGGCGTTTCAGCTACCACCACCATCGAGAGGTCCACAATCACCAGGTTATTGTATCTATTCGAATCGGAGAAGTTTTAATTGATTCGTCGCCCATGCTTCACATGCAATCAACTTACAGCTGCTGCCAGAGTAGCGTAAGCCCACGCAAGATTGGATGTGTGGTCATCAGGACCTGATCCAGGCGGTTGCGGGCTACCTGCACATTCGCCTTCCAGGGGACGGGGCCATGAATCGGCATGCGGGGGAAATCTGGCGGCTCCAACTCGAGCTGTAGGCGTGTGCGTTCCAAGGGAGACCTGAAGACGACGGAAGGGCACGTATGGCGACCACACGTTTTTGTGGTGAAATTTAGTGCATTAATTGGGACAACGGGAACAGATGCTTTCGCACAGAGTGTTCTCGACAAAATGAAATAATGTACTGTAGACGAATACTCACTGGAGCAGGTAGCGCAGGAAGGCGCGTTTCACACTATGACGAAAGTCCTCCTGCAGATCTATCAGACAAACCATGATTAACGCAGCGTATGTTTGCTTCACACGATGGTCCGGTTGGAAGAAATAATCCAGCAACATCAATTCCGGGTAAATGTTCGGCCACATTTTCTTTAATTAAATGAAAAACTTTTACTCATTCGCACTTAATTTAGTTTGAAGTACAATAAAAAAAATAATGATGAAATAAAAACATGGATTGGAAAACAATCAATCATGATGCTCCATTAATTTTAAATTTAATGGAAAAACTTCCGATTAGTTAGTTGCTCTTTAAAATCGATTGAAATTTAGAAATGAAGAGATTGAGGTATGTTGTGTAGAAGATCCGTTGATGTCTATTAAAGGACCTTTAATGGTAGTTTGTTGAAAGACCAAATTGATATTGTTTGAGGTCAAGGTTTAAGATGATGTATAACACAACCAATGAATGTACATATAATGAATTGAAATAATAATCGTATCCCACTGGGAAATCTAGCGAAGGCCTTTGAAAATCATGGATGATTACGTACTGATTTTGTCAATACCTACTTACGGATCTCCATTACCTCACACCGTAAGGGTAGGGGATCGAAGCGAGATTTTTTTATTGACTAAACAGTATAATTTTCAAAAATATCCACCACACTCGTACATTACATACGAAGGAGAAAGCGAATGGGGTATCCTCCACAATTCATTACAATCGAATGTGGAAAGTGGAACAGAATTGCTTTCATATGCACTACGAAGCAGCGAAGTACTCCGGGTACTATGACACGTAAGGCTAAATGTAATGTGAAAACAGGATCGAGTCAATACGGCACACAAACTGATTGTCGTCGATAATGTTATGATGATGTTTACCACTGGGATATAAATATACTCACCGCTTCTTTAAGCAGAAACTTATACGCCCTTTGAAGGAATGTATATTTCGGGTTGACTTTTGGTAGAACCTTCATAATCATGTTGGATGGATAGGTTTCGATTCTTCGTATGGCAATCTGTAAGATTATGAAAAATATAAAAACGAGGAAAGTACTTAGATACAAACATGCTAGATAGATACTATATTTTGTTCAATTTCGATGGAGGGGAGGTGGAAATGTCTGCTTTCTGAAGGAAGCAGAAATCAATGACTTTTGACATGAGCAGATTTATTGGGAGGGGGGGGGGGGGGAGGAATATCACAGCATACGTTTTAGCGTAAGCTGACACCTTTTCGACTCCAAAAACAAAAGATACGAACACTGTTTAAATGTTCACACAACAGCAACACTTCTCGCACCGCTGTCATGTTGCACGCTTCACTTTTTTAAAATTCCCTAAAATTTAATTTGAAACCAAGCATTTGAGGTGAGCTTCAAATGAGTTTATTACGAGAGCCCGTAAAAACTTTGAGGTGAACTTCAGGTAGCACGCTATTCCTTCGAATTCACTCGAAGGTGTTTGAGCCGAATAAATCATGTCCATTTTGTTGTTCATCTGCAGTTTTTATTGGTTTAGTTAGTTCTTTCTTGGCTCAACTCCGCAAAGCACGCAGAACGCAGGAAAAATAAGAGGTGCTAAAATTATGTACCAAATATAAAAGCGAATTTATTGATGTTGTTAAAATGTTCAAGGCCTATTATATAAGTTAACGGCTGGGCTCTAAAAAATGTGTTTTTTTCGTTAAATAATGTGTTCCTGTAACTTTTTTTAAAAGGCCTTTTTAATCTTAATTTCACTATTATTCACCTTTTACTCCACTAAACTTTTCAACTTACACTCTTCATCAAAGCTTTGTAACGCTTCTGAATTATTCGCGTAAATTTGCGTGAAGCTGGGATTCGGGTTCTGTGGTAATTCTGCATAATGGCATCTCTCTGGTCGTCAGGATAGACCGGCATAAGTCCTTCCAGATATTTGAATTCCCTGTAATTCATAAATAGTAGTTATGACTATATTATAAGAAAATGTCATTCAAATGAGAACTGCAGAAAATGAAGCAAGAAAATATAAACTTACTCGAGCTCCAGCCGCTTTATGTACTTAATGTAATCAGTGCCCACGACGAAGTCTTTCATTTTGTACTTCGGCTTGTCCTTGCCTCTTTCTAGCTGCAATCGTAAAAATATTTTCAATATTTTTTGCGTAATGCTTTGGTTTACAGCAACTTGCTTACCCGTCTCTTCCCTACGGACGCCTTGAGACCTAGTTCCATTGAATTTTTCCTGGTACTACTCAATGGTACTTTAGACCAGCTTGACGATAGGTCTGAACTAGTTTCTAAATGGTTGATGTTGGCCTTTTGTTCGCATTTAGCACGCTTCAAGGCGTTCTCCCTGGCTAGCCTTAGTGTCGGTTCAATCAGATCATCGATGACTTTGCCCATGCGAATCAATTCAGTCCGACACTCTAAAATTGCATGCAGAAATTGGAAAAATTGATATGGAGAGTTATGGAAGGAGAAAAATACAATAAAACTTTGTTTCTGCAGATCGGGTTCTTTTTTTGGGAACCAGACTTATGCAGTTCCAAGAATTTACGATCTACAATTGATATCAAGCGACCCAAATGACCAACGACCTGAAGGAGTCTTATTCTAGAAATTACTTTCTTAAATTGTATTCCGAATCTTTCTAGAAGATCTATTTACAGACGATCAGGTACCGATCTTTACGTAACAGATTCTAAGCGACCTTCAAACGACTTCGTATGCTTCACAGATATTATCGTATATACTCGTAAATATTAAATCGGGAGTATAACCAACTACATATAATAACTATAACTTCTGAAGTTAATTTTCGAATATATGGAATATATATCTTTCTAAGAGATAAATTCATAGACGACAAACGATCTTTGGGTTGTAATCAAAAGATCTAACAATTGAGCCTCTAATGCAAATTTAAAGATAATATAGTTTAAAGTATAGCTATATTTTTTATGAAATTTGGATTTATATCCACATACCTTCGGGAGTTCTTAGAGCATAATGATCACCCGGCTTGAACTTGGGCGGTTTTGGTGGTGTTCTGACAGCAGTTATCCGGGTTTTCGCAGCGTACGGGTTACTGTAACCACCTTCAGATCACCGATGGAAAATAAAAATTGAAAAATACTCATATTAAAGTGCAAAGATCCGAAATCAAGAAGTGCGAAGACAAACCAATAAGATCCGTGGGACTGCCGTAGAACTGTTTCACTTCGTTCGTGAGGAAAGGGGTGGTGGTGCGGACATTATGATAAAAACAGTGCATCCGTAGTTGGATGTGGGATGCGATCAATGTGCTGGTCACTTCATGAACCTTCTCTTCACTGGGCCTGGCTATGTATATACCAAAATAATATGTACATATGTATGTATATTGTATATTTATACATATATGGGAGTTAAACGACAAAGGCTTAGAATGGGTTAAGGGCAATAAAACAGGAGTTATATACAATTAAATACCTTTCATCATTTTAATGCGCATGTCTGGTGGTAACCAAGGATATTGATTACAAGCTGAAAAAAATTAAAATGAGATTTATTAAATCTTTTATTTTACGTGTGTTTTTATACAATTGACTATCAGTTAATTATTATTAAGTACGTCTGATTACAATTCATATATTCTCACATTTTTGCTATAAAAAAGTGAAAAATAAAACCACTTAAATTTCCATATATGTACCGTTGCATCGTACAAAACCTCTCCCACGAACTCCACTTCTGCGGTTAACCACCAGATCTTGATGGAAACACGCATGCCATCGAAACGAACACCTTTCTATACGATATGAACCACTGTGAATCACCACAGAAGGTGCTCACCTACTCAGCAAGTTGATGTGATTGTGGATGTGGATGTCGGGAAGACTCTTGCTGCCGGTGCGGTGAGGTGGTGCATTTATTTTATTATATTTAATAACAACAATTTATCTATTGGCTTATGTATTGTTGTTTATAAAAACTTATACTTGTATGTCGAAGTTTGTACGTCTTTGCATCTCATGCTGAGTTCTAGAGTAATAGTTAATTTAATTTTTTGCTTACTTTAATCTTTCTACCATCATTAAAAATGTAATTAAATTGGAAACTTGAACAGAAAGGAGTTCCCGTGAACTCCCCTTCAAGTTAAATAGTAACCGTAAATACCGAAATATTTTTGTACTTGAACCGTTGACATGATTGTATTTCATACACTGTTTCATTCAACTATTCACCTCTTCTATTGAAGGCGTATTTGTGCTGTTTTTTATCCTTGAGCATTTCGAATTTCTCCGACAACACGAAGTCGTCCAATCTCAAATTCCGCAGATGGTCATCATAGCAGGGTTCATATTGATCCTTTACGTTCTCCAAGTCGTAGGAATGTATTTCCAGCTCCGCGTTGCAGCGTCCAAACAGTTTGTCAGTCTGCAGGTGAGCTGAAAAGGGATGACACATTACACATGGACAGACAGATGGAGGGCTTCGCAAATGAGTGCCGCATTGTTTATATTTATTTACAGACTCTCTCGAGGATGAAATCCTTTGCTGGATCGAGTGGCAAATCATCAGGGCCGTATGTGTACTGATAGAATATACAATCGGCAAGGTTTCGGCGCCGTTGACTCCTCGGTTTCGGCTTCGGCTCTGCCTTGGCCAGTTCCGGATTGACACGCTTGCGTGGGCGTGGAGCAGTACAGTAGGGCCGCTGCTCCGGCTGAACGGGTGTCCTCTGGAACACCTTTTTCATGGCACAAATACACGACTATCCGAAGTTTAGCCCGAACTTTTAACGTAACACGCGTACTTTTCTCTCAGTTCCCCGTGTACCTCGAATTCGGTTATTTCTCTTGATCGCAATATTTGCCCTCTTACGAAATGGCTTTTAGTTTTTATATTAAAATAATTCTTCTTTTATCTTTTATATGGAATATTTTATTTTTTACAATATTTTTTCATTTCTGACAACGTCGTCGTCGTCAGTCTGGCAATGAAAAAAACTAACAAAAAAAAAAAAAACTGGCGCTCAGTTTCGCCTGCTCGGTCTCGGTGTTTACGAACGAGCCAAGTATTCCGGAAATAAACAACAGTTTCTAGTACGTTAGCAACGCGCACTCACACCACAGACGAACGGAGTGGGGGTGGGTGTACTATACAACTGTTCCACCTGTAACATGGCCAATGTATTTTAATGGTTTTGTTTCTTGTCCTTTTTCGGCTTTCCAATATTGAATATTGATGACGGCGAACTTTTTACTACCTCTTTCATGAATTCATTTCACGGACGCTTCTAGAGTGAAACGTCTGCTGAAGAGGTGTGTTATGAAAACCCTCATCTATACTCAAAAACAACCTCTGACGGGGGAAGGATTCTCCTTGTGAAATGGATCCCTCATAATATGTAAGCACACCTCATGAAAGGGCGGAATATTCTGGAGGGATGGATCCCTCATGAGACCCGTCCGAGAACGGCTCAGAAACAACGTCATAATTCTTTCTCGTTGTTCGTGTTGTTCCTCATCGACCTCTTCTGACCCCTCTCCAGTCTGCTGCGAAGTACGTCTGTGTCATATGTGCGATGAAGTAACTTTTTCTTCAATGTTGGAATTCAATATGCTGCCTGAAAATTGTACTCTACGAGTTCATATGTTGGGTAAGTTCGAAAAGTATTCAGTTCCTTTATGACAGACATGTTCAGCATGTATACTCGTACATAGATGCATATTGCAAACGTATTTGGCTATCCTGTCAATCGCAACTTTCAGCTTCTCTGCATATTCTGTGGAAAAAAAATCGAAATTCTTTTCCAAACAAATATTCCACTATGATTATCAGCTTTAATCCCAAAAGATGCCTCGGGATGAGAAGAGGATCTCAATAAGTTCAAGTAGACAGAAAATTTTAGTAAATTACGAAATTCTACAAACAAGTTATGTACAGTAAAAGTTCATATCTCAATTTAATAATATCTCAAACCATCTTCAAAGTTGTAATTGGTACTTGAATTCACAACTCGCATCGTATACTCGGGGTATATAGCCATGCCGTGTATTTTCTTATAAAGGAGCGCATTATTTTCAGTAGCACACGGGCGCCGACTGTCCCTAGGACGGCCCTCCCCATCGAGGGACGGGGGGGTCGACGATACCCATTTCTAGCATTGCAGTAATAACCCCACACACTCAAATATAAATTTTCGTCTTAGTAGTTCATTACCGAGTATTTTATTCACCCGATTATCTAAATAAATCTCTTTGAAATTATCTGACATTGTAAAAGTGTAAATTTATAGAAGTCACAATATTTTATTAATATTCTCTCTATCTCTCTCTCTCTCTCTCTATCTCTCTCTATCTCTCTCTCTCTCTCTCTCTCTCTCTCTTTCTCTCTCTTTCGCTATCGCTCTCTCTCTCTCTCCGCCCTTCTCTCTCTTTCTTAGTCTGTGTCTGTTTTTCCATCGTTTGATGATGATGTGAATGACGCGCATCATGTTAAATGATTCTTCAGATAATCAGTATCAACCACAATTGTCACCCACGCGCATACATATGTACACACACACATTCATATGGATACACAAAGGATAAACCGTTTTAATTAATTACCAATTGGTCAACAGGTGGACTGCAGGTTAACTGCTAATTGCCCAACACCGCTTGACCTTAATAATTGTCAAATATCAGTGAGTTGTGACCATTGTAATTGCGTTTGTCAAGGTGCTTATATTGATATTATATTGATTGTGACAGAGACACAGAGAGAGAGAGCGGGGGAGATAGAAGGATATTTCTGTAATAAGCTTAAAACAAAATCCTTAGTTTCAAAACCAAGATGATCCTTCTTTCGGTTTAAGAGCCGAAATTGTTGAAGTACGAGGAAGACGATATCATTCATGAATCTCGGAAAATGAGCTGACCTCCCAGTAAAATGAAACTTCACACGAAAACCAGACAAAGCTTAACTCTAAATCAGCTGGAGATCTATCCAGTATTGAACCAACGATACCCTAACACTTATGTACATCTGAAACCAGAATCGAATGGAGAAAACCGAAGGAGTCTACAATCGAAGCCTCTCCAAAATCCACATGGCTAGTGATACGAGTACATCCTGGAAAATGCTAAACATTCAATATCCCCAGAGTCAACGATGCCCGTAGTTCGATCAACGAAAGCATTTCAGATGCAAATAGATGAATAGACATATCATAAAAGCATATACATATGTTTATATAATACAATTAAATCTATTTTTTGTCGGATGTAGAATAAGATTCTTAGGCCCATGAGAACTTATAACCTGAATCTTGGGAAGATGATAGACTGGCAATAAATGAAGGGATCCGAACCATTCTCGGTTATGTTAGTTTAATAATGATTCTTAATAACGATTACGAAATTAATATCAATAACGATTACTAGAATCGCAGAATCTAAATATCTAAAAACTCATTTATCACTTATCTCTAAACTAGGTTGAGCGATATATGTACATTAATTGGATACATTAAAACTTGTCACCCTGACTCAAGCACATTTAATTTAATACACTATCATCGATCTTATACTGTATGGTATCAATTTCTTTCAACACTGAGCTATTAAATGTGTTTATCAAATCGCAACTCACCACAACCGCAAGTTATTCTTATTTTTTGTAGCCATGAGTCTGGCTAATCTGCTGGAAATGATAGTTCAAAGTTACGTTTAGGAACGATTAACATAAACCACAACTACATATCATAGACTATAGTAGAGGAAATTTATTAATGTGTAAATTCAACTTGTAAAATTGAAATATTAATAAGATAATAAGACAATACGAGTAACAAAATGAATAGTTAAAAAGAGTATACAAACAAATGAAGTCTATAAAATGTAAGGTCCATGATATGGATGTTGTAGGGAACGAGACCATGGTCACGTTTTCAGATTATTGCTTTTGCTCGTCGCACTTGGACTCGATGTCTTTGCGTTGGTGGAATGAGTGGTGTTTAGTATTTGTGCCAAGTCTGCTCGCTCGATGGTACTTTCGAACATTAAAGGATACGGCCATTCGTGACAAATCGTCGGTCCACGATAGTCACGCAGTGTATTAATAAGAGTGTCCAAGCGTTGAACTTCTCTCATATCGGCATTCAGTTCCTTCACCTCGTCTAGCATTTGATTCACATTGGATTCGAGAACCTAAAGTGGAAAGAGGAACGCTTAAAGACATTTATTAGATACTGTGTTATGATGACAATTATTGTTGCTATATGTAGAAATAAAAATTGAACAATCAGGACCAGATTTTTGTTTACCAAAAACATTTTCCAAGAACCAGAGAAACCTTTAATTGTAAAAGAGAAATCACAAGAGAAATATTGTTGTAACGAGCCCTTCTTCTGTTATTTTAATTTCCAGCTTATATACTTCACGGAATCATAATGCAAGCCCCGTGGAGGCCCCTCTACCACCACTGTAAGTCCCAATTCTGGGACGGCAACACGTAAATGTTTCGATTTTATTTTTGCTCGAGTATGAATTCCTTTTTCCTTCATTTAACTTTATTGTTTCAGTATGAACACTGTACTGAATGTGTCAACCATAATGTGTCAACTAAATTAATCTAGTTTCATTTAAACGTTTAATCAAGCGATACATGAAGCATTCAATACAACGACTTAGGTTGAGAAGCAGTAAGTCATGAAAATGCATCGAATCGGATGCGCCTCAATGCACTGAATCACTGTCACGAAAACAATAACAACAACAACAGCACTGACATTGAAAGAGCTTCTTCATTCGCATGGTTAACTAGTTAGTTACACTTCGTAGTTTCTCATTATGTTTCCCAGTCAACGAACGGGATGAGTGGTGGAAAGAAATACCAGTGAAACTGATACTAATAATGTATTGATGTACATTGTATGTACATTGGGACGGATGTGAATTGTGATGGAGGACCTTCATGATAAAGTAACCTTTGAGTCTTACAACATAGATAAGGAAGTATTCAATTCCATGTAACAATATTTCATGAGCCCTAGAAAAACCATCTTTGAAACACTACTATCGATGTCATGTTTGATACTCGACCCATTGATACCGATTACAGTAGAATTCTCTTTTAACCCCCTTATAATTCTAAAAACATGACTGGAGAGAATCGATGTGCTGAATGCACCGAATTAAGTCCTAAACAAGAGATTCGATACGGTTCATCATCCACGAACAGAACTCCGAGGAATTCTATCTACCACCAAACTAAATCCAGAATGGCTTGTGAAGTGTTTGATTATATTTTATTCCAAGGCCTTAATATTGTATATACAAGTCCTATAAATTCGTCATGAAATGTAGAAAATTTCACCCATATAAGCTTTCGAACTGCCCCTAGTGTCAAGCTTGTAAGAATTCCCAGGCACGCTAATGTTCGAGGGAATGAAAGTGTAATTATTATTTAATGGAGAGGATGAGAAAGAGAGAGAGAGAGAAAGAGTGAGAGAGATAGTGAGTAAGAGAGAACAGAAGAGAACAGAACTAGAGAAACTGACTAGTGAAGGTGATAAAACAAATGAAAAAATAACAAATCAGAGCTTCGAAACAGAAATAAACAATTAAATTGGATTAAAATTCGAAAGTTTAAAAAACGAAAGGTAAACAATATACTCGTACGTATGTTATGTACATACATACATACATACATACATAAGTACATGCATATGTACAAACTACATATATAAGCAAACTACAGATTTATGCATCGACACGAACTTCTCATTTGGCAAACTTTTCAATGAACATTTCATTATTTCATCGTTGATTATTTTCGTTACTTAGAAATTTACCAAAATTTCAATGTGTAAATTTATCACACATTTCAACACTTGCTGTACGCGAGCGCGTAGTTTCTCCACTGTCAACAGATGTCGCCGAACGACACTAATTGACATCTGCGTTGACAGGTCGGCGCGGCAGTTTGTTGGCTCCATTTCACTCCCGGTTCAGTCCCGGTACTTTTGCTGTTCTTCAGGATTTATTTACATATATTTTTATTTCTCTTTTTCCTTCCTGGTCAGTACAGAGCTGCCAACTCTTTCGAAATGTCGTCGTAGTTGTTAGTGTTATTATTATCGTTGTTTCTGTTCTATTATACTAAATTTTTTTTCTGCCATTAAGCTCCATCGACTTGTGACCGTCGTTTCTTCTTCTTCGCAGCACTCACGCCAATTTTGGTGCACTTCCGCCGCGTAACGCAGCAGAACAGCGCCGGGTTGCTTCCGACGATTCCATGTTTTGTTCGATTATTTGATTTTGTTTTTATTTTTAGAATTTAGGTTTCTTATTTACTGTTATTTGCGCTCTATTTTATCTTTGTTTGTCTTTCCTTATAATTTGAGGTGATTTTTTTAATTTGTCCGCAACAGATCGACCCACGTCCCGCCGATGAGCTTTTTGTAGAAGCTCTGCCGCTCAACTGATGATTCTTTGTACACATGATAGTGCAATTCTTTATTTCTGTTTGTGTTTGTGATTCGGTTTTCGTGTTTTAATATTTGCCTTCATTTTTGTGTTTATTGGTTTGTTGTTTTTCTTACTCTCATCCCACTCATCGGTCTCCTCTCTCAGCGGCTTTGATTTGTTGGTAGGCGCACTCAGATTAAATGCGTGTCTGTGTCTGTGTATTGTTTATATTCCAGTGAGAATATTTGAATCAGATACCGTTTGGCCTACACCACATTCGACCTCTTGAGGGCGGCATCACTTCGCCTGGTTGATTGATTACAATGACTTTTGGCACATGCATACAAAGCTTTCGTTGAAATGAAAGCGTTTCAAGCATTCGCTAACCGTAAACGTATAGTTTTTTGTAATGTGAGCCTTGTAGAACATTATTTTTAGGACGGCCTCAAAAGACCGATTGTGGCATGGACCTTCGTCTCCATGAAAAATAACAAAAGAAAACACACAACAACAACAACGTTGCGACGCCTCGCTCCATTTGAATTCATTTGGGGCTCGTTTCGGTTACAATTGCTACAGAGATGGAAGGGCACATTTAGCAAATAAATAAAAAATATACTCAATGAATAACTAACAAGAGGTTTAATTTTCAAATAATTGGTGTGTGTTGTTTAATAATGATATCAATTAACATAATCATAGTCATAATGATGACGATATATTCTCTATAAATATCATCTTTATAAACACGAATATTATTATTAATTTTAATACTATATCATTACAACGTTTGTATATTATTTGCTTTATTTATGTCAGGTGTCAAAACTATTCTCGCCGGCTGTATTCCACACAAAAACAACAACAAAACTGATGAAATTTGTTTGTAATGATGGACGAATTCAAGCTGATTGCTTCTACTGCTTTAGATTGTATTTATTATTAATATTATTATTTTACGATTGAGCTTAGTGAGGTCCACAAAATAAGCCTCCTGTGTTGCTTAGTAACTCTCCCACATAGCAAAGTCTTCAATAATTACAGCCAATTAATGTGACAAATTAATTGCAAAGCATTCCATTATAAGTCATTTCACACATACGATTTTTCCATCCATAGTTATGGACAACTATAGTCTATCCACATACTCTAACGTATGTAGCACTAACCGAGAGAGGGAGGGAGAGCATGCCGAACACCGCATAAGAATGAGATTGCTGTATAATCTTCGGAATGCCTTCATGTGGTACATCTTGCGGTAGAACTTAAAGTTCACTATAGATTTTATTCACTACGAAGCAGAAATATTGAATTATTATCAAGTGCGCAAATTAAAAGGCGAAGTGTTGCAAAACTGAAAGAAGAATTACATATGTGTGTATATACATACATATGTATTAATCGCAGAAGTTCACAAAGCCTATCTTCTTCTTGTTTTTGTTGTTTGCACCAACAGAGAAGTGGCGCCCCTTTGTTTTTGTTTTTGCTTTATGTCCAGTATAATTGAATATCGTCCATTTTTAGACTTCTAAAGTAACAGAATTGGGAATGAAAGTATTTGGGGCCAAACAATAACAAAACACACGGAACAGAAACAATTGCTTTGCACAACCGTTACTTGGATCCGAGTCTTGCGTCTCTTTTCATCGTAGCAAGAAGCAATACGAAAGAAAATTAACAAGAAACAGTGAAATCCTACCAACGAAATCTCCATGAACGAAACTACGGTGACGACTCTGATAATTGCAACTGAAGTACGTCATCACTATCGTCATCACTATCGTCATCACTAATCATCATTACTTCAAGACTTCAGTCAGTCATTATTGGCATTCAATCGCTGTGAATGGAAAATCTATTCAAGTGCCTTGAATTACTTTTTATCTTTAAATTGAAGTGTGAAAATAATATGCATGAAGAATATAATGCGAGTGTAGAGAGAGAGAGAGATATTAGCATAAACTATTTCGCCGCGGAATAAAGAGGAAAGAAAACAGGGGGGAAAGCACAGGAAAGTCCTGGAAGTTCCACGAAACACACAAAACTGTGTGTCGCCCTAAAAAGGAAAACAGCTTTCATAACTTCCACAACTAAAATGTATTGTAATTAGAAGAAAGAATGAATTGCGAATTATGTAAATCGCTAGTGAATGAAACGGCGTGTGGCGGCAATTTTTATGGGCAACAAAGGAAAAGTTATGAATTCCAAATGATTTAAAGGAAAGAAGTGCAAAAAAGAATTTGCGTATGCGTAAAAAATGGCAAATTAATGCGAATCAACATCAGCATCATCAACAACAGCATTAAATAAGAGCATAAACGAATCTCATTAAAATTATCATAATAACGAGGACAATATTAATAGTAGCACAACATACACACACACACACACACACATACATACATACATATTGTACATACATATACTTAAAGCAAACAAAAAAAAACACGAGCAACTTTGGCAATCATTGCTGTCAAAAGTGATTATTTATTGAACGAATTGCGAATAAATTCGTCAGCTCTGAATGCGAGTGAGTGTGTGAGTGTTGTGTGTGTGCTTATTCACTGAATTATTAATGGGAATTAATTTTATGATCTTTCTAGTTCATAAAACTTTGTTGTAATGCCAAACAAATGTCAAAATGTTCACACATAATCACAAATCATGTCTGAAACTATGGTACGCATGAATAGTATGAATGTATGACTGTATGTATGTGTATGTGTCTATCACAAACACACGCACGCACACGTCCTGCTTGTCGGAAAAAATTGTATCACAACGAATTGCTTAGTGAGACGTAACAAATGATGTACAATAAAAATCCGGTAGCTTTTGATCCGGTCAATGATACGCGTACAAATGTATATATGTACATATGTATGTAAGCACAATACGTATACATGTGTGTGTGTGTGTATATGTATGTGTTATGTTGTTAGTTTGTGCGAAAAGCAGAATCTACTCGTACGTATGCATGTGTCACCATGACGATTCCTTGCCGTGGTTCTGACTTTTCTTCTCGTCATTCGCTTCCTGCTTTTCATTGTTTCCTGCCTTCGTTTGTGTTTGTTTTTGCCTCCTATCAACCTTTCAATCTTTCAAAATTAGATGAAGGGGCCATTCTCTCTCTCTCTCTCTCTGTTGCACTCACTGCCCTCGATCCACTGCAGACAACTCTATAAACTACACTCGAAGCGACTCGAACTTTGTTCTTACGTTCGAAGGAGGCGCATTAAAGGAGGCGTGGCAGGTATGGGAAAGAATATTCTGGGCCAGCTTCATCTTCCGAATCAATTTAGCCCTGTGCGTCCGCCTGTCTATCTGTCCGTCCATCTACGCGTAGAAGCATCGTCATGAGCTACGGCACGAATATTCTACCTCATGTAGCGCCCTTTGATACCATCGAAAATGGAGAAAATTGGACCTGATGGGAAACTGATTTCTCCCGGAGATGAGACCTCGACAGATCCTTGGAGTAAATATTCCCCAAAATACTCTAGAGCATAATAGAATATTTTTTTCCTTTGTTCGAACCCAAACCTTTGAATATCTCGCCACAAGAAACTTTCACTCTATGTGCTATTCACTCTATATGCGTATTCACATTAAAAGCAACAAGTAACGCAACTCATTGACGTAAAATTTATAAAGTTTTCAAATTTTGCGTAGAATATGCAAAAGTTTCGACTTCGACTTCGACTTCTACTTCAACAGTGTCAAAACTGTAACGATGGTCCGATGACTTGAAGCGTGTTTTTGTAGCGGCTTGGTAATTAGTTGCAAGAAGAATTTAATAATGTAGCCAGTAGATGTACTAACCACAGCCATGGGCAGGGGACGAGGGAGGGGAGAGATAAGGAACGCATGGAAATTATTACAAAAACAGTTGAAATTTAATATTTTTTACAATAAATTTTTTATTATTTTTCTGCTGCGTGCCTCTCTTTTCGTCCTTCCTTTTTCAGTACCTTTTAGTTTTTATCTAATTTTATCATTCATTTTATTTTCATAATAAAATATTTAAATTGAAACAAAATTTGCTCCGAACATCTTCATCGACATCTCAACGAAGGAATCTTATTTAATTTAGTTTAATTAATGCTTTAAATCCAATTATTACCATGATCATTATTATTATGACGCATTAATATTATTGACGATGTCGATGATGACGATTTAATTGAATATTCTCAAAATAGCCTGCAGCAAAACGTTTGCAGTTGCTAAATTTTGAATTAAAATATTGTTGATTAATGTTGCACAGCAAAAATCGTTTAATTGCACTTGTTGTACGATAGATCGGTTGCCGGGAGGGGAAGGGGGAGGGGGATAAGGATGGATTGAGAGAGAGGGAGAGGGCAGGAAAACGAATGAAACATGATTTGAATTGAATAAAAAAAAAGTAAAACAGTAAAATATATAAAATAATAAATAATTTTGCTTTTTACTGTATTTCTTGTTGCTGGTCTTTTCTTTTTCTACTCTTCCGAACGATAGACGATATACGCGAGTATAGAAAAGAAATGCTTTCGTTTTAATTGTATTCGCCAGCGCCATCTGTGGACGTTCGCACGCCATCAACAAGTCGAACATGGACATAAAAAGACAGACAGACAGACAAACAGCCGAACATCGCGTGTTTTTGTGCATCGAAGAGGTTCATTAAAAATGTAAAATAAAATAGAAAAGCGAGAGGTGAACCGAGGCCGAGTTAAAAGAGTTGATATGGAGAAGGTTTTTTTTTAGGTGCAGACTATTTTTATATTTGTTGAAGTATGCATTTATTAGGTTAAAAATACATGTTAATTTAATACTTAATACATTTTAATTGTCACATCTCGAGGGCAATAGATTTTAAAATTATTCTCCATTAAAAAAGAAGTGGAAAATAACTTTTTTTTAATGTTCGATTACATAAATTTTAAATATAAATTAATTAAAAAAGAAAATCATTAAAATCATTGAAGTGCTTCCCTTAAGTACGCATCTGGAATTAAAACAATTTAAAGCAAAAAAACAAAAAAAAAATCGATTTCCAAAGTGATTTTTGCTGTAATTTAATGCAATACATCAACAAATACTTTTTATAGAGAGTGATTTTTCGTGGCTCCTTTTTTTTGTGCACTGTACATGTTCGTTGTTGCATTTTTGTTGCTGCTTTTTAGCTCTGCAACTGATATTAATTCGTGATGGGCAACGCATGTAATTCGTTCGTCGCATGCTGCTTTTAGCGTTTGATGGAGCTGCTTCATTAAATTAATTTAAATTGGAGTCTTGACAACTATTCATGTGCATACATACCATAGTTGCTTTTTGTTGTTGTTGTTGTTGTTTATGGCTCTCTGCTCCGTCATGTGTCACATTTGCATGCCCTACACTTATAGAAGCTTCTTTAGTAGGCGAGAAGGTAAGAAAACAGAAACGTCGCACAAACTATGAACGTTCAAAAGATGAAATTTTTTTTTACATATGATTAAAGAATACGTTCTACTGAACGAAAGTAATAAAAGCAAGAAATACGCTTGTGGTACAAAAAGCGAATCAATGTAATAAAATAAAAGTTCAGCTGCGCGTCTCGTTTATATTGTCAACGAAAAGAACTCGCTTCTTTGTAGCGAGTATCGACTTAAAGATCTCCATGCACTCGGTCAACACTGAAAATCACAAAAGAGGTGATGAGATGGTTTAAAATAGAATTCATGTCGATTTCAGATGGTTTACATACTTTTTTCTTAAACAAATTTAAATCTGTTTCCTTATTACATCGCTTTGTTTTCTTTATATTAAATAAAATACCTTAAAACTAACTTCTTTACTAAAGTAAACTTTTTTCTTCTTTTTTCAAACTTCTTTTCATTCATTTGCAAACTTCTTAAATATTTCTATCTTTTTCTCTCGAGAAACATATTCAATATACATATGGTAAAATGCCTGCTGTAGGGTGTATAACATGATTTATAGAGATATTCATTTAATGACCTTGTCTCGTATTGAAAAGCAATTGACACCACATCATAATTTGATTGTGGGCGGCAGAGTAGGAGGAGGTGTGAACCATTAAAGAACAGAAAACAAAAAGCATCCATTTAATTAATGTTAATAAATTAAATACAAGAATCATTTACAAAGCCATAAAAATATATAAATGAATGAATGAGTTTTTAATTGAATTAAATTTACATAAATTCAATTTATACGCTTCTATATAAAGGGAACAAAAACAAAGGAATTAACATTGAGCAGGCTCAAGCAAGAATACTTAATGCTGTAGTCTAAATTTGGGTAAATTAGGGACATGTTTTCAAACGGGTAGGCGTGTCTCGGACCGGGCAATTAAAGTACACAAAACGACAAAAAACAAAAAAAAATTACGAGTTACGTTCGTGTGAATATTGTGTTGGATGATTAACAAGGATCAATCCATGAGGGTGGGGCAATACATATACGGAAAACTGTACTGTCAAATGATGGACCCAAGAAGATTATGTTGCTTAAATACTGGTCTCATTGTTGTTGTTGTTGTTGTTCTATTTGTTTTCAATGACACGTGGCTGTTCATCAACACGTGCTTACGTCATGAACAACAACGCTTTGCTGCATTTGCATGTGCTTTTCTCTGTCATTGTGTCTCTCACCAACGCTCTCTCAGTCTCCACCCTTCTCCCTCTCTCTCACTCACTCTATGATAAACATATCTAACGAATCCATTTCATCTCCTGTTTCTGGGGCCCTTCTTTCTTTGCTGGGCCCCTGAATTTTTGCTCATTTCGACTTCTTGTTATAATTATTTTACCCATCGAATTTGTTTTACACGGAAATCCCGAGCGAAACCCGTCAAGGCGTCGTCCATGACAAACAGAGTCACAGGAGACACGTGACTTTATTTCAATGTGAGGGGCGTGAGGCGTGATGCTGCACCGGGTTTCGTCACGACAGGCGTCACGTAGTCTGCAGTTCCAATCTTATAGATGGACATCCATCCACCCCTTGACAAGTGGTTGTGATGTTCGTTGCCAGGTCGGACAACCGATCAATCGACCGACCGACTGTTAGACGAATAAACGACTACCGTCTGCCCTCTGAGCATGGAGATTATCTTATTTTTCACTTGATTAATGAACATTTAACATCGAACAGCGACTTAAACAAATGTGCCAACAATTGTGCTAAGCAACACCAACAACAACAACAACACCAACAACAACAATAGGAAGGAATCCCCTGCGTTACACGAGCAAACAAACATGCAAGCTTCCGGCATGCTACAATAACAAAAAAACGGCTACACAGCATCTCGTAAACAGTAACAAGGAATCCATTGCGTGCAACAGGCCACCATCATCATGAAAAGGCACATCGTCATGATCATCAATAGCATCACGGAAGTCAATAGCATCCACATCATTATCAGGAACATCATCATTAGCATCGTCATCCTGCGGCGCTCAAAAAATTTCCTAAGCAGCGGTACAAATAGGCACAGAATAAGGGTTGTTTACGTGACCGCGGCTGTCGACGTCATCGTCTTCATTGTTATTGTTGCCCTCGTCTCCCAGTCACTGGATCGGAGCGGAGGGCGCTGCCGGTGCACGCCATGCCGTGTGACCTGTCAATTGAAACGTGCCAACAATTTGCAAGCGCGATTAATAGTCACTCCTGCAATTGCACCATCCCCCCGCCAAACGGCACGCGCTCTACTGACGACTTTCTTTTCCTCAACAAGAAACTGCTGCAGACCGACTTGCGTACTATTGAAGTTTTCTTGTCCGTCGTTGGTCGTCTTTTTTCTTGTCGCCATCTTCTTGTCGCCGAATAGGAAACAAATTTTGTTGTAATTTGTGTTCACTTAATTTGTCGTTGACTTTTATTGTTATTTATTGCAGTAGCAGCAGATGAAAAAGGAAGGGACGAAGAAGAAGATGCAGAACCAGCATCACCGTCATCGTCGCCGTCACGAAGGATGAAGCGTTCGAATAACAGACGCTGTCGCACGTTGAATATGGGAAGTAATAAAAACAAATACAACAAATAACAAGCTTTATTATTACATGACAGAACCATCTTGTGTGCGAAACTTTATATTGCATTGTATGTATTGTATTTGTGATGAAGTGATAGTATCATCATCGTAATGGTTCCCTTTCACCTTTCGCCAGTTTCTGTTTACAATTCGTACATCGACTTCACTCGCCGGAATTTCGTTGTTTCGTTTGTCTTCTTTGCGATTTTTACTCGTTGTCTTGTGGAATTTCTAAAAAACTCCTTTTATACTCATTCGGAGGATAATATTTTAAATATAAATATTTTTGTAGCAAATAGAAACAAATTTCAATTTAAAACGTAATTAAATTGTATTAGAGTTGTTTTTAATACACAAACTATTATACACATTGTACAAAAACAGTTGAACCTCGTTTATCCGGGTTTCGAGGGAGTTAAGTCCGGGATAGACGACAAATAGTGGAAGAGGTGAAGGGAAAGCGAGAGGAAGTGAGAGTGTGGGAGGGAGAGCAAAAGGGTAAAGAGCACCGCAACATTAATAAGCTAGTCGACTGCTCATTACTCAATAAAGATTATCTCAAAAGGATGTTTGGTCGGGCGGTTTGATTGGCTTGTTGATTGGTTGGTATTAAAGTTCCTTTTGTACAAAACTATCCATAAATTTCTGCGCCTGTGGAAAAAATATAAACTTTTCAGGCTTCCGTCCCGGACAATAACAGCAATAATAATGAAAGTATATCCTCTCTGCAATGGATCCGGTGCTCTTGATCCGTTTATTTACCTGCTTTTGCATGTGTATATGAGTAGCTCTCAATATTTCCGGCATAAAGGGAACCACCACTCTTTAAAACATTACTTACTATAATTTTTTAAGGCATTAACCACTTTTATTCTCTTCTATATTCCCGAAATTTGCTAGAAAAGATTCTGAAATCGGTTGAGAATTCTTGTGAACGAAGCATTTTGAGAATTTTTGCTCAACCGATGGATTTTTTTTACAACTGCTCCATCCGAGTTAATTTACGAACAACAACAACAACGACAGCAACAACTGCAACAACTTCCACTTTCATACGAGTAACTCATACTGATATAATGTACTATAGAGATGCGAGTGGAAGAGATGCCACACCGCAGATATGTTCCAAGTATCTGAAAGATAAAAAGCAGCATACGAACCGAAAACATTTTCGCCACAAGCAAACTTGTGGATTTGAAGACTAGTGCGAGTAACTGGCAAAAACTCATGAAGAGCGCAACGACGAACTACCGACATTCCTCCGGTTCGCAACGATAAAGTGCATGAATCCCTCGAGTGAAGTATGTCAGTGCTTCTGCTAGTTTCTGCCTACGTTCCGCCGTCCATCCTCGACACCGAGCACCCACCACCCGCCAGGCGCCTAGTAGCTGGTATCTGCGAAATATGGCCCAGATTGTGGAGCCATATCTGCATAAAATTTATTTACCCATCACTCGAAGCATCGGTTGTCCTTCTGCTTGACTCTAGTACTTCAGTACAGTGCTGCCAAAACTTGCTTAGTGCTTTCGCAATAAAGATCCATCAGTAATGCAGTTATTTTTCTGGAAATAATACAACTTTTAAGGCGTACAATTATTTCAAACAAACAATAATTAATAGAAAGTAAAAATTCTTGGGTCCTTTATACTAGGATTGGTTTTAAATTAAAAAATGAATGCATAAGTTTTAAAAAAGTTTGAGCCTCACTGGGTTTTCATCAAGCGCCCTTCCATAGAGTAGCTCATGCAGAATCGAGTAAATCAAAAACCAATTCCTGCGTAGAATGCGTACCTCTCCATCTCTCCACGCCTCGAACAGGTACGTACCATGACTCAAATCCTTCGCATCTGCTACATGAAATTCTTGGCCTTATTGATGCTTAGGAACCGTTCTATTGTTGATGATGGTTGTTTCCTTGCACTGCCGCTTGGATCGGATGCCGCACACGTGGACGAAAGAGTGGTGTAGATCCTTCCAAATCGTGTGCGAGGCAGTAGACTCAGTAAAAGCTTCAGATAGTCATCGAAATGCTTCATTTAGATAGTTACCGAAGTTTGTGAGGAATTCCTTACGAACGAATTATTAACTTCATCCTTTGGAGCCGGTGCTAAGGGCATGCGAAAATCAGAGGTACCCCATCCGATGAAAGGATTGATTTGAAGCCGGATTGACTAATAAGCATACTTCGAGTGATTTTGTTTTCTGTTGCTGATGTTGTATTTGTTTGTTTTTTTGCTTGTTTTCATCTACTCGCACGTTTCTGGACTGGTAGCAGATCAAGCAAAATTTTAAAGCTTAGTCTTTTAAAATATCGATACTTCTCCCAGTCATATTTAAATCGATTCTATACCAACAATTCTATTTGAGAGCTGATAGTTGCGAGTATCTGTATGTATACAGCCCCCGATATGCTGTAATTATTTTTTAATTAAAAATAATTAATATTCCAGACAACCTCTGGTACGTAAATAAAAAAGAAAGTCTGCTCCTGTAGGTTAAACGACAAAGTTTCGTAGTTGAATAACTTTTCCTGCTTCGGTATTTTGGGCAAAAGCCAAACAGGTAGCGGCTTCTAGTATAACAGCAGCGCCTCCCTGGAAGCGTTTGGTCGGTATGTTGCGACCATAGCAACCACACAACCTCAATAAACAAACTAATAAAATCCATGCAGAGCGGAAACAAAAGCGAACTGAGCTCAAATGAACAGAGTCACGTAGAAGGCCCCGAAAGAAGGGTGGTGCCGAGAAGCACCAACAACTTACACAAAGTTCGCCAAATAGTGACCATCAAGACAAAGGAAACACACCAAAAAGAAAAACCAGAAAAACAACGAGATTTCAGCTCATTCCGAACGCCGTTTCGGGACGGGGGTGAACACTGTGCTCTGGTGGTACTTTTTGCAGAAGATTTTGCTTGAATTTGCATGCCTTGGATCCGGAACAGAATTGGCAGAGGTAATCGATAAACACCACAGCCAAGATTGCAGCATGTGTGGCAGCTTGCGGCTGGAATTACTGCTATTATGAGAAGAGCTCCGGTTGTGTTATGTCTGTAGCAAAGTTGCGCAGCAAAGTAATCTCACATCATGGCCCCGAGCAGAGAGCCACCGCCGCAAGGACAGAAGGCCAGACACTTCATAGCTCCAGCGCTGCCGCCCCCCGCATTACGACAACCTCCCCAACCACCAGCGGCCCCAAGCACACACAACGGACTGCGGGCTCGACAACGCAGCACAAAGTCACCAGACTGTCAATGGCGACGGCGACGGCGACGACGACGATGACGAAAACTGCTGTCAAATCTGGCGCAACCACAACCACAGCAGCAGCAGCAACAACAATCCAACAACAAACGTACTTACCACAAGCATCTTTGCTGAAAATAGAACCATTTGTTCCTAGTTTTAACGTAACTCGTCCCCGACCACCGATCATCTGTCGATCGCATAGTACTTTAAGCAGAACTCATCTCACACACACTCTTAACTACCTGAGCACCCAGAACGCCCCCGTCGCTGTGCGAAGGCATCATTTTGTGCTGGGCTCGACGATTGCTGACCTGATGCAGAAACCTCCACATCCCTCCGCTCATCCACGGCGGCGACCCAGCCGCTATGTGTTGCCACGACAGCGTTCCAAATCGAACAGCACCTCCGCCTCGATGCAGCCTCCCAGCAAAAACATCCCGCAAGCATCCTGCAGCGACAGTAGTTCAACTTGCGGCACAACGTCGTCCGCAGCCCTCGTTACGCAGCAAGCGAATGGCATCTGTCACATCGTACGACCGCCGCAGGAGCGCGAAAAACTGCCGGACCGCATTAATTACGACCGACGCGGCTTGACTGCGATACCAATCTTTGAGCATGAGACCAACTTGCGACTGCTTTCCTTGCAGCACAACCTGATAAACGTGTTCCACATACCAGGGAAGCAGTCGCAAGAGGAAACAACTGCAGCGGTGCCTGCCAAAGAACTGAAGAAGACACAATGTAATCAGAACGGTAGAAGTCACATAAGTGGACGTGCCAAGTCAAGCCGCGGAAGACTGCAAATAAATAACATCAATAGCGGCATCAACTTGATGCACCAACATATTGACACAACTGTTCTGCCCTCAAAGCCTTCTTCCATGAGCAGTTCGATCCTGCAAAGATCTGTGCTGTATCCCAGCGCTACGAAGCAGCAACTGTTGCAGCAACATCGCTCAACCCTTAAGAAATCGAAGAGTTTCGCCTCCAACTGTTCTCTGGACCAGCACCGTGACCCTCCTCTCAACGTGCAGTCATCTCGGATGACTGAAAAAACGTTGTCGAACAAGAAACTGATGGCCGCATTAAGCGCCACCAATTTGAAAAGCTTCGACTCAGGCGTTGGCACCAGCATATTGACTACAACAACCGATTCCAACTCCACGCTATCGGACGAGCAGCTCACAGTCACGAACAAGCAACTGGTCATCACGTATGGACCGATCTTCCGAAATCTGGTGTTCCTCGACTTGTATAACAATCAAATCGAGCGCATCGCCAACTTGGATGGACTCCCAGCGCTAACCGTGCTGCTATTGGGCAAGAATCGCGTCTCGGACATCAGCGGACTCTCTTCACTTGGCAGGACCTTGCGTGTGCTCGACCTGCACGGCAACAAGATTGTCAGCGTCAGCCATAAACTCAACTCTCTGCAGGAGCTGAAGTCGCTCAACCTGGCCGGCAATCATATTCGGCAAATCAACCCGAACGATTTCAAAGGCTTAAAGAACCTCAAGGAATTAAATCTGAAGCGCAACCGCCTCAAGCGCATCAACGGTTTTCAACATTTGGTGGCCTTGGAGAGGCTCTGGCTGTGCCACAACGACCTGCATAAAGTCGAGGACATGTCGACGATAGCCAACGCTGTCAACCTACTGGAAGTGACCATCGAAGACAATCCGGTATCCCTCGCGGGCGACTGCGTCTCCTTCCTGGTTAGTTACTTGCCCCGCCTACAGTCACTGAACCAAATGCCGATCACGGAGCAAGTGCGCCATGCAGCATTGGCGTGGCGCAAGAACCAAGAACATTCCGAGGCCAACCACTCGCGCCTGTCGTCAGACGCCTTTAACAGCATCCGGCGAGAGCAAGTCATCTCCAACGCGCGCACCAACTGGGAGCTGCTGCGCTCACAACAAACTACTCAGAACACAACGAGGAAGCCCAGCCCGCAGTTTCGCGAGCTGACCGGAATCAGAGACACTCGCGGCTCCGAAGAACTAGAAGAGTTCTTTAAGTTGCCACCCATACAGCGGCCGCAGCAGGAAATGACTCTAGCGGATAACAATGAATCTCCTGGAGAGCGGAACCGATCCTCTAATTCCAGCCTTAGCCCGAATGTGGACTCCTCAAGCTGTTATAGTTCCGGCGATGAGGAATCGATCTCACTGAAAATTAATCTTGGCGCCTGTGCCGAAAAACGCTATCGCACAAAAAGTGGCAAACAGCAAAAAGGTCTTCCTAATGAAGAGAAACCACCGAATGACCTGAACAACCATTCAGAAGCGACCGCAACTCTGCCGGACGAAAGCCAACGTAGTGCTGACCAACTCGACGCATCCAATAGTTCCTCCCTGACTGCACACTCCAACCAGCAGCAAGACGATGTAATCTCAGCAGGCCGCGACAGCAACTCATCACTGCACGGAATTTCCAATGCGTGTGTGACGAAGTTGCCACAAGCAGATAAACCCGGTGGCGGGCGGCCAGCTGGTGCTTCGCCATCGACAATGACACTACCACGTGCCACCGCAACCGCACCACTTATAACAGGCAGCAGCAGCAGCTCTCTAAACCTGAGCAATCCGAACAAAAACAACAACAATAACAACACTGGACTGGTGGCGAACTCTGATCCCTCCACACCGAAAACGTTTGTTACACCGAGCGCAAGTCTCAGGCGCTACATGCAGGGCAGCCTCATGCGGTCACACACTGTAGTGGGTGGTCGAGGGGCTGCAAAATCGAATCTTAACAGCAAAGCCAACGATAATCAAAACCAGCAACGCCAGCGCCAACGTCAACACCAACAAAATTTAGTCACAAATAATGGCACGGATCAAAGTCGTTCTGTCCACCTTCAAACTATATCCTGCATGGTGGGGACTGCTGCAACAACAATGCCGATAACACAGACCGCGAATATTTCCGCCTCTAAATCGAGTGGCGCCATCCACCCCAGCAGCAGCGGCACCACCATCCCGAAAGTGGTAGCGGATCGCGAGCGCGAGCAGGGCGGCGACTACTTAATCGAGATTAGCGGCCACTATTTGAACGTTTACGGCCAAGGTGCGCTGCGCTACATCGACAAACAGTGGAGTCCGGCGAAGGCCAACGACGTACATACGCTCAACTTTAGCTACATTAATTTCAATAACATCGCGGCGATTTTAGGCCGCATCAAGGTGCGCTTCCCGTACGCGGAAAACTTTGTGTTCCGCGAAACTAACATCAGCTGTCTGGGTCAGCTTAACGCGCTGGCCGAATTGCTGGGCATTGCCTCGCTGTACATCGATCCGGAAGGTAATGCAATTACAACAAAGGATTTGTGGCGTCTCTATGCTGTTTACCGGCTCTCGCATTGGGGCCTTAAGTTGCTCAATGGCCGCGCGGTGAGCGAGGCGGAGGTGGAGGAGGCGAACAGCATGTACACGGGTTTGTCGGATTTGGTACTTTGGGCGATGCCGGACACGATGCTGCAGCCGTTGCTGGCACGTTTGCGTCTGGACGAGACGTGCAACGCCAGCAAATTGACGCCCAAAGAATGGCTGACAAAGGGCGAGAAGTCGTTGCGCATCGTGGTCGGCAAGGAGGCGCTGCAATGGAAAAAGCCAACCAGCGGTGGTGGTGGTGACGGTGGTGAGTGTACGTCATTAGTGCTGTCCACGTGCTCAATGCGCGAACGTGGCAAACAGGTCTTTGCTGAGATGATGCAAAATACATGTAATGCGGCCGAGAAGCTGCAGAAATTGGAAACTCTTTGGCCGAGCTTGCTGCAGGACATCGTGCGTAATACGCTGCTTGACTACGCTCAGCTGGACGTCTATTTGTGCAATTTAATGATAGAAATTATGAAGTAGCAATGATTTGTTAGTGTGTTTAGACTTCGCACTGAATAAGTTTTCTGAGTAAACGAACTCTTGTATTTAAATATTTACTATAGAGCCATTTTTTGTGGTCCTTGTTTTTGTTTTTATAATATAGAAATTTTATATAGAATAAATTTATTTAGAATTATATTTTAAAATTAGATGATAAAAATTAAAGATTTGTTTTGATTTCGATCCATTAGTTGGATGATTGGAAAAAATTCAGAGAATAGCTGAATCATTAATTGGATGTCATTGAGTTCTAATTCCAAAGATTGAAAAGAAACAGACTTTTCGACCTCAGATCGGTCAGGTCATTCAAACCAAACCGCAATTTATAAATTAAACTGTTGCGAATATTTTGCTTCAAGAGCTCTATTGTTCCCTCGCTGCATCAACCATCCTATTGGAATCGATTCATTGAGGTCAGCACACCAGAGTAGATTAAATATTATTTCTTACCCTCTTAAAGATGCTTATATCATCTTAACTTAATTATTGGTCGTTTTCTTCGATGAATATCAGAATTTTAATTGTTAGAATTATAGTAAACATCTTAATTTTCGTTTACTTCTTAGAGTACAACAATAATACAAACATTTAACTACGTGTATGAATTCTTTCATAAAAAATTTTAATAAAGCTGACACTATAAATTTTCAGTTAAATACTTATCCAAAGATTAAGATAATTAGATTCTACTTATTAATAAACTCCTCATCGTTTGTCGAGCCGCTTTTCTTCTCCGTTTTCGCTTGATCAACATAAATATTGAGAACAGCTTCGATGCCTGGGTACAGAACTAAATTCGTGGAGCGTATTTTTTTGTTCACCAGATATGAAATCACCGATGGTGTATTGAAAGCAACATCCAACGCATCATTGTGAGTGACTTTGTCAATGTAGCTGCGAGCAAACTTAATAACGTTGTTCTCATAGCCGTTGATCTGAAATAATTTTGCATTTACTCAAAAATATAATCGGAATATAAGCCGAACGAGTTCAGCCTCAATAACTGTTAACCTTAATAGTTAGATCCACTTTGTAGTCCATATCGATGTCAGGCCAGCGTTGTTCGAGCACATCTCGGTCCCATTGAAGTTCTTCTAGATTTAAACGATTCGGAGCTGCAACAAATTTTGCCCACAACTCGGAAGCGAAATGCGGCGCCATCGGTGCAAGCATTATAATCTGACTGGCCAGAGCGCGTTCGAACTGTTTGCCAAAGCGAATGACATGTTTCGGTGTGCGCTTCAAAAAATATACGATATAAATAATTTAATAGACCTGTCGAATTACACGTTATTATTAATGAGATACCCTCAGAGAATTTGTCAAACCCTGCATCTTGGATATCGCCACGCTTAGCTGATGCGAGTATCGATAGTTAAAAGTAGCGCCTTTTATGTAGAAATTCCTAGCATCATATAATTTGTTCTCCTCTATTTGAAACTCCTCGCTACTGGTATCAACTTTAGCGTTGTCCGTGGAGGAACGTAAGTCGTAGAAATCATGTATTGTCAACCAGAGCCGTTTCTGCCAATTGAGAATGCCAGGGAAAGCTTTGAAGTGATCATAACTGAACACATTATAAATAGCAATTACATAAGTGCAGAGAACTAACTTGCACTCGACCAGTTTCTGTGCGAGGTGGGAGCAACATCGGCCAGTATTATGAGACGTGTGGTATCAGTGCCGTACTGCTTGAACATATCCTTGGGATCCTCGCCATTCAACTTGGATTTGGACATTTTTTCCCAACTCATAACAACAGGTTGCTTGGTCTCTTTGAGGACCGCTTGCTTCTTCTTCTCGTTTATTACATGAACCTTAAGACACTCAAAAACCGTACAATTCTGTTTACAGACTCAATGTAGCATCGTGGTAAGCACCTACCTTTTCTGGCTGTACATAGCGGCCAGAGTCCTTCTCACGAAACGATTTGCCCATGACCATGCCCTGCACGAGCAGTCGCGAGAAGGGCTCCGGCGTCGGCACCAAACCCTTCGAATGCAGAAAGTGGTTCATAAAACGTGCGTAGTACAAGTGCAGCACCGCGTGCTCCTTGCCACCAATATATAGGTCCACTGGCATGCAGCTGTGTACCAGCTTCTTGTCAATGATTGCTTGTTCATTCTGCGGACTCAAAAAACGCAAGTAATACCACGAGCTGTCGACAAATGTGTCCATGGTGTCAGTCTCTCGGCTGGCGTTTTCATTGCCACACCTGGGACATACGCATTTTTCTTCTTCGGCATCTGAGTGCTTTCTCTCTGGCAGCAACACGGGTAGATGGTCATCTGGTACTGGCACCGCGCCACACTTGAAGCAGTGTACAATTGGTATTGGTGTGCCCCAGTAGCGTTGTCGAGAGATCAGCCAATCTTGCAGTTTTGAGGACACTGGGTTGCCTCCGATTTTGATTCGTCTCGCTGCTTCCAGAACTTCTTCGCGTGCTTTTATGTGTAATAAATTTGGTATAACTTCTGATGGAATAAATGGATTTAATGTGATGTCGCATTTTTTCATCAATTCTTGATCGTCAGCACGAAAGGTTGGCGCCGCTAAATACACATCATTTTCATCTGGAAACGGTGCGTCATCACAGAAGACCGCTGGCATCGTGGTACTCATAAATGGATTTTCAATGGCAATCGATGTGATGTCAGTTAACTGTGAGAGATAATGAGAGCTTCTTAGCACAATAAAAGCCTGTGGATCCTTGAAATATTCCGGGTTTTTAGTCCAAACGCGCAGATAACTTGTTTCTGAAGTGAGCAAATGAAACACATAACCATCACAGGGCCCAATCCAGTGACGCTGAAGATTGACAATGTCGCGCCAATCGTACAGCGTTGGATCTTCGAGACCATCCAGCAAACGCTTCGCAAATGCTGTAGTGCGTATGAACCATTGCTTGAGCAGCTTCTTCTCTATTTTAGCACCGGAACGCCAGGAACAGCCATTCGCGTTCACCTGCTCATGCGCCAGCACAGTTTTGTCAACAGGATCCCAATTAACCAATGCCTAAGAGGAAAGCAACTGGAATTTAAATCGTTTATGATTTTATTACAATCGTCTTGCCTCGTTCTGATATGCCAGGCCCTCATTGAAAAGCATAAGGAACAGCTTCTGCGTCCACTTGTAGTAGCCAGGGTTGCAGGTGGACAGTTCGTGACTCCAGTCGAACGAACACCCAAGCGCCTTTAACTGCTCCTTCATTTGGGATATATTTTCAGAGGTCCACACATCCGGTTCAATATTTCGTTGCATAGCAGCGTTTTCTGCCGGCAAACCAAAGGCATCCCATCCGATCGGTTGAAAGACATTCTTCCCATTCATGCGATAAAAGCGCGCCATCGTGTCGCTGATGGTATAGACGCGCACGTGCCCCATGTGCAGGTTACCGGACGGGTATGGAAACATGGACAATATATAGAACTTATTCTCTGGTTGCTTGGGATTGAACTGTCCTTCGCTAAGATGGGCTCTCCAGTGCTCTTCAATTTGTTGTTTCACTTCATTAGAAAGAGCCTGTTCCTGTAGAATGCAATGAAATTGTAGTTAGTATTAAAGTAAACAAAGTTAGATCAAACTATACCTGGAACCCTGTGCAGGCTGTTGTCAGCCAACGTATATTTTGTCTGCAGAGAAAATTAATAAAGACACGTCTACTATGTAGAATAAGCATTTTGTTCTTTTTAATTAATAATTCTATAAAATTAATTCGACCGACGAAATTGACTATCGATTCGAAAAATTATACTCAGAAGAACAGCTGACTTTGAAGTTATTGTGAACAGCTGTAAAGTATATGCACTTTTTGTAATAGATTTTGCAATTTTGTTATGAAGTGTTGTCCCATCATAAGATGTAATAATAATTCGTACCTGTTTCTGTTGGGATACATGTCTCCAACGTGGGCACATTAACCCATTGCTCTATAAAAGTATATATTTTATTAGCAGTTGTCTAAGCATTTATTGTGTATATACTTTTGTATAGAAACATTCTTAAATCAGAGATAACTGAACACAGCCCATTGTCCCAATTTCTTCTTTTAATCAGTTAGCATAGTCAAGAATCTTTAGGGCAGTTAAAATAGCTGCTCTATATAAACTAGTTTTCACCGATAAATATTTAAAAGCCTATCAACTGTTTAATTTTTTTTGTCATTCTGTATTATTTTAAATATGAAATGAATTTAAATGCTTCTTAGTAAATTAATGTTATATGACTATTTTATCAAACAGAATAACCCTTTTAAGAATAACAAAACTCCCTATTATTTTGCCAAACGTGGCATTACTTTTTTAGCCATTGCGATTTTAGTCATTGCAATTTAAAAGGTGTGGACGTAGTCGCTTCTGTCGTTGGAAGTTACAAGTGAATTTGTGCAAATTGTAACTCAAAAGAAAGTAAAAATAATAATAATTACAACTTATAAGCCCGTGGTAGAACATGGGCGATTCTTTGGAAAACCACGACAACTCGGTTGAAGCAGCGACGGTCACCATCGTGGAGTACGAAGCATTTGCAAATTATATACGCAGAGCCGTGTCCATATTACTGCCCGAGCAGGATATCGTTCCACCAGCACTTAATAGAGCTCTTGAGGATCCCGAAAATCAGGAACGTGTGAAGAAATTCCTCTCGGATCCGCAAGTTCAGTCGTTGTACATACAGCGCAACTGTTTAAAAGGTTCGTTCGTTCGTTGCCATATTTGGAACAATTCGCAGTTTCTTTATGATCAAAATGGCGTCACGATATTCCATGGAAAAATATTGAATTTAATTTAAAAATATTTAAATTCCTTGACAAAGGACAAAAAGAAAAGTCCATCGATCGATATTTTTTGTGTGTTGGAAATTTTTTTTAATAATGCAATTAGAAGATTTCGGCCCCTTAATTTCCAATTGGGAAAAATCGATAATAAAATACCTATAAGTTCGTCCGTGACATATTACGCCTCATGGTACTGGCCTCACTTGTGCTGATTGGTTAAATGCAAAAACTAAAACCACACTGGTCTCAATTTTGAGGCGAAAGTTGTACAGTCTGGCCTCGATTATCCGTGATGGTCAGGACCAGAAGCATTACGGATAATCGATTTTCACGGTTAATCGAATAACAATTTTGATTATACAGTTTTTTTAATATTTTCATTATTTAACAAGTGAACATTGGTGTACATACATATTTACATTACAAAAAAATTAATTCAAGAAGTTTATGTACATTTTTAAATTAAATAAGTATGTATACATTAAATTTTCTACTGAAAACATGAGGATCCATCACAGATAATAGAGGTAATCACGGTTAATCGAAGCAAACAATTTGAAAACATTGCAAACAAAAAACAATAGAGTGATCTTTGGCCATCACGGTTAATCGGGGTTACCGGTTAACCGGATCACGGATAATCGAGGCCCGACTGTATCTGTCTCACGAGTCCCAAATCTAGCATACTCCCAATTCCATTGTTTTTTTTTTTGAGTGACCAATCTGTCAAATAAAAGCCATTTTTACTTTATCGTCGATTTTGTTTGGTGTTATATTACATTGCAATCATACAACGGTAATCTATGCATCAAGAAGGGGGTCTACTTTTCTATACCTTTTTGGATTAGTTTTTTACGCATATAGGTGTTCAGAAATGACAACAACGAATTAGAGACTTGTGTTTGCATTTAAAACAGCCATAAAAAAGTACACAGAAAAAATTATTTTTTATGAGAATGTGCACCGGAAAGTATTGAAACCGTCCTGTGGTATTATGTATTTTATCTTATAAAATATTATATATTTTATCTTAATATTTTCTATTCTAACAATAGGAATTTATTTTTGAAATATAAAAATATCCTGTACTGGATTCAGAAAGATATTTGGAAATAAAAAAAACCTGGACCAACATATCAACACCCATATTATTTCTTGGAAAATATACTATTTAATTTTACCAAACTTGAGAAAAATACTGATTTGATTGGCTCTGATCACAAGCCAAGCCCTTTGCTTCGGAGCAAAAAGCGAAAATGAACACCCTCTTATAAGAGGATGATGAGTTCATCCAGGGGTAAAACTGTAACCCAGGAATTTCCGAGGGATCAGTGTTCCGTATCAGCGAAAAACGTTTTGTAGTATAAAAGCGTAGGCAAACTGTATAAAAATGGCAAAAAAGTATGCAGCATGTGTGGAATAATAGCAAATGGAAACCCTAAAGTGCAAGTGGGAGTGGGAGCGTCAAACTGACAAGTGGGATCACCTTCGGGGAAAAAATTGACAAACGCTTTGTGAGAGTAAAGGGCCTATTTTACCCAAATGTGATCAGAGCCATTGAAATTTGATCTCGTCAACAGCAAATTTTTGATTGCCCTAAAGAAATTTAACTCTAGTTGAGCGTTGACGTCTTTGTACAGAAAATCAAAAACAATTTGATAAATTGGTTAATCAAGAAATTGCAATGTAATAGGCCGATGTCAGACGATGCCGGACTCACTCGTGCGTGGTTGATTCATAGCATTTGCCATGGGCCAATCAATTAGATTGAGTGGTCAGCCTCAAGAGGCCTATTGTGACATCGGCCATAGGTCACATAGATCCCGAAGCAGGGACTAATTGTTCTCGTCTAGCGTTTTCATTTTACTTTTGTTATACATAGTAGCCGCACGACGGACTTCGTGGAAGCGAACATGCATGCAGGCAGCACGAAAAAATGTAAAATGAAACAGCATGCAAAAGCGAAACTGCTGTATTTCTTTGCGTTTTTTTAAAATATAATTATATGATATTAAAACTGTTTGAAATTTATAATGCAAGTCTGGTCAATGTTTTTTTTTAGAATTTTATCGAATTTTTTTTTAGAATTTTTAATTTTTTATTATATTGTGTTATTTTATTTTAATATTTAAATATTAATAATTTAATATATTTATATAATATTTAATAATAATATAATATTTTAATATTTAATATTTTATTTTAATATTCAGAAGGATATTTGGAAATAATAGCAACGTGGCCCAAAATATCAATAACCAAAGCATTTCTTGGAAAATTTTTCTTTTCACCCCCAAACACGAATACTATTTCATTTGACCACACTAAAACACTGATATAAAATTTGGCATCGTCGATAGAAAATTTTTTGATTGCTCTGCCAAACTCTACTTGAGAGTTGACAACTTTGTATCAGGGTTCGGAAATGCTCGCGCTCGCTCGCTCTTTCAAGCTCGAAAGAGCGTTTGTTTTTGAGAGCGCGAGCGAGCAGGAGCGACAAAAAAAATTTTCATGCGCTCCCGCTCGCTCGAAAGAGCGTTTCTTTTCGAGAGCAAGAGCGAGCAGGAGCAACAAAAAAACTCTCGAAAACAAACGCTCTTTCGAGCGAGCGGGAGCGCATGAAAATTTTTTTTGTCGCTCCTGCTCGCAAGTGCGAGCGAGTAAGAGCGAGCATTTCCGAACCCTGCTTTGTATAGAAGCAATTTGATAGATTGGTCAATAAAAATATTTCAATGTAATGGGGTACATAAGCTGTGATCACATTTCGGTAAAATCACGCCTAGACATTTACTCTCACGTCACGAGCGTTTGTAGAGTTTTGCCTCAAAGGGTATTACATACCACACATTCTGCATACCTTTGTGTGACTTTTATATAGGGTGTTTCGCATAAGAGGGGACAGAAGACTGGCCCCTCCCGTTTAGACGGGAGGGGCCATTTTATAAAAATTCGACATAACATCGAAAAAAAAAATATTAAAAAATAATGGTTTGACCTAGATAACTTTTGCTTTCTGATTTTCAAAGCCAAATATCCGCTTCTTAATATCCTTTTTAAATCAGGTTCCTATGTCAAACAGTTTTTGAGAAAATGAATGCCAAAGTTAAAATTTGTAAAAAAAATCCGAAAAAAAATTTTTGGTCGGAATTTTTTTAAAAATTACGGTATTAAGTATAAATTTGTTTTTCGACCATAAAATTCTCTAATCAATTCTTGGCAGAATGCTGCAAACCGGAAGGATCTATGTTTTGTAGTTTCCGAGAAAAGTGGAAATTACGAATTAAACACCTTCCTTTTTCCATATTTTTGCACCAGTAATAAAACACAAGTAGCCAAAAAATTGGTGTTTGAAAGGAAAGTAAGCTTTGTAATTTCCACTTTTCTCGAAACAGTTTTATTTCATGATGATATTAAAATTTGTGTAAATAAACAATCTATTTCAGTTGTTTTGTTCGGATTTTTGTACCCTACACCTTAAGGTTAAGGGTATATTCACTTTGTCACGAAATGTGTAACGCATAGAAATAGAGACGATAGATATATAAAAGTATATATATTATTGATCAGCGTGACCTCCTGAGTCGATTTAGCCATGTCCGTCCGTCTGTCTGTCTGTCTGTCTGTTGAAATCACGATCACAGGAGAACCGGTGAAGATATCGTTATGAAATTTTACTGAAATATTCTTTCTTATGGTGTGCAGGTTGGTATTTAAAATGGGCAAAATCGGTCCACGACCACGCCTATTTTTTAGTAAAAATGTGATATCAGCCGTTGTTTTTTAGTTATGAAAACAAATTTTCATTTCTGGATATAGAGTAACTTCATCCTTGGTATGCCAAATATGGGCGTGATCCGCCCACTTTTAGGTTATACAGGCAAAAGAGGGTCTTAAATGGCTATATTGTTAAATATATAAACTTCCTGAATAAGACTTTACATAACAACTTCTTTTCTAATAAAACATTATTACAGCAAAACTGGGCGTGGTCCTCTTTTACACTACTTATACAGTAAAGCTCATGAAAAGAAATTTATTACCACGAAAATAAAGCTTAAATTTGAACACAATAATAAAACTACACAGCCAATTATTTTGTTTTCATACCGGGTAACGACCACGCCTACTATTTATACCCGTCTGTGATTAAATGTAATTATAAGATAGCTTTCCTTATAACCACATATTTCTTCTAGTTTTTAAGATATGACAATAAAATCTCAATATCGAGCGACATTATTATATTTTACGTTGCAGAAAATGGGCGTGGCGCGCATACTTTTAGGTTACATGAACGGAAGGGTAATACGGCACAATCGTCCTACATAAATCCTTATATAAGTCGGTATTTTTATGATGTGTTATCAAATTATATGAAGTTTTGTATAAATATTCTTTGTTCGGATTTCTAAACGAGCAGATAAAACGAATATAAGACAGATAAATATAGAAAACTTAATTCCTAAAATTCATAAAAGTTTCTAAAAACTTTTAAGGTGTAGGGTATCTAAGATTCGGCCAGGCCGAATATAGTTTTCTTACTGGTATTGTTGTATTGTATTATGTTATTTTATTTTATTTTAATATTTTCTGATGAAGCTGTAGCATTTTATCTTTTAATTATAAAAATTTCTTACCTCCAGGTATTCAGAAAGATATTTGGAAATAAAAGAAAAACCTTGCCCAAAATATCAATACCCAAACGTTTTTTGGAAAATATACATATTAGGAAGGAACGAACATTTTTAGAATTATTAAAAAAAAATATGCAAGAAAAGGTCCGAATTCTACTTGTTCTCTTTCTCTCAACCCTTTCAGCAAGTAAAGGGACAAAAGATCAAACAAAAGTGTATCACCAAAAAAGATCACACAAAAAATCTTTCGTTGCAATGAAAGAGGTTATAATCCCAATCCCTTATACGTTAACGAATTGAAGGAATTCATAATTTTTTATAGTGTGGCCGTTTTTTTAGGTCGGCGTCATGAGGCCATTTGTGGCAGGGGCTATTGAATGAATCTATATTCGGCCTTCTTATTGTGATGTCATTTGGGAGGCATCTACTACAGGCATCTAGTACAAATTGATTCTTTAAGATGATAGAATTCAAGAATGATGGAATACAAGATTGCGCCGATAAACAAACAAAAGTGGTATGGTTCTTCGCATGTACGTCACAGGTGTTGTGAAAAAGCATCATCAAATACGGTACAGTTGGAACAGATCAAATGTTACTCGAACGCTCCGATTTTGTTGTTCTTTTTGTTGTTGTTGTATACGGTATAGTTTTATACGGTAACTCCAAATATAAAAACAGTTATTATTGATCTCCTATAATTGCGGCTCACCAGAGAAGTGCAACGAATACGTAAGACCGTGGTGCTCGACTCACGCTTGCTTTCTTCAAAAATAGATATTCAACAGCTTGTGTTGAACGATTATAGCTCGAAAACTCTACCCTTTTTGCGGTTGTCTTGTTGATACGAACTTTTCGTGGCGATTGTTTTGTTGATTTGCAGCCTTATAATGTAAATATACATAGTTTGAAAATGCAAACGATAACACAAATGAAAACGAAACGAGCCAAACTAGTATAATAGAAGCTTTTCGTTCGTATTGCAGACTTTCGTTGTTTAGCAGACAGAAAATGTTGCCATGTGTACAATATTTGAAGCATTTTTATAAATAATTTTTAGAAACGCAAAGATTTCGTATACACATACAAATTCGACATAAAACTTGCAAAACATAAACAATTTTACACTAGACGATAGCTTTTTTGCTTTCGCGTCGTTTATCAACTTTTTTCTGGAAACTGCGATCCATTTATACAAAGCGTAGCTGATAAAATCTGCAAAGCATGTGAAAATACCAACAACAAACCTTTTTTGCCTTTGTGTATTTCACTCGATCTTCTGTTATGGTTCGTTGTTAAACGAAATTTTACGAAAAGCACAAAACAAAACTCGTGAAAAATTAAAGTAAATTGCGTTTTCGTTTACGTTTTCAAACTATAGGGTCCACTATCTAAGGTTTTTTTTCAACTAGTGCTTATTACGTGAATGGTATCACTTAGCTCATGTCTGATTTGACAGATAATTAGTTTTATCCTTCCGCTGAACGAATATGGTTGTGTATACGCTTGAACAACGCTGGGAAATATTGCGACATTACTTTGAAAATCCGATGCCGATTTTGCCAAAAAAATCATCTTTTCAGATGAAGCTCATTTTGATCTTGGTGGGTATGTAAACAAGCAAAATTGTCGCATTTGGGGCACAGAAAACCCGCACGCATACATTGAAAAGCCGGTGCACCCAAAACGAGTCACTGTTTCGTGCGGATTTTGGTCCAGAGGCATAATTGGACCATTTTTCTTCGAAAATGAGCAAGGAGTGGCCGTTACAGTCAATGGCGATCGTTATCGGGCCATGTTGAAGAGGAGGATATTGGCAACATTTGGTTTGGAATTTCAATTTGGATCCCATTCAAATGGGATCGTTCGCAATTCGCAACTTTTCGCAGCAATTCTGACGACGGAACAGTGTTTTAATGTGCGCATTTACAATCAATAACATGCAATGGGATCGCTCGCATGTTTTCGTCAGAATTCGCACGAACGAAAAACGCATGCAGTGCGCGAGCAGCCTTAAGGCCCAACCATGCAATGCATATGCATGCTATGCATGAAAAGAGAGAAACTACGAATACACTGAATCCCATTTGCGCACCCATGAACATGCATAGTTTCGTCAATTTCGTTCTCTCTCTTCTTGCATTGCGTGAATAAGAATATATGCGGTCTGGATCGTACTTTCCGTAACAAGCAACGGAAAAAGAGTTACCACCGCTTACGAATTTGCAACTTAAATTTTTGCAACCTAAAATTTTATTATTTTTATTTAGTGTTTTCCTATTGAAAAGTCCCAGAAAACTATGAAAAGTTATAAAAAAAATACTACATGACTCTCTTTAAAGTTTTTAATTAATTTTATGCAACATTAAACAATTTCTTCAGTTTTGAGGAGGCGTACTACGCGATTCTCAACCCTTAAAAGCAGAAGAAAACATATGTGGTGCTTTTCTGAACAGCTGTTTTAATTGCTTTAAATTTCATGCAATGCTTGGTCGTTCTACTGATGCATGGAATGAATAGCTTGCTTTTCGTTGAGCTCTCTCATAAAACTTAACATGCATATGCATTGCATGGTTGGGCCTTAAACATGCATATGCATTGCATGGTTGGGCCTTTAGGCAGCCTAAGACATCTGTGACGGCATTTGACGTAAAGCTTTATTTTACTTGAAAACAAACAAAATACGAAAAGCACAAAACAAAACGCTTGAAAAACGAAAATGCGTATATCCATTATAAGGCTGTAAAACGAAAAAAGAACGGACCTGCGCGAGGCGCAATCTTGTTTTCTATCTTTCTTGGCTCAACCAACATTTAACTCGACATCCGCTTGCACCGGTGTAATCTGATTTTTGTTGTTGTTTGGCATTCATGCGTTGACACGCCCACTCTATTCTCCCTTCATGCCCACTAAATGCTCCTCTTGCCCTCTAAAACTGTAGAAGGTTTTTACGGAATCACGAAACCAAGCCACTAAGTATGTTTCAAGCACACCACAACTTGGAGCAGTTCAAGTCAATGCCAACGATGGGGAATATTCAACTCATTCAAGGAGAAATGGGTTAAGGGCTGACGTTGGCAGTGTAGTTAAATTCAAGGTTTTAGGCTTCACAATGAAATAATCAAGGTGGGTGCAATGGGAGCTCATAAAAATAAAGGCCTCTTAAAGATTGGGTTTCGATTGTTTCTGAAAACTTTGTTTGTATAGAGTAGAATAATTTGTTTGCATTGCGCTTTTTGTTTCTTATAGAAGATGAAAATGAGCAGCCTGCTGAGGGTGAGGAGGAGAAGGAACTTGTCACCTATCAAATAAGTAATGATGTTCACTTTACGAACAGTCGCATGGCTTCATTGGCTTGTATCAAACGGGGGACCGTCATTGAGGCTGATAAATCTGTTCATTCCCAGTTGCGTTTAATTAATTTCTCTGACGGCTCACCCTACGAAACTCTACATGCTTTCATCAGCAAATCGTTGGCACCGTATTTTAAGTCTTATGTCAAGGAATCTGGCCGAGCTGATCGTGATGGTGATAAGATGGCGCCATCGGTTGAGAAGAAGTTGGCGGAGCTTGAAATGGGTTTGTTGCACTTGCAGCAAAATATTGACATTCCCGAAATCACACTGATCGCTCATACTAGTGTTAATTCGGTTATTCGCAAAGGTTTGGAAGAGAATCGCAAAGCCAAAGTTGCTGATTTCGGTGACAAAGTGGAGGATTCCACGTTTTTGAATCAGCTTCAACACGGTGTCAATCGTTGGATCACGGAAATCAAGAAGGTTACCAAGTTGGATAGGGATCCGTCATCAGGCACTGCTTTGCAGGTTAGTTAAACTGAGCGACAATGAAATAGCAAAACTTATTCCTTAAACGCTTATTTTTCAGGAAATATCTTTCTGGCTCAACTTGGAACGCGCGCTTTACCGCATACAAGAGAAACGGGAATCACCTGAAGTCGCATTGACTTTGGATATTCTCAAGCATGGAAAGCGTTTCCACGCCACCGTCTCATTCGATACTGACACTGGTCTTAAACAAGCCTTGGCTATGGTTGCCGACTACAATCCATTGATGAAGGACTTTCCAATTAATGATTTACTTTCTGCCACAGAGCTGGAAAAAATACGTCCCGCTGTACAACAGATTTTCTCCCATTTGCGCAAAGTGCGCAATACGAAATATCCAATACAGAGATGCCTCAAGCTTATTGAAGCCATTTCGCGTGATCTCTCGCTGCAGCTTCTGAAGGTCTTGGGGACACGTCGACTTATGCACATCCCATTTGATGAATTCGAGAGAGTTATGAATCAATGCTTCGAAATCTTCGGTTGCTGGGATGATGAATATGATAAGCTGCAGGGTCTACTCCGGGACATTGTCAAGAAGAAGCGTGAAGAGCACTTGAAAATGGTTTGGCGCGTTTCGCCTGCACACAAGAAGTTGCAGACGCGCATGGAACACATGCGGAAGTTCCGACGTCAACACGAGCAACTGCGTACCGTTATATTGCGTGTACTGCGTCCTCCCAAACAGCAGGCAATCCTCGATGTGGCAGTGAATTCTAAGCAACCATACAACCTGGAGGCGGCCGATGCTAACGCCATCGAGGAAGTTAATTTGGCTTATGAAAATGTGAAAGAAGTGGAATGTCTGGACATAACAAAGGAAGGTTGTGAAGCTTGGGAAGCAGCTGTAAAGCGCTATGAAGAACGCATCGGTGAGCTATTTTGCATGAGTTATTACTTAAAAGATACGCTTTAACCATATTTTTTAAGATCGCGTTGAAACACGTATCACTGCGCACCTACGCGATCAATTGGGCACCGCTAAGAATGCCAATGAGATGTTTCGCATATTCTCACGCTTCAATGCGCTCTTTGTGCGACCGCATATACGTGGAGCCATCCGTGAGTATCAAACGCAACTTATACAACGTGTCAAGGATGATATCGAGGCGCTACATGAGAAGTTTAAGGTTATCTTTCTTACTAAATGAACATTTATTTTTTCTATATTCTAAATAATTTTCTTGTAAGCGCAGGTTCAATATCCACAAAGCAAAAGTTGTCGCCTCTCCACGGTACGTGACTTGCCTCCAGTTGCAGGCTCTATTATTTGGGCACGTCAAATTGATAATCAACTGACCATGTATTTAAAAAGAGTAGAAGATGTTTTAGGTAAAGGTTGGGAATCGCATATCGAAGGGCAGAAACTTAAAGCCGATGGAGATAGTTTCCGCGCCAAGCTTTCAATTCATGAAGTATTCCAGGAGTGGGCAAGGAAAGTGCAGGAACGGAACTTTGGAAGTACTGGCCGCATATTTACTATTGAATGCACACGTTCACGTCACGGACGAGGCAATGTGCTAAGGTTACGCGTAAACTTTTTACCGGAAATTATTACTCTCTCAAAGGAAGTGCGAAATATTAAGAATCTGGGTTTTAGGTAACTCAAAACAAATAGTTCATATTTAATTAAAATTACGTTTCAATAACAATTGACATTCTTCTAACACATGTGCAGGGTTCCATTGACAATTGTCAACAAAGCTCATCAGGCTAATCAAATCTACCCTTACGCTATATCTTTGATTGAGAGTGTGCGAACCTATGAGCGCACTTTGGAAAAGGTAAATATTACTTCTCCTGTTGCTTGTTGATGATGCGAACTTTTCTAACTCCACTCACAGCAAACTTCTACAAATAATTATTATATAATTTTCTTTTGTATGCCTTTTTTTCATCGACACGTCATGTAGTTTATTTTTTGACTTGTGGTTCTACTACCCCAAAAACAGCACAAAATATTACAGAACTTAATACACAGCCAACCTATTGAGACTAACTAATTTATTAAGAAATTTTTGCGATATACTTATGTCTGTAATTTATTTTCGCTATAAAACAATAGTAAACCAATGTTAACTTTGGTGGATTTTTTCGATTGTAATTTATTTAAAACCCTTAAAAAACTGACCAAATTCTTTGAACGATGCATTAAAATTTCACTATAAGCTTAAAAAAAGCAAAACGGTTAATTGGTACACTGATCTATAACAAATTCCTTAAAATTCCTGTCTTAGTTTTTTACAAATATTTTTTCTTTAAGTTTTATAACCATTATTTTTTTAACACATTCCAATTAAATATATTTCAATCAATCAATTTCAATTATTATTACACAGTGCGAAAAATCAAATATTTTTGGAAATTCACACACTCTTCCACATTTAATACACTGAAAAAACTTTTAAAAAAGCCATTCTTTCTTACCAACCAAAACAATCATAATTTTTTCCATGCAGCTAAATAATAGGAGTTTAGCACACAATTCAGTATTCAAGGTAGTGATTAATGAGCCAATGTTTAACCTTGTATAACGATTTTCTTACTATGCTTGTAGACGAAATCATGGTTTTGTTTTTGTTTAGCAGTGAACGTATTTTTGTTTTTTTGGAATTGAAATTGCATGCTTAACTGCAAATCTTCTGCTTATTGATATTTATTGTTTATTTGTAATTATTTCTTATTTAAAACTTGCAATCTTTATAATCAGATTGAAGATCGAGCTAGTATCGTGCCACTCGTAGCTGGACTACGCAAAGAAGTTTTGAATTTAATCGCTGAAGGCATAGCTTTGGTTTGGGAATCGTATAAATTGGATCCATATGTGCTTCGTCTTTCTGAATGCGTTACACAATTCCAAGAAAAAGTACGTATGTAAAGTGATAATTATAAATTAGCTTAAACATTAATTAAATATTACATTTTGTATTGCAAACTGCTCACAGGTAGAGGATTTGCTTGTTGTGGAGGAGCAATTGGACGTTGATGTACGATCTTTGGAGACTTGCCCTTACAGCGCTGCAACGTTTGTCGAGATTCTATCTAAAATACAACATTCAGTCGATGATTTGTCTCTGCGTCAGTACTCAAATTTGGATGTTTGGGTCACACGTTTGGACGAGGAGGTCGAGAAGAAGCTGGCTATGCGTTTGCAAGCTGGCATTCAAGCCTGGACTGAGGCATTGACTGGTAATAAGAAAGAGGTCGATCTATCCATGGATACAGATGCGCCAGCTCAGCCCACACACAAGTTGGGAGGTGAACCTAAGGTATAGTTATTATAGTAGTCCTTAATTCTCTCTCCAACTAGATTCCGTTATAAATCTAATACTCTGTACTAATTAGATTCAAAATGCTATTCATGAGATCCGAATTACCAACCAACAAATGTATTTGTTCCCCTCCATCGAGGAGGCACGCTTCCAAATCATGCAACAACTTTTCGCATGGCAAGCTATCGTCACTTCGCAGGTGCGTTTGCAGAGCTCTCGATATCAGGTGGGTCTGGACAAACCTGTTTCCCAAACCTATCGTAATTTGTTGACCAAATTACCAGACGGTAGGATATTAGAAAATTCATACGAAGCGATTGAGAACAAGATAAGCGAAGTGCGCAGTTATGTTGATGAGTGGTTGCGCTACCAAAGCTTGTGGGACTTGCAAGCCGACACCTTGTACGGTCGATTAGGTGAGGATGTCAATTTGTGGATTAAGTGCTTGAATGACATCAAAAAGTCGCGCACCACTTTTGATACATCGGACACTCGACGAGCTTATGGACCCATAATAATTGATTACACCAAGGTTCAGGCTAAAGTGACTCTGAAATATGATTCATGGCACAAAGAGGCTTTGGGTAAATTCGGTACTTTGTTGGGCAACGAAATGACCACCTTCCACGCCAAGGTTTCAAAGTCACGCACAGATCTGGAAATGCAGAGCATCGGTATGTTAAAACCACATATCACACACCAATACACTGACATACATACATGCATTAAATCTATTTCTTAATTCATTTACATTTTTAACTTTTTTCCGACAACAGAGGCAGCCAGCACCTCAGATGCTGTCAGTTTTATTACTTACGTTCAGTCCCTCAAAAAAGAAATGTTGGTCTGGGACAATCAAGTCGAGGTATTCCGCGAAGCTCAACGCATTCTCGAGCGTCAACGTTTTCAGTTCCCCAACAACTGGCTGCATGTGGATAACATCGAGGGAGAATGGTCTGCCTTCAATGAGATTATAAAACGAAAGGACACGGCCATTCAAACGCAAGTCGCCAGCTTGCAAGCAAAGATTGTGGCCGAAGACAAAGCTGTGGAAACACGCACCGTTGATTTCTTGAACGATTGGGAGAAAAACAAACCCACAGGAGGCAAGATACGCCCCGACGACGCTCTTCAACAGCTGCAGATGTTCGAGAGCAAGTATTCGCGTCTGAAAGAAGAACGTGATAACGTAGCCAAGGCTAAGGAAGCGCTCGAATTGCAAGAGTCAGCCATTCAAAATAATAGCTCAGAGCGCATGAATGTTGCTTTGGAAGAGCTGCAAGATTTACGTGGTGTTTGGAGTGAGTTGTCCAAGGTATGGTCACAAATCGATGAAACAAGGTTAGTAAAATAAATCAAAAAATCTTAATAATGAATTTTGTTGTTGTTAATTATCATTCCCTATTTTTCCTTCGTAGAGAAAAGCCTTGGCTCTCAGTGCAACCACGAAAATTGCGTCAACAATTAGAAGCTATGATGTCACAACTAAAGGAACTTCCAGCACGTTTGCGCATGTACGAGTCCTATGAGTATGTTAAGAAACTCATACAAAGTTATATCAAAGTCAACATGCTGATTGTGGAGCTAAAATCTGATGCTCTAAAAGAGCGCCACTGGAAGCAGCTTACTAAACAGTTGCGTGTCAATTGGATCATTTCTGACCTCACTTTAGGTCAAGTTTGGGATGTGAATCTTTTGAAAAATGAAAGCATCGTCAAGGAAATTATTCTCATTGCTCAGGGTGAGATGGCTTTAGAAGAATTCTTGAAACAAGTTCGCGAATCTTGGCAGAGCTATGAATTGGATTTGATCAACTATCAAAACAAATGTCGTATTATACGCGGCTGGGATGACTTGTTCAATAAGGTCAAGGAACACATTAACTCGGTAGCGGCTATGAAACTGTCTCCATATTATAAAGTTTTCGAAGAAGAAGCTCTCACCTGGGAGGAGAAACTGAATCGAATCAACGCCTTGTTTGATGTCTGGATTGACGTGCAACGTCGTTGGGTTTACTTGGAAGGCATTTTTTCGGGCAGCGCTGATATCAAGACATTGCTGCCAGTTGAAACTTCACGTTTCCACAGCATCAGTTCCGAATTCCTTGGTTTAATGAAGAAAGTCACTAAGTCGCCAAAAGTTATGGATGTTTTAAATATACCCGCTGTTCAACGGTCACTTGAACGTCTAGCTGACTTGTTGGGTAAAATTCAGAAGGCGCTGGGTGAATATTTGGAACGTGAGCGAACCTCGTTCCCACGATTCTACTTTGTGGGCGATGAAGATCTTTTGGAAATCATTGGCAACAGCAAGAATATTGCTCGGTTACAGAAGCACTTTAAGAAAATGTTTGCTGGCGTCGCGGCCATCTTGCTCAATGAGGACAACACAGTGATCTTGGGAATTTCTTCGCGCGAAGGTGAAGAAGTTAAATTCATTAATCCAGTCTCTACTGTTGAGCATCCAAAAATTAACGAATGGCTTTCGTTGGTCGAGAAACAAATGCGTTTCACTCTGGCGTCATTCTTGGCTCAGGCAGTGCAAGACATCAAACAGTTCCGCGAAGGTCAAATTGATCCACAAAAATACATGGAATGGTGCGATAAATATCAAGCCCAAATTGTTATCTTGGCTGCTCAGATCTTGTGGTCTGAAGACGTTGACAGTGCACTGCAGCAAGCTTCCGAAGATAATAACGCCAAACCAATGCAACGTGTCCTAAGCACTGTGGAGTCTACTTTGAATGTTTTGGCTGATTCTGTACTACAAGAGCAGCCACCACTCAGACGCCGCAAACTTGAACATTTGGTAAGTTTGATTTTATAGATATTTAGTTGATATATATAAATATTTCCTTTGGAATACAGATTAATGAGTTTGTGCACAAGCGCACGGTTACTCGGCGGTTGATTAATAATGGCGTCACTAGCCCTAAATCGTTTCAGTGGCTATGCGAAATGCGGTTCTACTTCGATCCGCGCCAAACAGAGGTTTGTTAAAAACAGTTTACCTAATCTGCAATGAAAGACTCTTCATAACACTTTTAGGTTCTGCAACAACTTACCATTCACATGGCTAACGCACGTTTCTTCTATGGTTTTGAGTACCTTGGCGTTCAAGATCGTTTGGTACAGACTCCGCTCACGGATCGCTGCTATCTAACCATGACTCAAGCTCTGGAATCTCGTCTTGGTGGTTCTCCATTCGGACCCGCTGGAACTGGTAAAACCGAATCGGTCAAAGCTCTTGGGAACCAGTTGGGTCGTTTTGTGCTCGTCTTTAATTGTGATGAAACATTCGACTTCCAAGCGATGGGCCGCATCTTTGTCGGCCTCTGTCAAGTCGGTGCTTGGGGCTGTTTTGACGAATTCAATCGTCTCGAAGAACGCATGCTTTCTGCTTGTTCACAACAAATTCAAACAATCCAGGAAGCTCTGAAGTACGAAATGGACAGTAATAAAGAAAGTATTACTGTCGAATTGGTGGGCAAACAAGTTCGTGTCTCTCCTGACATGGCAATCTTCATTACCATGAATCCTGGCTATGCTGGTCGCTCTAATCTGCCAGATAATCTAAAGAAACTTTTCCGTTCTTTGGCCATGACGACGCCGGATCGTCAGCTGATTGCTGAAGTTATGCTGTTCAGTCAAGGCTTCCGTTCGGCTGAGAAATTAGCGTGCAAGATTGTTCCCTTCTTTAAGCTTTGCGATGAACAGCTCTCCAATCAGAGTCACTACGATTTTGGTCTCCGTGCTTTGAAATCTGTACTCATCTCTGCTGGAAATGTGAAACGTGATCGGATTATGAAAATCAAAGAATCTCTACGTCAACGCGGGGAGGAAAATATTGACGAAGCTTCCGTGGCTGAAAATTTGCCAGAGCAGGAGATACTTATTCAATCGGTGTGCGAGACCATGGTACCCAAACTGGTGGCAGAAGATATTCCGTTGCTGTTTTCATTGTTAAGTGATGTATTCCCGAATGTGGGCTACACACGCGCCGAAATGAAAGGCTTGAAAGAGGAGATACGTAAGGTGTGTCTAGAGGATTACTTGGTGTGCGGCGAAGGTGATGAACAGGGTGCTGCTTGGATGGAGAAGGTATGTATGGTTAAGAAAGAACTGGAGAAGAACCTGTTTGTTGAGAAGTTAGGAAATGTAATGCGTTGAGTATGAAAGAAATGTCGAATACCTTGACAGGGACGGTCCAGCTGAAATCTAAACAGGGTGATAAATATACAAAATTTTATTGCTTAACATAAATGCTTTTTACGATGCATTTAAAGATATAACAAAATTCATTTTATAGATGTAACAAACTATTTGGTTTTCATATTCTTGAATGCATTTTTTCCGTTCTTGTTCCACACTTACATTTCCCCTCAGGACCGGCCCTGTGTATCCTTTCTGCTTTGGGTGTTGCATTAGCAAAATCATATACCTTAAATTTTACTTTTATAATACTAAATTAGTAATACTAATTAGTACATCTTTGTCATCAATTTAAAGTTTAACCAAAGACAATATAATATAAGTATGTCTCACTCGGTACGTTGAAAAATATCAAAAAAAATTTGTTCTGATCTGATAGCTTTTGTGCTTTTGAGAAGAAGCTTTAAATTTTTTTGAGATGCGACGCTCATTTTCTCTCGCCTTTTACATGGGTACATAAATAAATATATAAACGCGCTCAATCACTGGGATCACAAGCGGTGCGAGATGAAAGCAAATTTTTATTTTTGTAAAATATATCTTTAGAGTTTGCACGAATTTGCAAGAATACTGCACGCTCGACAATAACAAGTACCGAACCAGAAACAGATTTTTTTGTGTTTTTATTTTTACTTATGTTTTACATTGTTAGATGAACTCAGTGCGTTTTACTTGTGCTTATTGATATTTTTCAATATTTCAATATTTAAAGATTAGATTTTTTTATTGTTTGTTTCAAACGATATAGGGCCTCTGAAAGTTTGTTATGCCACCACCCTTTGTTGTAACTAACAAAGTTGTAACTGCATTGACTCTCGCTCTCACAAAATGTTAATTTTACTTTCTCAAAGCTTCAGATGGGATTTTCGGAAAATCTCAACTGATTTTTACCCGCTTTTGTTTTGTATCGCAGTGAGACATGTTTGCATTATATTGTCTTTGGTTTAACTCACATTTCTCACATGCAGAGTTCCATGTTTATATTAAATGTTTTAATTCAGCACTTGTATTTATGTAATTCTCATTATTTCGATTATATTTACCGTGCTTAACATACGAACACAAAACGAATTATTTCTCAAAAAAAGGGATTCGGTGAAACTTGGGTCGAAAAAGTAAGATTCGCGGTTAAATGTTGTAACAGATGCAAGCAAGCTTAAAAGTAATACTACGAGTACTTACTTAAAAGTTTAAAGAAGTCCATTAAGCTTGCTTTTCCGCTCTATCAATTTTTGCACTTTTAATAATTGTCATCTTCTTGCTTCATCCCCTAAGGTTTTGCAATTATATCAAATATCCAATCTCAATCATGGTCTCATGATGGTTGGCCCATCAGGTTCCGGCAAGTCTACAGCTTGGCGCACTCTACTAAAGGCCTTAGAACGTTTTGAAGGTGTCGAGGGAGTTGCTCATGTTATTGATCCGAAAGCCATATCTAAGGAAGCTCTCTACGGTGTTTTGGATCCCAACACACGCGAATGGACCGATGGACTGTTTACTCACATTTTACGTAAGATAATCGACAACGTTCGCGGTGAGATCAACAAACGTCAATGGATAATTTTCGATGGTGATGTGGACCCTGAGTGGGTTGAAAATTTGAATTCAGTACTTGATGACAACAAGTTGCTTACTTTGCCAAACGGTGAACGTCTTTCACTCCCACCCAACGTGCGTATTATGTTCGAGGTGCAAGATTTGAAATATGCGACTTTAGCTACGGTTTCACGTTGCGGGATGGTTTGGTTCTCCGAGGATGTGCTTACCACAGAGATGATCTTCGAAAATTATTTGTCACGTTTGCGTAGCATTCCGCTGGAGGATGGTGACGACGACTTCGCCAGCATCGTTAAAGCTATTCCCACTAAAGCAGATAAGGATGGCGACGAGGTTTCACCTTCATTGCAAGTACAACGCGATATTGCTTTGTTACTGCAACCGTTCTTCTCTGCCGATGGCATCGTAGTGCGCACTCTTGAATACGCAATGGAACAGGAACACATCATGGACTTTACACGTTTACGTGCTTTGAGTTCACTTTTCTCGATGTTGAATCAAGCTGCCAGGTGATGATTACAAATTTTATAAAAAGGTAGAAGTTCTAAAATCCAAATGCTTTGATTTCTTCTCCGTTTCTAGAAATGTTTTAAGCTTTAACAGTCAGCATCCAGATTTTCCTTGCTCTGCTGATCAACTGGAGCAATATATACCGCGAGTTTTGGTCTATTCTATTCTATGGTCGTTTGCTGGCGATGCCAAGCTTAAAGTACGTACCGATCTGGGTGATTTTGTGCGCAGCGTCACTACGATTCCGTTGCCTGGCGCCGCTGGAGCCCCTATAATCGATTTTGAGGTCAGCATGAATGGTGAATGGGTGCCATGGTCGAACAAGGTGCCCGTAATTGAGGTCGAAACACACAAAGTAGCATCACCTGATATTGTGGTACCAACTTTGGACACCGTACGTCATGAGTCGCTGTTGTACACGTGGCTGGCAGAACACAAACCTTTGGGTAAAATGAGATAACTTTTCCTAAAGTTTCCCAAAAAACTGTTTCTCTAATTTTTGTGTGTGTAGTTCTCTGCGGACCTCCTGGTTCAGGAAAAACAATGACTCTGTTTTCCGCATTGCGCGCTCTTCCCGACATGGAAGTCGTTGGCCTGAACTTTTCCTCAGCTACTACACCCGAGCTGTTGCTTAAAACGTTCGATCACTATTGCGAGTACCGCAAGACGCCAAATGGTGTGGTGCTCTCACCGGTTCAGGTTTCTGTTCCCGAAAATTTCATTCTCCATTACTTTGAACAGATATCCTTCTATTTTCTAGATTGGCAAATGGCTGGTTCTCTTCTGCGATGAAATAAATTTACCCGACATGGATACCTATGGTACACAACGCGTCATATCTTTCTTGCGTCAACTGGTCGAACATAGAGGCTTCTACCGTGCCAGCGATCAAGCTTGGGTCAGTTTGGAGCGTATCCAGTTTGTTGGCGCTTGTAATCCACCTACTGATCCCGGTCGAAAGCCACTCTCGCACCGATTCCTACGCCATGTTCCCATCATTTATGTTGATTATCCTGGCGAGACTTCTCTCAAGCAGATCTACGGCACCTTCTCGCGTGCTATGCTGCGTCTAATGCCTGCATTGCGTGGCTACTCAGAGCCCTTGACCAATGCTATGGTGGAATTCTATTTAGTTTCACAGGACCGATTCACACAGGACATGCAACCTCATTATGTATATTCGCCGCGTGAAATGACGCGTTGGGTACGCGGTATATGTGAAGCCATACGACCACTAGACACGCTATCCGTAGAAGGGTTAGTTCGCTTGTGGGCACATGAAGCATTGCGACTTTTCCAGGTATACAATTAAAATCAGTTTTTTATCCTACACAAGTACCAAATACATGAAATTTTATTTATTTATTTATATATAAAAATATTTCAAATTCATCAAATTTTATCTTAATATTTCATTAGGATCGCCTTGTTGAAGATTCCGAACGCCGCTGGACCAATGAAAACATTGATATCGTTGCTTTGAAGCATTTCCCAGGCATAAATTCGGAGGAGGCGCTGAAGCGGCCGATTCTGTACAGCAATTGGCTGTCAAAGGATTATATGCCAGTCAATCGTGAAGAGTTACGTGATTATGTGCGCGCTCGTCTCAAGGTCTTTTACGAAGAGGAGTTGGATGTGCCGCTCGTACTTTTCGACGAAGTGCTCGAGCATGTTTTGCGCATCGATCGTATCTTTCGTCAACCACAGGGTCATCTGTTACTTATTGGAGTTTCCGGTGCAGGAAAGACAACGCTGTCACGTTTCGTAGCCTGGATGAATGGGTTGTCCATCTTCCAAATTAAAGTGCATAATAAATATACCAGTGAGGATTTCGACGAGGACTTGCGTTGCGTGCTGCGTCGCTCCGGCTGCAAGGATGAGAAGATTGCTTTCATTTTGGATGAATCAAATGTTTTGGACTCTGGATTCTTAGAACGCATGAATACACTTTTAGCCAACGGCGAAGTGCCTGGACTATTCGAAGGTGACGAGTACACTACACTGATGACTCAGTGCAAGGAGGGCGCCCAACGCGAGGGCCTAATGTTGGATTCTAGCGATGAGTTATATAAATGGTAAATTAAAAAAACATTTTCAAAAAAGGATCTCTAAGTAATCAATAAAATTTACAAAAACTCCTTACTTTCATGCATTTCTTCTATCCTTAGGTTCACCCAACAAGTTATGCGCAACTTGCATGTTGTGTTCACCATGAATCCTTCTACGGACGGCCTTAAAGATCGCGCAGCCACGTCGCCTGCTTTATTCAATCGTTGCGTTCTTAACTGGTTCGGTGACTGGTCCGATTCGGCACTCTTCCAAGTTGGCAAAGAGTTTACCACACGTGTCGACTTGGAGAAGCCGCAGTGGTCAGCGCCAGACTTCTTCCCTTCAGTATGTCCTCTCGTACCCGCTCAGCCATCGCATCGCGAAGCTGTCATCAACAGCTGTGTCTACGTGCACCAGACATTACATCAAGCCAACGGACGTCTGGCCAAACGAGGCGGACGCACTATGGCTGTGACGCCTCGCCACTACTTGGACTTTATCCATCACTTTGTTAAGCTGTACAATGAGAAACGCAGCGATTTGGAGGAGCAGCAGCTGCATCTGAATGTGGGTCTCAATAAAATTGCCGAGACTGTCGAACAGGTTGAGGAAATGCAGAAATCCTTGGCAGTCAAGTCGCAAGAGCTCCAGGCTAAAAATGAAGCTGCCAACGCTAAGCTGAAGCAAATGTTCAAAGACCAACAAGAGGCCGAGAAGAAAAAGATTCAGTCGCAAGAGATTCAGCTACGTCTGGCCGATCAGACTGTGAAGATCGGGGAGAAGCGTAAATATGTCATGGCCGATTTGGCGCAAGTCGAGCCGGCTGTCATCGAAGCTCAACAAGGTATGAGCAGATTTTCACTCTCAACATTCACAAGGGTTTATTTAATTATTGTTTAATGTTTCTGCGTGAAGCACATATAAGAGAGTTTAGTTTTAAGACATTACTTTTGTACTTAAATTTGTTGTGTCGACTCCTCTACAGCTCTTGATACTATTTATTGTTTATACTATTTGATTGATCCTTTATTTACACATAAATATCTCCTAACTTTGTTGTTTAACACCATCTGTAGCCGTGAGCTCCATTAAAAAGAAACACTTGGCCGAAGTGCGCTCGATGGCCAATCCTCCGGCCGTCGTTAAATTGGCTTTGGAATCGGTTTGCGAGCTGCTCAATGAGAACGCAACCGATTGGAAGACAATTCGTGGCATCCTCGTTAAAGATAGTTTCATATCGTCAATTGTTAATTTGGAAACTGATAAGATCACGTACGCTATTTATTTAAATTTATACACTATTTACACAAATACCGTCACATGCAAATCAAACAATCCATTCTTTTCCATTCACTCGATCATCATTATTGACTAAAAACTATTTGATAACACATTGTGAACAGTTGTAAAAACGTGGACGTCATCGGCTCAAAATTTTCGAACTTTCCAAATACTGACCTCTACTTAATAATCATAATCATAGTTTTTTGCTTTTCGTATTCTTCTTATTAATTATTAATTTAAGCACATTCAACCTAAACGCCGCCACACCCCTCATCACATCTGCATACGCTCAGCACATAATCAATACGCTCAGCTCTAAATAAAATTAACTACATTTGGTATTTCAATTTAAACAAAAAGCATTTCAAAATTAATAAAATATGATTTTATGATGTATCATCAAGAACATTATTAAAACCTAGGTTTTTTTATGAATATGTTCGTTTCGAAACCGTGTTTCTAATTTTGTAAGTTAATTCTTGTTATCACCAATATTATTAATAATTTATATATATTTAATATAATTAAATTAAGTTTAAGTTCGCTTTATTACTGTTTGGAAAGAACAAAATTTAATGATGTTAGAGAAGTTGGAGAATAGTGCTGAGCCATATATTTTCAGGGTAGGGGGAACTCTTTCAAAATGTTTACAGTTGAGGTCTAAAAAATTATAAGCATTTGAAAGTTTCTAGTTATCCACTGTTATTTTATAATCCATATTAATACAGGTCATAATGTTTTCAAGTATTTAGGTTTGTTAAATCTATAATTATGTAATCTAGTCTAATTAAGTCTATAAAGTGTTAATAACGAGCAGTTATTAGGTGCAGTTATTGGATTAATTATTACTATATATTAAGTATTAATATATTTGAATGACATAATTTTAACTGTTATACTATAATTAGTATAATTTTATACTATTTGTATTTGTACTTATTAGGATTTGTTATACCTTAGAATAGAAAATCTCCATAAAACCTTCATAAAATATAAAGAGACTAAAGTAATTAACTAAACTAGAACTTAACTTATGATAAACAAAAACAATTAATACGCTTTTTTTATCCAACGAACTAAGCTAATATGAAAGGACTAATAATTTCGATAAATTCCAGTTCATCAGCATCTCTGAGTAGGCAATTTTGAAGACTTGAAACTTTACCGGTGTGCTTCAATAAAACTTTTGTTGTGATACATATTTGTTTTATATATATATACTATATTTTTAATGTGCTTTGGTAAATAACATATTAAGTGTTCAATCTAAAATTAACTTTAAGCAATAATAAGCAATTAATTGTTTACTGAAAATTAACATGTGATAATGTTAAGCTATCTAATATTCTAAAAATGTATATGTAAAAAAACTACTACTACTTTTACTACTTTAGCCGTTAAATCCATACGTAAGCAACAGCTTGTTGAGGTGAGAACAATGGCTAATCCACCATCTGTGGTGAAATTGGCACTCGAATCAATTTGCTTGCTACTGGGCGAGAATGCAACCGATTGGAAATCGATTCGTGCCGTTATTATGCGAGAAAACTTTATAAATTCCATTGTATCTAACTTTGGTACTGAACACATAACGTAAGCATGAAACAAACTTATCTACAAAGTATATACTTTACATATTTCAATTAAATTGTTACGAATACGTTTTTGTAGTTTTTATAATTTGATATAATTTGTTGTTTGATTAAATATTTTTGAGTGCAAGACTTCTTGATAAAATAATAAAATTAATTTTGTTTTTTCAAAAATTCAATCATTGTTTTCTCATAAAGCTTTTTTACTTTATTTTTCATACATTTTTTTTATTTGAGTTTTTGTTTCACTTTCTGGTAAAGGTTGTAAATATTTAAAAATGGTTTTGGTCTTAAGAACTGAACAAACTAAATTCCACCAAAATTAAACTGAATGCTAAAGAAATGCTTTGCTTGATTTTCATCCACCTCTTCTTTATTTGTTTGCCCCGAAATCGGTGATGAATTGTTGTCATTAATGTTAACATTTTCTACTCTTAAATGGTAAAACCTTAAGTGATGATGTACGTGAGAAAATGAAGTCCAAGTATCTCAGCAACCCGGACTACAATTTTGAAAAGGTTAATCGGGCCAGTATGGCTTGTGGTCCCATGGTCAAATGGGCCATTGCTCAGGTAAGCCATCATAAATCCATTCACATAAATCCATTTTTATACTTTTAACAAACCATGAAATTGTTTGAAACCATCAAATCGCTTATCATCACATTTTCCCTTTTCAATTGCAGATTGAATATGCAGACATGTTAAAACGTGTTGAGCCTCTCCGCGAAGAGTTACGTTCGTTGGAAGAACAAGCCGATGTCAATCAACAGGATGCCAAGGAAATGAAAGACATGGTGGAACAGTTGGAGCGCAGTATTGCAGCCTATAAGGAGGAGTACGCTCAGCTTATCTCTCAAGCTCAAGCAATCAAGACCGATTTGGAAAATGTTCAAGCCAAGGTCGATCGTTCCATCGCTTTGCTCAAGAGCCTGAATATCGAACGCGAACGCTGGGAGTGCACCAGCGAAACCTTCAAGTCACAAATGTCCACCATCATTGGCGATGTGCTACTGTCGGCAGCTTTTATAGCTTACGGTATATAATTTTTTAAAGAAAAAATTTTTACTTCATGTATGATATTTTATTACAAATTTTATTTTTAGGTGGTTATTTTGATCAGCATTATCGTCTTAACCTCTTCACCACTTGGTGTCAGCATCTACAGGCCGCCAGTATTCAGTATCGCCCTGATATAGCTCGCACCGAATATCTTTCTAATCCAGATGAACGTTTGCGTTGGCAAGCAAATGCTTTGCCAAGCGATGATCTCTGCACTGAGAATGCCATTATGTTGAAGCGCTTCAACCGTTATCCTCTTATTATCGATCCTTCTGGACAGGCTACTACTTTCTTGCTCAATGAATATGCTGGCAAGAAAATTACGAAAACTTCCTTCTTGGATGACTCGTTCCGCAAAAACCTTGAGTCTGCTTTGCGTTTCGGCAACCCGTTGCTTGTGCAAGATGTTGAGAACTACGATCCTATCCTGAACCCGGTGCTCAATCGCGAGCTCCGTCGTACTGGTGGCCGCGTGCTTATCACGTTGGGCGACCAGGATATCGACTTGTCGCCTTCTTTTGTTATCTTCTTGTCAACACGTGATCCTACTGTGGAGTTCCCTCCGGATATTTGCTCCCGTGTGACGTTCGTGAACTTCACTGTGACTCGCAGCTCATTGCAGTCGCAGTGTCTCAATCAAGTGTTGAAAGCGGAGCGTCCCGATATCGATGAGAAACGCTCTGATCTGCTGAAGCTGCAGGGTGAGTTCCGCTTGCGTTTACGTCAGCTTGAGAAGAGCTTGTTGCAGGCGTTGAACGATGCAAAGGGAAAGATTTTGGACGATGATTCCGTGATCACCACACTGGAGACGCTGAAGAAAGAAGCTTACGACATTAACCAGAAGGTCGATGAGACAGACAAGGTCATCGCTGAAATTGAAACCGTATCGCAACAATATTTGCCGCTTTCTGTGGCTTGCAGCAACATCTACTTCACCATGGATAGCCTCAATCAGGTTCACTTCCTGTATCAGTACTCGCTGAAAATGTTCTTGGATATCTTCTCAACGGTGTTGTATAATAACACAAAGCTTGAAGGCAAAACCGACTACTCGGAGCGCTTGAAGATTGTCACCAAAGACTTATTCCGCGTGAGTGTTTCCTATTCTAAGTCTCTAGTTTTTAGTTTTGCTCCCAGCTTCTTGAATCTGAACCTCAAAAACTGAATCTTTAATTTTCCAGGTTTGCTATGAACGTGTAGCTCGAGGCATGATGCACGATGATCGTCTCACTTTTGCACTTCTAATGTGCAAGATACACTTAAAAGGCACCTCCGAACAAAATCTCGACGCTGAGTTCAACTTCTTTTTGCGCAGTCGCGAAGGTTTGCTTGCCAACCAAATCATGGTCGAGGGTCTCTCCTACGAGCAAGTCGAGAGTGTCAATCGTTTGGCGACCCGGCTGCCCATCTTCCGCAAACTCATCGAGAAGCTGCGCTCAATGCCCGAGATCGGTGCTTGGTTACAACAAAGTTCCCCCGAGCAATGCGTTCCACAGCTGTGGGATGAGTCCAAAGCTCTATCGCCCGTTGTTGGCGCTGTGCACCAGCTCTTATTGATACAAGCTTTCCGTCCAGATCGAGTCATTGCCGCTGCTCACAATGTGGTCAATGCTGTGTTGGGTGTAGACTTCATGTCTACCGCAGAAATGGAGCTGGACTTTGGTAACGTAGTGGAGAAGCAGTTGAACTGCAACACTCCCGCGTTGCTTTGCGCTGTTCCCGGATTTGATGCATCCGGACGAGTTGATGATTTGGCTGCTGAATTGAACAAGCAGATATCTAGCATCGCCATCGGTTCCGCTGAGGGATTCAACCAGGCCGAAAGAGCTATTAACATGGCTTGCAAGAGTGGCCGCTGGGTGCTGCTCAAGAACGTTCACCTGGCGCCTCAGTGGCTTGTTCAATTGGAGAAGAAGCTGCATTCCCTACAGCCGCACTCAGGCTTCCGACTGTTCCTCACGATGGAGATCAGCCCTCGGGTCCCAGTAAATTTACTTCGTGCTGGACGCATTTTCGTTTATGAGCCACCACCAGGCATTCGCGCCAATCTGTTGCGCACTTTCTCTACAGTACCGGCCACACGCATGATGAAGACGCCCAGCGAACGCGCGCGTCTTTACTTCCTGTTGGCTTGGTTCCACGCTATTGTACAGGAGCGTCTTCGGTATGTGCCGCTCGGCTGGGCCAAGAAGTATGAATTCAATGAGTCCGACCTGCGTGTAGCGTGCGACACTCTGGACACATGGATAGATACCACTGCTATGGGTCGCACCAATTTGCCACCGGAGAAGGTGCCTTGGGACGCTTTGGTCACTTTGCTTTCGCAGTCTATTTACGGTGGCAAGATCGACAACGACTTCGATCAACGTCTGCTGACTTCCTTCCTCAAAAAGCTTTTCACGGCACGCAGCTTTGAAGCTGATTTCGCTCTGGTCGCCAATGTAGATGGGGGCGCCAGTGGGCAGCGCCACATTACAATGCCAGATGGCACACGCCGCGACCATTTCCTCAAGTGGATTGAAAATTTGGCCGATCGGCAGACACCCTCTTGGCTTGGGCTGCCAAACAATGCCGAGAAAGTGCTGCTCACGACCCGCGGCACAGATTTGGTGAGCAAGCTGTTAAAGATGCAACAGCTCGAGGATGATGATGAGCTAGCGTACAGTGTGGAGGAGAGTGCAGAAGCTGTCGCCAATGCACAACGCAACGAGGATGGTCGACCGTCCTGGATGAAGACATTAAACAATTCAGCGACCGCGTGGCTGGAATTGCTACCCAAGTGCTTGCAGGTGCTCAAGCGAACCGTGGAGAATATCAAGGATCCACTGTATCGCTACTTTGAGCGTGAGGTCACTTCAGGAGCGAAATTGCTGCAAACCGTCATTTCCGATTTGCAGGATGTGGTTTTGATTTGTCAAGGCGAGAAGAAGCAAACGAATCACCATCGCTCGATGCTTTCTGAGTTGGTGCGCGGTATTATACCGAAAGGTTGGAAACGTTACACGGTTCCTGCAGGCTGCACCGTCATCCAATGGATTACAGACTTTAGCAATCGTGTTCAGCAGCTCCAAAAAGTATCGCAGCTGGTGTCTCAGGCAGGCGCCAAGGAGTTGCAGGTGAGTTACGGCAATAGCAAAGAAAGGGTCCTTCTCAATAAAAATTCTTGTTTTGAAACTAAATACTTTAAATTCGGGAGGTTACTTTTCGGGATTATCTTTATTTTCGATTTAATGAATGGAATAGTTGACTGTAGCTTTGTTTAATCTCAATCCCCTTTAATATTCTTTGTAGACGTTTTCGACGTTTTGATTATTATATTGACAGCTGTCTTATTATGTAATCGCTGTACTTATTATGCAATCAACTAGCCAATTAATAGGACCTTAATTGCCCATGTTATGAACATCGACTACATCGATTTTTGTATGCCTAAATATTTTTTCTATGATATTAGCTTATGGCTTCTACTTTTAACTTCATCCTAGTCTGTAAAATTATTTAATCAAGGAATAATATATAAATTAAATTAAATTTATCGGATATACATAAAATAATAATAGGGTTTCCCGGTTTGGCTTGGAGGCCTGCTGAATCCCGAGGCGTACATAACCGCCACCAGACAATGCGTTGCTCAAGCTAATAGTTGGTCGTTAGAAGAGCTGGCTCTGGAAGTAACAATCAGTGAGGCTTCTGGCAGTAATTCAGACCAAAAGGACAGCAGCTTTGGAGTCGCAGGTTTGAAGCTGCAGGGAGCACAGTGCAAAAACAATGAGCTACTGCTGGCCTCGACCATCATGATGGACTTGCCTTTGACCAACCTAAAATGGGTGAAGTAAGTGGTATAGTTAAATGCATTTGTTCCTGAATATTAGTCTCTTTTGTACATTTATAGAGCTACGAATGATGTTCGTGTTAGCAAGCTGACGCTTCCGGTTTATTTGAATTCTACACGTAGTGAGCTTTTGTTCACCGTCGATTTGGCAGTTGCCGCTGGGCAGGATCAACACAGCTTCTATGAACGTGGAGTTGCTGTGCTGACATCGACTGCATTGAACTGAATGTAAGCTGGGGGAAATAGAAGACCGAAACATTTAGAACGCCGAAAGGATAATAGAATGAAAATAGATAAACGTAATTTTTGAAGCTTAAAGTATAAATAATCCTATGAAGTATTTTACTCAATTACAATTTTATAATTAACTTATTAAGCTTATAAATCATGCAACTTATTTTAATCAATTAATTTTGAGAATCTTACACACACTTATATACCTAATGCAATTATGTAATCACTTTATTCAAATACTTATAAATTATACTACATAAGAAATGTTTATGAGGTTACTCAGCATTGAATAAATGTATCGATTTGCTTTAAAGTGCTTTATTACGTTGATTGAATGTCCGAGTGGGACGGTTTGTATAACAGGTAAATGGAACAGGTAAATCACAAATACCCATAAAGATGATAGTGGAGTGTCACACTAGGCATCTTGACGCCAGACTCGCACGTTGGCTGACGTCAGACTGATTGGTTGAAAAAATTGCGAAAAGTGGAACAGCTTTCGATCCACGTTCGCCTCAACGTTAGCGCTAAAATTTTGGCTGCCTCACGAGCGTCAAACACTAACACATGCCACAGCCACAGCAAGGGCTTCGCTTAAGAAAACATGCATGCCGGAATTGAATGAAAAAACCGTTTTGGTTCAATTCATGTTTTTTCTTACTTTATGTAAGAACTGTTTTTTTTAGAACTTTTTGTATTGTGTAATTTTGATTATTGTAATTATTACTAGCAATTCATTTCTGAAATATTAAAGATTCCGCATTCTTATTTAAGAAAAATTACTCAAAATATTCATCAATTCCTAAAAGATAATCGTTAAAAAGAATCGTTCCTAAAAGATAAATCGAAATGAAATTTTTTGGTGAACGAAAATTTGAAATCATGAAAAAAGTTTTAGACAAAATTATATTTCAAACAAAACTATATATTGAAAGTTTATATAAGCAAAGCGTTGTTTGTTCCAAAGTATTATTTGTTTATATATTCCAAGAGTTTTCCAACAGTAGAATGGAGTCCAATATAATAATAAAAAATTAACATACTTACCGCCTTACTTGACGCCTTAAAGCAAGATATGTTAACCTATCAGAATTTGCAGCGAATAGAATAGAGATGCAATAAACTGCGTCAATGTTGTAGAAACAGTTTGAGTTTGGCTTGAGTCTCAACTATAGCGATGATGATTTGATGATGTAGCAACAGCCTCAAATGTGTAGTTTATCTTAAACACAGCTCTCTCAAGTCTAGTGCTCGGTTTAGATAATATCATCCATCAATTGTTAAGATTTTACTTTAAAAACGTTTGCCTTTCAGTACTCGTATAATAAATTACGTACTTACTACTTCCAGTTTTCTGAAGAATTGGGAAAAAAGCCAGTTTAATTCCTTTACTTAACTCGATTGGCGATTTTCGTCCAATTTCGACAATCTACATATCCAAGGTGCTTGAGGTCATAAATCAGTCAGAAATCTCCAACTATTGTACCGATAATGGCATCCGATATTATCAGAGTTGCAGTCTGGCATACATCTCAAGTGGAGCACTATATCCTGTTAACTTAAATGTCAAGGATGCACGGTTTTTCGCAGTGTGCGACAGGCATGTAATTGTTTATGAACAGCGACAGTTAGACGTTGTTCACAATAATATTACTTCTCTTATTTCACAAAATTATTTCAAATCGGTATCCGAGCTAGTTATATAATACAATATAGTATATATATAAGTTTTTCGAGATCCATCCGCAGTGACAATATATAAGAACACCCTTCAGATATAGTCGTCTCTTAGGATATAATCTGACCGGCAACGCAAAAAAACGATTTTTAAACGGATACTGTTCAAATTACTTACCCTCGTAGTTTTTCATATAAATTTTTATTCATTTCATTTCTTTACCTTTCACCTTTACTGTTTCATTTACATCCTTCTTCCATACCTTAAATTTACATATGTAATTTAATGTTTTATTAAGGTAAGAGTAATTACTAATCATTAAGTTAACCTACATTATGTTGAGGCAGCAACTTTATAAGATGTACTCTCTTGTATACAGACCCGTGGTCTGTAATAATTTTAAATTTCAATAAAATAAATATCCTTTTCTGTTGTCATTTCCGAATATGCGCAGTAGCACTGTGAAAGGATTAAAGTGCAATCCGTCTGGGATGCATCCTTAACGGGTTCCATGGTGTAATGGTTAGCACTCTGGACTCTGAATCCAGCGATCCGAGTTCAAGTCTCGGTGGAACCTAAGCCAACTATTATTTTTGGTACTGAGAAAAATATGTAAATTCATAGACAGACAATGATGACAAAGCGCTCCCATGATGATGTTGATGTGATGATTATATGATGGATGATGATGATGATGAATAGTAGTGGCAGTGGCACTCGCTGATTGATGTGACGACGGGTGGTTGGAACTGGAAACGTACCTAAACAACGTAGGTTCCTTTCCTGAAACACAAGTCAGTCCCGTTATATCATAGCAACACAAGTAAAATACTTTTTATGAAAAACTTTATTCAAACAACTCAGAAAATGATTATTCGAAATATGTACATATGTATATGTAATACAAAATCATTTTAATTAAACTGTTTATGTTGAAATTGAATATCCTTGCTATAACCATAATAATTAAAATGTTTAACTTCGACGACATTTATAAATAGTTATTTGCTTAGATGAGAATATGCTAGAAATTTGCACGACTCTCGAGAGGTTCCATGGTGTATTGGTCAGCACCCTGGACTCTGAATCCAGCGATCCAGGTTCAAATCTCGGTGGGAGTAGTTTTTTTTTTCATTTACATATTTTTACTGTACAATTATATTGTGAATAGCATATATTGATTAATTAATTGTGTTTTTACAAATATTATGTTTTATGCAGAGTTATTGTATATTGAAGTAATTTATTAGTTTTCTGCTAAATTAATGGAGGGAAGAGTTGCAGAGCGAATAAAAGTAATCTGTCCAAACTGTCCCAGATTTGTCCAATTTGCACTTGTACAATTTTAAATGAACTTAGCACACTTAGGACACAAACCGTGAAGTAAACAACTAAACGAAAGAATGAACGAACTAAAAGCATCAACCGTTTTAGCTCAGTTGGATGGAAAACTGCATTATTATCTGGGTTTTTATATACATACATATGTATGTATGTAGTTGCGCCTATATCAATACCTATTAATATTACTAATAATAATTATAACGGACCAATATTATAAATATATTAGAACTATTTTAAATTTCACTTTATATTACGCTTACATTATTCGATTTAATTAAATTGTTAAATTAAAAATAGATCGACCTCAAAAATCGACCGAAAATCAATTTATAGTAAACGTAAAATATTTAAAAAAAAATGTCATAAATCCTAAATAATAAAGAACGACCTGGATACCGCGCGCAAACGGTTTTACAGCTCGACGAGTACTCAGGCGGAATGGATATTGACTAGGAACGGGTTAAGGGGAGGGTTGATGCCATATTCCACGTTTAAGACTCCAGGACTGGGATATTCCCTGCAATGCTTCAATGCGGTCAAGAGTTCCTACGTTCGGGTGTGAAGAGTAGTGTTCCTACCGAAACCGGATACGAAGGCCTACACGGTCTTTCGTTCAGAACTGTCCTTTAGACCTGAAATAAGGAAGACGTACTGAAATAATTGATGACTTGTTGAAAAGCTGATCGTGCGTAGAATTATTGGGAAAAGATTCATGCTCCTAAACACGATTTTTACGGATTTTCAGTTTGCATACCCTTAGGAGCAATTTTAGCAATTTTTGCATACGTCAAGGTCGGTCACTCCTGTGACTACCCTCGTATATGCTGGATATGGTGAGTATGTAAACATATCTCTTTAGAGTAGATCCCTTCTAAGAATCTTCTTAAATGAAAACACAGAAACTACAAGATGAAGTCGTTTAAAATATATTTATATGTATGTATATATTTTCTTTTGTATTTTGTGACCATCTTGGCTGTGGTTACAATAGTAATAATAATAATAATAATAATAATAATAATATTTTTGACTTACAATAACTAATTAAGTGTATTACTTATTTTGTTTGATTTCCTATACTGATTTAATTCCTCTTTTTGTTGTATTCCTATTTGAACGATGGTAAAGATTTCAATGCATTAATAATAAATTACAGCTGTAAGAGTTTGACATTTTTTTATTATAAATACAATGAGTTCCTAATAAATTATAATAAATGTGGGTTTTTCCTCGATGCGTAGGATGATGTATTTCTTTAATTTACTGCTGCGAGTTACATAATGCTTAGAAGTTAAAATTAACAGAATTGACATACTACGCAAATAAACAATATAGCAGAAAGGACAAAATGGCTCGTTTCTGAAAAAATATATTGTAGTTTAAGAAGGGAGAAGAACATAACAGTACCATAAAATTACGGTAATGTGAATGATTAATCTGTTATAATGGAAAGACAAAAAAAAAATCAATACAATTTTAGTGTTGTAAAGAAGTGAATTCTAATAAAAGTATAAGACACTGCTTTGAAGTATGAATTTATTATTAAAAATTATGAATGATGGAGTTTATTAAAGTTTTCACATATAATAATATACAATATAATAAAATATTGAATGTATTATATTATATTATTCGAATATTAAACTTTATGAATTTAAACTTGAAATTGTATTGAGAACTGAACTTTTCACTTATCATGTGATGAGATACTAAAGGAACTTTTATACTTTTGCGGTATTTATGAAATAACTAGAGAGTCTATGTCTCTGTCTCTCTCCCTCCCTGTCAGGAGGTCAAGTTCATCTGATGACTATAAAGGCCTTTATATCGCTAATAAATGCCTTTTATTAGCGTTAATTTGCTACGTAAAAATCTTGTGCGCTTATAAATTTCGAATTTGGACGGAAAAATGTGAGAAAAAATGAAAGCGAATAGATGTAATCCTTAAACTATCATGGAATGACTAAAGAGAAGTTATTCACTTTTTAGATTTAGAAACAAGTAAAATTTTATAAAAGATTCTAAGATTTAAAGACGTTCTTTTCTTTTATGCTAAAAAAGAAATACTAAATCTCATCATATACTATAGAGTAATAAAAGTCTGTAAGATTGAGACGTGAGACGTGAGTCGTTCTCGTGTAAACTGGTGAGAATTTTACCCTCATTCACATTGCGTAATATTTATGATACAAAAAGATTACAAAGATTATGAATTTCCCTTAATTGTGCTCTTGATTTCAAAATTTAGAAGTGTTTCTGAAGCGCAAATAATCTGAAGCATTCCCTGTTAAATGCATATCTTGTTAAATGCAGTTAATACGCATGCCAAATTTCGCGTTGGTTTCTTAGTCTAAAGTCTAGATTATGTGTTGCATGTTACAGCGTCTGTCGAATGTCCAAATGTGTCCGTGTGTCCGTGTGTCTGTGTGTCCGTATGTGAGTGTGTGAGTGTGTGAGTGTGATCGCAACGGATCGATCGAGAGATCGGGTGGTTTGGATGAAGCGTATGTACAACGACGTCCTCGGCAAGGTCAGGTACGGCCGTATCGCGTCACAGCGTCAAAAATGCGATGCGATATTCCAGCGATAAAGTCAACAATATTCGTTCGATTCTCTGATATGTTTCTAGCAGGCTATGCATGTAAATAACTTTTGTCTGTAGCAGTGATAAAAACACTATACGTGTGTCTATATACATACATACATGTATTCGTACGTTTGGTGTGTTTGCGTGTATGTACAGAGTTTGGTGGCGTATATAGTAGCTATGCACAAACAGATCATAACGGTATATACAAAAAAACTTCACCTACATACATACGTCTCATCGTGGTTTCGTCCTCATATTCGAAGTCGTCTTTGCGATGGCGATTGCGATTGCGATTTTGTATGGGTGTTGATTGATTTCCTTTCGGTGTCATATTATATCATAAAAATGATTATTGTTACTATTGTTTGTTTTTCTATACTGAGTTTAAATATAAAATTGCATTAAATAGCGGTAATATTTAGAATACATGCGTATGCCTATGTGTGTGTGTGTGCGTGTGTTTTTGAGTGTCTGTGCTTTGCTTTTTTATATAAATAAAAAAAGCCCTTGTTGTTGTATAATTATTGTATAGTATATATGTATGTATGTATGTATTTATATATTATACGATATACATATATACACATAGTATGTATGCAAGTATACATATATGGAATCTTATATATAGTTTTTGTTGTCTTTTCGCTAAATAAATAAATGTTGGTGTGACTTTTTCCTGTGCTTACCGTAGAGTGCGTACTTTCGTATGTATCGAAAATACATTTCAGTGTCTTTCTTTGACTAATTAAGATTCTTCGTCTTGTTAAAGTGTTCTATGTTTTTAGAATAATATTCATATTATACTATTATATTACAATAATCGTGGGTTTTTCTTTTCTTTTTTTTTCCTTCTTTTTTCTGTTTTTGTTGGCTTTAAATATTCAAGGTACTGCAAAATGGTTGAAACAATAACGCGATCGATTTAATGCTATAAAATATTATACAAACATGTGATTATTCATTCATGTCATTTATGATTCATATTCTTTGATTATTTCGAACCCTTCCTTTTATACTTTTCTTCTTCTTTTATTTCAGATTCTTTTTCTCTTATGTATGTCTTTACTACTGTCATTAATCAATTCAGCGAATTTCAATGAAAATTGATGAATGAATTGAATTGATTTGAATTGAAATGTGACTGAATTCATTTTTAAAGACCAGATCGGATTAGAAAAGTGCAAAATAATTTCGAAAGAAGATCGGTACTAAAATTAAATGAAATGAATTCCTGTTTTTCAATTGAAACTGATGTCCACTTATTAATGTAAGCGTTAATTTTGTTTACGATCTTCCGAAGCTTTGATACTTCTTTTCTTTTTCTTTTAAAATAAGAACTATTAAAAGCTTGGTTCATCATTTGTTTTGTGTTTCATTTTGTGACAACGCTGAATGATTTCAAGTAATTTTAGATGCGATTATAACAACTCAAAGATTACAACAACTAAAAGCTAGTAATTTTCACATCAATTTTGCTTTACTTCTTGTTTCCGTTTGTTGAAAACTTTAGGAAATAAAAAAACTGCGCTCCACTCAGATTAAGATTAATAATTTGTGTTTTCCATAATATCCGCGAATACGATATTATTTAATAATAGCTCGCTAAACTATAGTATTGCTGAGCGTGCAGAACTCAACATTAAAGCAACCGACACATGAAATTTAAGACGAGTTCGTAGGTTGCTCTGACACCATTCACAATAAACACATGGTGCACATTAGTTCATTGTTCTCAAATACGAGTTCGTAGGTTGCTCTGGCACCATTCACAATAAACACATGGTGCATATTAGTTCATTGTTCTCAAATACGAGTCTGTAAAACGCTACTTTCTAAACATTTACAAATCTATACAATTAATTTATGTGTATGTGTATGTGTATGTATAACAACGAAATTCTACTTTTTATAAACTGATGCATTTTTCACACAACACCAAAATCCCTGTCTAACAAACTAACGTCGCTTTCGTTAATAAATATTGTATATCGCGGGTAACTAATTTAATCACAGATAAAAATCATCGACAGACTGACTACTCAACTTCTGCTACGATGTACACATGTTTATCATTTGACTCCTCTTTAAGTACAAACATAGGAATTCCTAACGAAAACTAAAAATATTACACGTAAATGAATGAAGCTCTGTGGTCAATCCGTGCACTTTGATTCATTGGCAAATTTTAATACTTTGTTTCTGAATTTCTTGACATTTGTACATTATATAGTAGATATAAATTAAATACAAATTTCAATATCAGTTCTATGATCTCTTTTTAGGATAAGATTTTATGGATGGAAAAAAAGTACACGGAATAACTTTAACAGTTTGCTTTTATAAAGGATAAAAGAAGGATAGAAAGGAAAGGAAGGATAAAGACAGAGAGAAAGAGAGAGAGAGGAAGCTGATTCTCTGAAAAGAAACAACATAAAAGAATAAACTACACAGAAAACCCCAAAAAAAAAGGCTTTATTTCTAGAACTGTTGTAGATTCTGTTTTGAACTGAATAAAATCCTGTATTTATGCATCGATTAGCACAATTTTGTTTGTTCTTCAATATAGAATTTGTTCTATATTTCATTTAGTTTTTTCGACCTACTCAACACTAAATTTATTTTAAACTGGAAAGAGACATGTACATATATAATAAGTTAGACTAAGTTTTACTTCTAGATTCATATGCATTCAGTATTGCTTTCGGGAACCCTTCCAACGACAGCCTTCCGCGGTCCAAAAAATAACAATTAAAAGTACGAATATTGCTTTGGCTCCGATCTAAGCCACTGTAAATTAACATCCAAACTATTCAGGCTACATTCACACCGATACAAACACTAACGGAACTAAGACATCAAGCAAGTAACAGGATCACTATCATCACCTTCGCGTGGAGGTGGTTTATGCCTTGTTTAGCAGTTACAAGGTTCTTCTAAAAGTACGACTACAGTTTTTTCTTATCAACAATAACAATAGCGGGACCGCGAATGCCACGTATTCGACTTGAGACAACCTGACTGAATCTTATATCTTAAAGTTGCGGACGCATGCAATCATCGGATGCGGACTTAAGAACCTACCTGAAATGCATCGACCCATCGACTAATAAACCCAGGGAAAAAACTTGTACAGAAACAGATTTGATGTGATGCCATTTGATGAGTTACCGCTACGAATGGACAAATCAATGCAACTCTATTGTTATTGTTGTGCGATTGTGCGATTGATTTATGAGTCTATTCTAGAAAACATTCTGAATGTTCGGATTTATTAATTGTAAGTATTTCAAATCAAGGAACAGACTGTAAATTATACAATTACAATACTCTTATGTACATACATGTTTATGTGTGTGTGTGTGTGTGTGTGTGTGTGTGTGTCTGAATATACATACATACATACAATATGAATGTATATATATATGCACTTTCTTAAAGATGTCGATTGGGCTTTTCGCTGAACTGCTGATAAATATACACTATATTGTGGTATATTTTAGCACATAAAGTGCTCATAAACGAGAATATACATATGTATGTATGTATCTACATATGTATACTATATACAGTAGTGGACGAGTATGTAGATAGTGTTTATAGTCTATATATACAGTTAATGTTCAGTATACATTTTTAATAAGAAATTTTCGCCTACTTTAAGTGTTGGTTTCTTTTTTATTTGAATTAGAAAACTGAAAGTCTCCGGATTGGTTTTCAAATGTCTTCGAAAGGTATTAAATCTGCACAAATCTCCGGTCTTTCAGAATGTGTGTGTCTGTGTTTGTGTGTGTGTGTGTGGTTGCGGATGATTTTGCCACATCATTTGTAGCTATAAATGGCGATTCCGTTTCAGCTGCCTACGAGTTGAGCGTCCTCAAGTGTTTTTACGTTTTCTAACTAATTGCTACGAAAGTCCGCTGCCGCCGCCGGCGCCACTGTCACCTGTATTGCCATCTTTATCGGGTTTATCGTCGGAGTTGCCGTGCTGCAGCAGCGACCGATTCTCATCACTGGAACCGGCCTCGCCACTCCCACTTCCGCCAGCACCGTCGCATATGTTGACGTTGGACGTAAAAGTCGTTTCCGAATCTAAAAGATTAGAAGTTTACTTGTTATGTTTCTTGTTCACTCGTAGTTTTCCTTTCAGAGTCTGGAAAGATCTCCGAGATCTTCCGGGTCGCTTTACCTAGACTACTGTCCCTGTTCGTGGAATCGTAACGACTGTCGCCGGAGAGGTGCGAGGCGGCAGCTGATCGCGCCAACATCGGTTTCGCCTGACGCAACGCTTGTTCTTCGGGGTAGCGCGGTGTTTGGAACTTCGTTGGCTTCGATTGGAGCTGCGCCGGTCCGGTGCGCTGCTGGCTGGCCAGGGTGCGGTGCCTGAGGGGGGGTGGGGAGATTGATTTTGCTAAAACTGAGTGAGGTAATTTGTTCGGTGAGTAATCGCTGCCGGATTCACCCTGGTAAAGACAAGAGTGGAATAATATAGACGCTAAAGCTGGCGATGATTGCAAATGCAGGATGCTGCTTCTTTTACCATAACCGTGCCATTGTCCGAAACTCCCGAGCCGGACATGTTGTCGGCCAGCAGGCGTTCGCTTTCGGGATCTGCCAGAACTCGCGAAACATCAGATTTGTTCTTTAGTATCGACTTCGAGCGTCTGTGGTGCTCCAGGTTGGGCGACGCATCGATCGAGTCTATCGATGAGGAGTATTTGCTCTCGAATTTGGCTGCAGGAAATACAACAAAGTGGAAATTTAATTATCAAGGCAAAATTAACTGTATCAGGAGTGGTCTCTTGAGAAAGGAAGGGACATGAACAATACTCACCTTTAGAGACCCCCACGTTCTGCAGTCCGAACAAATGCTGGTTGATCAACTTAGTCGCCGTTGCCAGACTCTTTGTCGGAATGAAAGACGACCGCTTCTTTTTACCCGCCGCACTTCCCGCTGGACTGCCATCGTGCCCCAGACTCTCCTGCGATATCTTGGAGTCTTCGAAACGCGCGCGCGGCTTCGACAGGCCGCCCACAGACGCGGTGGCTGCCGACGGCACGAAGCTCTGCTGGAACCGCGTCTTGCGGTGCTTCGGCACTGGAGTCTCGTTCAGACTGACACGACTTCCACGTTCCTGCAGATCGAACTGCTGGTACACATCATCCATTGGACTGACGCCGCCAGCAGCGAGATTCCGCAGCGCCGTGTCCCCCGAAGCGCTCTTTTTCACGTGCGAGCGCGGCATGCAAGCGGAGGATGTGGGCGTGGCGCCCGTCAATATAAGACTGCCTGTGCCAGCGGTGGCTCCAGTCGTCACTGCCACCACGAACGCTGCGCCGGCTGCGCTGCTGGTCGTGTCCTTCTCCATCGGATTTATGTACAAGTTATCCATATCAATGTCCAGGGCGCACGCCTCATCGGCTAGATCCGATGTGAGGTCGCCCTGCGACAGGAACGGATGTGTCTGGCAGCTGGCGTAGGTGTCGGAACTGTCGACGCTCGCCAAGTCGGCGTTGTTGTTGTTGATGTTGTTGTTATTATTGTTGTTATTCAAATTGCTGCTGAAGTTGTTGCCGCCGCCGCCGCCGCCGCCGACCACGTGACACGTCCCCATTGAGGTGGTGTTGAAGTTGTTGTTGTAGTTGTGGTTGAAGTTATTGTTGACGCCGCCCCCGCCGCCGCTGGCAGTAGCCACAAATGGGGCATAACGCAGCGGCGTCTCGAGTGGCAGAGCGATGGTTGTCGATGTCGTTGTGCCATACGACGATGAGTTCGACGAAGATTGCGAGATGGGTGCGGCCGACATCAGGGCGCCAGGAACACCCAAGGCCACCTGCGGCGCTCGACGCTCTACGGAGAAAACCATCTCTGAGCTAACCAGGTCAGCGGCCGCTGCTACTTCTGGCGCTGGCAAGCGTCCCATCAGGTTGGGCGCAGCGCTGGCCGATGCCGTCGGCGGAGGGCCGAGAGCGGCGTATTGATTGGGCTGATGTTGATGGGGCAGCGTGTGGCTGGCAGACATGCGCATCTCCAGACAGATGGGTATGCGGAAGTCGGACGTCGGCAGTGAGATCACTCCTTCGGCATCGGTGAACTCTTTGAAGTCCTGCGAAGGAGAGGAGGCATGTTGAGATAAGCTGGGTTTTCGAGTGACACAGAAAATGTAGTAAACGAAAGTCATGTCACTCCAAAAGGGCGAATATAATGTGGAAATGTGTTGTTAGTTGAGAGACTGAAGTGTTCCTGAAATGGTCTTGGAATGTTCAACTCTCATGTCCAATGGCAATGTTTGCGGTTTCATTTCGTTTGGAGTTCGGTCAGAAAAGAATTAGAAAGAAAACGGAGCCCTTAAAACATAATGTCCATATGTCGTGCCGTTCCATACGCGATCATAAAGGGGCGTAAATAAAACGATTACGTTCCTAAAATACTTAGTGATTGAAAAAAACGATGATTTTATAAATATGTTAAAATGTGAACCGAAGAATTTAGAATCTAATGAAATCAGTGAAATGTTGGTTTCAAGGAAGCCAAGTAAATTAAAAAACGAGAACGAATGAAGAACCAGTCTCCAATAACATCGTATTAGGATCGTTTTCATGCACATAGTTTTGAGTTCAAATTAAAGAAACCGAAACTGAAGAGTCTCTAATTAAATATTTTTCTTTTATCATCGTGATTATAGTGAAAACTTAATATTTTCTCATTTCTCAGATAATCTTGAAGAATAAAGGACTTCTTGAATCTTGAAGAAGAAAGACTTTATTTTGAATTTTCGTTGATTACAATTTTGTGCTTAATTTTGAAGTCAACAAATGAGAACTAATTTTAATAACTAATAATAATTCAAAGCGCAGCAAATACATCGATGATTTTTCTTATAGCAAGTTATGTGAATTATTTTGCTTTTTATTTTTGAAAAGATCTTCTTCAAGACCTGGTATTTTTCAAGTATTCAAGTATTTTTCTCTCGCGTACAGGTCATTATTATCAATATAATAATACTTTACATAATCACGAAAAGAAACAAATAAAAACCGAAAATCTAACAACACCTTTAAAATAGTTTCAAATAAAGAAGGTACCAAGAACTTACCTGGTATTGAGTTAACAAATGCTTGAAGAATAAAATAAATACTTCTTTAACACGGCATAATGTGTTAAATTCATTTTAGTGAATAACTGATAAAATGTTGGTTGCTTAAATATAACACAATACTAAATTGAGGTCGACTAAATATTGTATTTGAACAAAAGATGTACAAGTAAATAAAAATCATTCGCTTCTTAAGTGCATTAAAATTTGCTACGATTTCTTTTATTGACAAAATAAATGTTGCTTATCAGTTAAGTAATAATTGATTCATTATACATAAATTTGATTTATGATGATTTATATGAGTTCCATGTGTAGTACGTATGCAAGTATGTTTGTAGTTAGACATGAATAGAAATACACTAGAAATAAATAATATTTTAATTAATGAGGCAATTCATAGTCTCCTTCCTTTCCTAGAGTTGCTCTAGCTAACTTTAATGAGTTCGATAATACAAAAATTATATATACATATAATTTCATAACTTGGACCTGCTGTAGCATAGAGTTAAGAGTACTTAAAGTGTCGAGATATCTTTAGTAATTAATTTAATATTCTTAGAGTATGCTATGTCTTTTTTTAGGTATCTTAGGCACGTAGCTCGGCTTGTGTCAGTGCAACTCTTGCGATTACTCTACGTAGGTACGCGTTTGTCTAAGGAACTAAGCGCCAGAACGCGAATTCGATTCGGATTCGGCTTTTCATATACGCCGAACGTATTCAGTTTTACTCTGAGTTCGATTTGTTCGCAATCGGCTTGTTTTCTAATTTAAACGCTATTCGCTCGTAATGGAATACATTCGCCTTGACATCCTTGAATTCCCTTTAAGAATAAACAAAACAAATGAAAAGTTGAAATAGTGAAAATAAAAGTGAACGAAATAAACATCTACATATGATACTTGGCAATGAATGCCATGAAGCGGTTAATGAAAGCAATGATGTATATTACATTCATATACATATATGTATATATATATGTATATACATACATACATATCATATACATACATATACATACATATATGTTTGTGCGAAGCAAGATCAAGAAACATAAATTAGTCACCGGTTAGTCTGGCGTCTGAAAGAGAGTCGGAATCGGAGTGAAAACCAACAGAGTTCCTGTGAAGTTCCAGATACTTATGCTTGTATATTCTGTCTTCTAATAAACTGAACTCTTATTAAATAAAACTCTCTTAACAACTTAATTACTGAGGTTGTACTTGTAAACACTTTTAATCCTCATCAATCTTCTAACTACTGCTTGTAGTTCTAATAAATAAATACAATCGGGTTTGCTGGGTCACTTATAGAATTCAAATTCAGGTGAAATATATTTCCATTAGAATCCACAGAGTTACCATACCCAACTTTGGACGTTACTCTACTTGTTTAATATCGAAATATGAAAACTCTTTCTGAAGATAAACATAGGATTTTTTATACAGTTATAAATATTGTACTGTTCCCATCTAGAACCAAATCAAAAACCACACCTAAAACCAAGTCTAAAACCCAATCCAGATCCCAATCTTTAGAGTTATTTTTTTTTTCTTTACAGTCTTGTTTTATTAAAAACGACGAAATATGATTTGAGATACGGTCATTATTTAAATAAAACAATTGTTCAAAACTGAGATCTCCGTCCGTTGAATGGGTTTAGTGAGCATCTAGCAGTTCGTGCTCCTAACATTTGTACTGAAAAACTTTGTAAGGTCTTCTAAATTCTTAGTGCTTCAAGCGAGTGTCCATAAATCCATATATGATATATCGTATGTCTAGATACATACAACTACAAACTTATTTCTAATCGAAATCATCACAAATTATGGAAGTAATTTAAAGCTCTAGCAATTATTTCGCTTCAGTTGTTGTTGAGATGATTTGACATGAAAATTGCAATCCAAACCTTTTCGCCTCGCAGCGGTTCACAAATAATAGACGTCGATTGCGCCCGTTTCAAGCATGCGCTTCAGTGCCAAATAATTCTTGGGCGATGGAGGTGGGCGTGCCAGCCGCTTCAAAGCATATTGCCGGCCATGAAACTCACACATTCGGTCCTAGAAATTAAGTTCACACTTCAATTTAATACTTCAACCTAAAAGCGCTTCATTAGATTCGCTCTGGTTGCTTTCATTTGCTAGCTTATCAATTTTTGGTGAAATTAACATACCGAATGCATGAAGAAGCAGCCGCATTGGGAGCACATATGTACCCTACATACATATGTGCATATGTACATATGTGAGGCCTGCCTGTCGATTACATTACCTTGCTACTCTTAAGAATATTGAAAACTACTTTAAAATATATAATAATCCGAAATGAAAACTTGAATGAAGGTGAATTAATATTAGGTAAACATGCGAACAAGGGCTAGAAACTTCGTACGCTCTAAAAATGAGATGCTCGATTGAGAGTTAGTGAGCTTAAGAGAGGAATTCGGGAATGTTTGTGGTGTGTTAGGTGTGACCTCTGAGTGTCAAGTGTGTATAGTAGAGTGTTAGCAGTTAAACTATTCACGGTGTCCCATTTGAATAGATGGGGAATACATACAGGAAAAGCAAGTGTTCACGAAACAAAGACAAATCATAAACGAAATACATACATAAGAAAGCCATTAGAATACGTTTGTGGATTCACTTAAGCCAGCCACTAAAACTACTACCTTCGATGTGCAGAAGCAACACTCGAACTCCACCGGCACATCCTGCTCCAGGTTGTCCATCCGCTGGTTCTGCAGGTTCTCCAGAGCCACTTGGCGCCGCAACTCAGCCACTTCCTATAAGATTATTTAATATGCTCTTTATTGCAAGTTCGCTTGACTGTTTGTGAGAAGAGTTCGGTTTAAGGTTTATCTTGGTACAAATTAAATAAAATGTTTGCATGTTTTGCATTCTTAATTGTAGTAATAAAAAAGTTAGGCATTCCATAAAAATCGTAAAGCGGTCATGCGAAGAGTGCAGAGCAGAGCATAGAGTAGACGTAGTATATTATATATCAAAAGCTACAGAATCACAACACATTACATACATACATTAAAAAGATTTATATGTACATAACTATGCACCAGTCATACTTAACTATTATAAACAAAATACGGACTCTTATATAAAAAAACTTGGACCAATAAAAAAACTTATTATGGAGTTTTTGTTTTAGGCTTCTGAGGCTTCGTAGTTTAAGTTTTCTATGGATCTTGAAGCCACTTTCTAAATAATTGATGACTCTAGAATCGGTAAAAATCTGCATTCTTTTCAATTTGCATTCACTATTTTCAATCTTTTACCAATCAAAATATATTTCCATTGACCTTCTACGGAACCATACTGTTAATAGCTTTTGTGTCTTGAGCTAATCCTGTCAAAGCAAAAAAAAAAGTGATGAAATCAAGTGCAAGACTTGAAAAGGATATCTTATTGGAAAATCTTGTTTGTTTGAATCCTCATGTCGTATTTTTATTAACAGGGAAGTGGGCTTGCGCTAATCTGGTGGTTGGATGGGGTGCGCGGTAGTCCTGAATGTTCTTCATGTTGCCTGCACTTATTATTCTCGTTGAGTGCACTTCGGATATTTTAGATCTGTTCTGTACTTGAGCGAAAGCTTGTTTCTTCACACAGAGCTGTGTACTATCCACAGTGCTAGTGCGCCAGAGATGATTTGTGTATGTGCACGTGTGTTCTTGTGTGTGTGTGTAAATTCACTTGTGTATTTTTAAGTTTCCACTGCATGGGTATCTAATCGCTGCACATCTCTGGTGACACCAGTTGCTCTGACCGTCGCGCCGCGCCGCATGCATTCGGCGACATTCAATTTTATGCTCGACAAGACTCATTCTTCGCTGTACTCTGTGCGGCGGTAAGCTTTTGTCTTTTTTTTTTTGTTCCACGTCACGCGATGCTCTCCGTGATGATGGCCCTTTAAATGATGAAGCTGCGTTTTCTGCTGCTGCTGCTCAAATGAGGAGAGCTTTTGTTTAGTCTTGAATGAAGATGGTTTTGTAGGCTTATCGTGGTGTGTAGATGCATGAAATATTTTTCTAATTGCAGTCCCAAGTGCTAAACAAATGCTGGAATTTATTGTCGTTCTTTATATAACCAGAGTAGGTCCTGTAGAACTATTATACTAATAGCAAAGCGCAAGTGATTAATTCAATTTAAAATTCAGAAACACCGAAAAGTAGACGCATCTATCTATAAACTCTTTTTCTCCGAAGTACGGATTATTATGTACGTTCAATATATGTACGTTTTTATATTCGAACTCAGCTTCTCTACAGTTCTGGTACAGTACAGTGTTTTGATTTAGAAACTAGGGCTACTAGACGGGGCTCCTAAATGTAAAGACCGAGTTTATCGAATACCCGCAACTACTTGCATTTACCAATAAGTTGTCCATCGACGATTCTTCGGAAATGTTCGACACGGTTTTCACTTTTGTATTATTAGTTATGTTTCAAAATAGGTTTTTACATGTATCGGAATCTATTGTCAACTGTTCGGAATTATTTGTGCGTAGAAAATGTTTTCTGCTGCTCTATCCGTTTGTTTAACTTCAAATTCGATTCTCATGAAATTCAGTGATATTATTTTCTGTCCATTTGACGTTTGACGATTTCGTGAATTTTCAAAACATTGGCCCTGAATGTTTTCCAAATGCAACGGAAGGTCCAATGGTTCGGTGAGTCGCCTGCCCGATCCTCCGCAGTGGATCTGGCTTACTTCGAGGGTTCGCTGTGACGAGGGTTTTTTCCTATTGCAGGTCTTCTTCTGTTGCTTGTACAGGTCGCAATGAGCGCAACTCAAAATCCGCTGCAGCTGGACGACGAATACGTCTATCAAGACCCCGAGATAGACGAGGAAACAGTAATCGATTCGAAGAACGCCGACGAATTGCAGCCGCGCAACTATTTAATTTCCGAATTTCCTCGACCAGTCATCCTTCCATTCAACGACGAGATAGCGTATCTGGCCCCGCCCGAGCCCACAACGGAATGTGGTGAGTGTGAATGGAGTGCCTTTCTAGTGACAGTAAATAATTTCTAAAAGGTTTCTCCTTTATGGCAAAAGTACCCGGGAAGGAGGAAAAGCCATCGAACAACTCTAGCACTGAGAAGAGTGAGTACCGTCCCGGAATTCCAATCAAATGATAGCAACAAATACAAATGATATTGTCTTTATCTGTTGATCTGTTGTAGCAACTGCTGAGTCTACAACAGCTCCTGAGGAGACGGGCGAAATTAATACAACGGCTACCCCAACGACTATAACGACAACATCGCCGCCGCCAACAACAACAACAACACCAGTCGGCGGCACCGCGACAACAACAGCTACTAGTGTCATCGGCAGTGGTACAGACAACAACGGCGAACAGGAAGCCAAGGCGAAGGAGTTGCGGATTCTAGTGCAGCACTTGTACATTGCGCAGGCGCGCGTCCAGCTGGAGGCTGGCGAGATCAAGAAGTCGGAGGCGGTGGCGAATGTCGCCCAGCAGCAGCTGGAGGAGGCGGCCAATCATGTGCGCGCCGTTACGGCGGCTCTGCAGAACGCGCAGCAGGAGGTGGCGTCCGCGGCGATACGCGCCCAAACAGCCCAGCTGCAGCTGGCTGCCCACGACCAGCTACTGTTTGCGGCCCGCCAGGACGTGGATGCGTTGTCGTCGCAGATGGTGGGTCTGCAGGCGGCCGAAGGCGTGATGGTGCCAAGGATCACGTTCGATGTGACGGGTCTGCTGGAGAAACTGAAGCAGCCGCTCAGCGAAGACCAGAAACCGACGGCAGTGCCAAGAATCGTACCGATGCCAGGCCAGGCGCAAGGCAAGGGCGGCAAGGTGCAACGCGTGACCCTCGAGGACTATTACGAATAAGATCAACGCCGGTTATCCTTTATATTTTTAGCCAATTTATTTTTTGTCTCTACTGTGTATTTTGGTGCTTTACAACGCAAAGGTTGCTCGTATCTTGTAAACTTTTTCCATATAAATAAAACTCAAATAAATGACGTAGGTGTAAATTTCACTGAATTCAAAAACAGTCCAACTTCCAATTTGTATTCGAATTCGACAGATCCTTTAGCGGTACATGTAATATTTCAATTTTCGAGGCGATATATAGACTATATAGACTTCTATGCTGATCTGATTTACTAACCTCCCACAGGCCCATTTTCCATTCCATAATTAAATGAATTAACTCCAATATTAAGTGAAGCTCTTAGTTATTAAGCATTACTATAGCATTTACAAAGAGGCAACAGAAACTAAGCAAGAATAAGTGTTTAATCATTAGTCAATACTTTTGTGTTTAATAAATCGAAATCATTAGTGACGAGAGTACCTACAGCATTTAATTACAATATATGCTACATATTAAATGATGATTTAAAAATGATCTGTGAATATTTTTCCTTCATACAAATGTTGTCATTAATTCGAAAATTGAGAGCCATTTCTAAGTCCAGCCAAAGTTCATTCATTAGCAGCATTCAAATTTAAATAAATATTTCGAGTCTTAAAAGCTATCGTAAAGGAAAAATTCTATATAAACAAAAAATAACTCTGGTTTGGATTTGTTTTGATGTACCTCCTTACTCCTTCCCCGTAATTTCTATTGTATGAGGAGGCGTGTAAATATTACAAAAAAAAAAAACAGTGTGTTTTCACAGTACAACCAAATATTGAAAGAATAAGTTACAAATTCGTAAACTACGTACTTCTGCAGATCGCAGATCGCAGATTATATCGTATCGTATATGGTATATACTGTAGTGTGGCGCAGGTTTGCAATTTACCAAACGAAAATATATCTGGACATATGTATATAGTATACAACACAACAAACAACAGAACACACAAAATACAGAAAAACCAATTGCAATAATACATATGTATCTAGTTTGACGGAAGAAAAGGTAACGTAAACGTAATGGACGACTCTACAGTGGATAGAATATAATTTCTCAATAAACTAAAGAAAAGTTTAAAATGAAAGACAAAACACATTATGTATGGTATGTGTAGGTGTATGTGAGAGTGTGTGTGTGTGTGTGTGTGTGTGTGTCTCTGCTTGTGTATAATAATATATTTTACAACAATAGATTGACGTCTTCGGTAGAATGTGAGACTTTTGATTCGACCAAAGACTTGGATACAAATAGATCTGTACAAATATAGTACTTCATATTAACAATTTTCGAAATCATAACCGAATAAGTTTATTTTGTGTATAAAGTTAGTCAATATCAACAGAAGCTACACTATTTTAGGAAGCGTTGCCTTCGTGGTTTTACAGTTACAGTGTTCGAGTGTTGCACATCAACTTTTTATTACGTGTTTGTGTTACTGTACTTTATGATTTCTTTGGAGATACGAATAAGCTGAAGATTCGACTTACCCCGGGCGTTATCATCATCTGGACTGGCAACGCGTTTGAGTCCGCGTTCGTGTCCCCGGACTGCTGCACAGCCACCTCGTTTCCAGCAACCGGAGGTGGTAGCACGCTGGTGGGTGGTGGGTTTGATGCTTGAACAAGTTGTTGCTGCTGCTGTTGCTGCTGTTGTTGCTGTAGCTGTAGTTGCTTCAGTTGACGCGCCTGTTGCTCGCGCTTGTAACTCTCCATGGCCATCATGGACGTCTGGGTGGAGTTGGGATGTTCGAGTGCGTACGGAGGAGCGGCATCTGGGTCAGATCCCGATGTACGACGCTGTGAACGGAGTTGAGCAAACATAATTCAATGAAATACATATGTACATCAGGGAGTATCGCAATCACCACATTTGTTTGTGTGTTTTTTTTTTAAAAAAGGCTCTCCAAACAGAGAACTAAGATTGATTGAAATGCGCCCACTTGAATTTAAATTATTGCAGATATGGATGAAAGGAAAGTGTTAACCTCCAAGTGACAACACAAAAGACATGTTCTCTTGCTATATTAGTTTCATTAGTTAAAAAAGATCATACGATACAACGAATCGAATCAGATATCTAAGATTATTGTGTGGATATACATATGTATGTATGTATATATATTAATCCTCTGCGGATGGGCTTTGAATTCTTGAATATACATAGTATATCAATCAAAATTCCTCGTTATCATTACACTCAATGAAGAACTACGATATTCTTAATAGGTTTACGGTGTGAGTTGTGGGTTTTGTAATGACGTGGAAAGCGATTTCATACTCTACCGTAGATGCCATTCCAGCCGCTTTGATAGCGTGGCTCCACTGTAGTGAAGGACCCATTTCAATGGGAACTAATGGAACGGAATGGTCTTACTTACCTGGTGCATGTTCGAATTCCGCATATTGGCCACGTGATCGTAACTCTTGCAGCAGCCCATCCCGGTCGTGGCCGGATTGCGCCCGCTGGTCGACTCGCCCTCCGTGCTGTTTCCGTCCGTCTGCGACAAGTTGTGCCCTGTGGGTGACCGCCGTAGCGCGTGTGTTAAACGGTGCCAATTTTTTATTGATCTATTGCGATTTTCACGTTTTTCTAATACGGTTGAGAGTAGATAAATGCACGGATGACATGTTTGTTTGTTTGTGTGTGTGTGTGTGTGTGTGTGTGTGTTTGTGTGTGTGTAATTATAAATGTAAGTGGGTGTGGCAGGAGGAGTATCAGTGTGTATGCAGTTTTCGTGCAAATGAAAGGCGCGGCCATTTTGTTTGGTTTTTTTATTATAAAATTTGTTGTTGTAATTAGTAGCGATGCGAACGTTGGGCGTAGTTGTAATTGTAGTTGTTTTTGTTTTTGTTGATGTTGTTGTTGATGTTGATGTTGTTGTTGTTGTGGTGATGTTGTTGTGGTGATGTTGCATGGACGTTGTGTTGATGAGTGGTTGGTTGTGTGGTTTTGAAGTTATTAGCGGAAATAATTTACACATTCAGTTGTTGGTTTGCATAACGTTACGTTATTTGTTAAGCCGTTTTGTAGCGCCATAATTTTTGCATTTAGTTGGTGCGTTTTTTTTTTTTTTTTGCATTTCAAATTCAATTTCAATTCATTTGGTTTTGTTTTGATGGATCGAATCGACGACATATTCATATGGCGAGAAGGAGAAGAAGAAGAAGAAGAAAGAGAAAAACATTCCCATGAAATTTGTAACAAAAAATAGTGGTCGACATTCAGGAGCTTTCGTTATACAACAACTTACAACAAAACGACGAGGGAAACGTTCGGGACGACATATTTTGTTTTTTTTTTTTATGGTTAGCATAATTAAATTGATTCATTTGCGCTTAGTTGGCAACACTGGTGTTAACGTCAACAGGTGAATAAAATAACATTTATTTTTTTAACATTTTGAGGTTAGTTCGTTACTGAAGATTAACGATTAAGCACACTTTTACCATAAGTTCGAACTATTAAAACAAAAAAAGCAAGTAGTGTCATTTTGACTAACATAAAACGATTACTAATAACAGTTCTACTATATTAAGAGAGAGAGAGAGAGAGAGACAGCGAGACAGCGAGAGAGACCACCATCAATGACCAATATCAATGACTCATTTCATTTCGCGCTCCATTCATCGACGATGACTAGAATTTAAATTATTACTCAATTATAATATTGCTCAATTGCCTGAATGACGTCTGTTTTATGAAGAGAATCGAATCCAATCGGATGAGACTTCTATTCCAAGTACTATAATACAATATATGACGAGCAGTCATTAAAATTGTAGAATAGAATAGAGATAAGATGGATTTCTGTGAATTAAATTCAAAGATCAGATCGAAATTTCATTTGCTTGGAGAAGACGACTTCCTGAATTCTTTAGTGGCTTCTATTCGCTGCTGTCTTCTAGTGACATGCCACTTTCCTTACATTACAAATCGGCCGAACAAATCGGATCGTCTGGCCATCAATTCGTGCACCATGTCACATCACTAAACAACTTCACTGGTTGGACTCGAGTTTCGTGTACTGTATAATGAAATGTAGTTATTAAATGTTGATCAAATGAAAGAACGAACAGCAGCTTCGATTTGAAGACTACGTCTTGCTTAACCTTTTAGCAAAATGACAAATGTTGTTGATTATTGTATTAAACTGAAATAAGAACAATTTCAACATATGTACGTCAATCTTGCAATTGTGAGGTACCGTTGCTTTCGGATCGTACTTATTACTAAACTTCCGAGAGCCTTCTAATTCAAGCTTTCTTAGTTTGTACTTAAATCGAATAAAGAACGAAATGTTTTTCTTTCTTTCTTCCTTTTGCATTACAATCTAAACTACAGCACTCGTATATTGCAGTTAAACTAAATGCACTGAGAACAACAACGGACAACGGTGAAGTCATACGAACATTTATAATAATTCTTAGAGTGATTACGGAAAACCTTTTAGCTGATGAGAGGATTACAGAAGCTGAAAGTGGCTCCAACAAAGTGTTGTGTGTATATACGTGAGCCGTAGCTCGCCGTAGCTCACCGTATCTCTTTAGTAGGTGTTGCTTTTTATTCAAATTGTTGTCTTGCAATACTTAAATAGCCTCAATCTTCTTCACCTTCTCCTCAATCTCCTTCTTCCTGGTATATCGAAGAATAGAAGCTCTTGCAACTTTATAGAAACTCTACTTTCTTTTAGGAATTTCAAGCATATGACCATATTTATAACTATTAAAATTTTAAAAATCCAAATTGAAACACTTTATTAAGAATTCAAGCGCTCTATAAAAGCGTTAAATCTGAACTAAAATTTACTTGTTCACGTATCTTATTTTCTCTTGTAGGATAAACTTTTATTGGTAGGCGTGGCGGCTTTAGCTACTTCTATATACACAACACTCCGCGTTGTGCGCATACTTGCTAATAAACTGTAGTAGACACTTACACATATACATAAATGACAAACACGTTCAGGAAATGACATAATTATTGGTGTAATTATTAATGTAATAGTAGTAGAGTGGTAGTAGTAGTTTTTCTTTTTTTTTTCTTTTTCTTGTTGCAGTTTTATTCAGTTTTATTAGTAGTAGTAGTAGTAGTACTAGCATGCAATAGTATTAGTGTATGTATATTTTGTTTCTTTTCTTTATCGTAGAGGTAATTAATGTATGAGAGTTAGTATTAATAACTTTTATTTTATTAAATTTTGTACAAACATACACACGAGTACTTAGTAAATAAATAAATTTATAATAATTAACTTATGTACTGTAGATGTTAATAAAGCGGACAAGATTTCTATATTAGCTTTTGAATGAATGAAGAAGAAAATGAAATAAAATCAAATCCAGGTTGAACCTCGATCGCATAGCAAACATTCGTAGAAAAAGGAAATTTCCAAGTGATGAAAGTTCAAAGGATAAAAATGCAATCCCTTGTTTTGGGTGTGGTTGTTCTGAACAATACCCGAATCCGAATTTAAAAAATCATGATAGAAATTTGAGAACAAAACTCAAGTTAATCTAATCAAGCAAAAAAAAAAAAAAAAAAAATAAAAAACACTTCATTGTAGACGTTTTTTCCATCAGTTTCAATATATATTTCCACATGATCTCGTACACATCAACTATATATGGTTATACTATACTATATATGGTATATATTGGTTGTTCTTTAATGTATACAAGTATGAATGGTACAGAAACTCCTAACACATTCTTAACTTAACACGCAGGCTTAAAACTAGTGAATTATTTGTAACTCTTCAAGATCAACTAAGTTCGGTTTGCTCGGAACTAAGAACTAAGTTCGTTAAATAAGGCATTATTTTTGTTTTTGTTTTTGTAGTTTCGATTCGATTCGATTAAATTCTTTACACAACATTTGCTAAATTAATAAATAAGGCTTTCTTGACCTTGCGGAACTTGATAGCTTGATGTGTCTGTTGTATGTATGTATGTGTGTGTCAGTGTGTGTCTGTGTTTCGAAGTGATTCCAGTACAAATAAAAGCTGTGTCCAAATATTTTGCGGAGAGTCCGATTTGCGAATGAAGCAAACTAATGTTTGCAGTCTCAATTTGGTAAAATTTCGTCTGCGAATATTTTCGCTTTAGTCTTAATTTTATATCCTAATAAAAATCATTATCAAAAGCATTTCTTAACAACAATAAGTTTACCTACATATTCAACTGACATACATACATACATAGAAAGCGGATTGTTTACACTTAAGGCGTCGTTTAATATACCTACATGTGGTGTGTATTTGTGTATGTGAGTGTGTGTGTGTGTGTGTGTGTGTGTGTGTGTGTGGGAGTGGCATCTACCAACACATATGCATAGCACGGTAACAGAAATGAACCCAATTCATTAAAGAATCTCACAAAAGGTATTTCTTATAAATTTGGACGGAGTTATAATGGGCTATCTTAAGCGATCCGAGAGAACTTAAATACTTAAAGAACTATTACTTTAGGAATATACATAAATGTTATTAAGGATGAACGATTTTAAATGAAGGACCACAATTTAATTATGACGTCAAGTAGAAACTAATCCTTGAAATGAAAAGAAACTAATATACATATAATACATAAGTGAATAAAAACCGAGTAGCTGAAAACTATTATATAAAAGAGTGCAAACAATTAATCGGAATTAAGCCGGACATGTGGAATGATGGAATGATGGGCGTGGTATATTTCGCATGGAATTATTGAGTGTTCCGTTGTTTGAAAGATCGATCGATCGATAATATTAGACTAAAATTAAATTAACTAGAAGTAAATGCGGAAGACAGAAACTGGAAGATTTAAGAGTATTCAGGATATCATGATGCTATAGAAGCTAGCGGAATGGTTGACATAATGGTTCACATTTATAAGATCGGTAATTGCAATTAGTTAGCTTCAATCCTTTAAAGGACTCGGCAGTATATCCTAAGTAAGAATGGTTTAAATGGGCGCTCAAAGGAGACATTTGATGCAGGAGAAAAGTCGAGTGAAGGGAAGAAGAGTGAAGTAAAGAGGAGAGAAGAGAAGAGTGAAGAGGAGTGAAATAAAAGTGATAAATCAATAAATATTGCAATGAGGAGTTAAATGATAGTTTTCGTGACTAACTATGACTCTTTATGATTGGATTTGTCACACGTCGAATGGGTTTTATTGTTTTTGAGTTTTGTAGACTTTAAATACTCACTACGATTGCTTGATTCTTAGGTTCCTTTTTTATTTGGTCTTGTATTCTATTCTTTGGTGGTTCATCAAATGGAAGTTCTATGAGTTTGTATTTAATGAAGAACGCAATTAAAACTCAAAATTAATTATGTACGTCTTCCCGAATTCGATTCGTCCACAATTTTATTTGCTTTTAAGGTAATTTTCAAGATATTGGTATTATTATTATTGATATTTCTATTTTCGTTTAGGGTTTGAAATAAGATTTGAACACCCAGATACGAAAGATAAAGAAAATAACCGATGAATAACGGCAAATATAAAAAATGAAAATGAAGTTCCTAATGAAGTAATATTTTAGTACAGCGAGAGACAATAAATGCAAAGGAGGAAGAAAAACGCAATTAAACGCTTTAAGCTATGGATAAACTTGAAAGCTTTGCATATGGATGAGATACAAAAAATAGCAGCACTGATTTTCAGAGGTATTCAAATAATAGCTTAACTGCAACAACAACAACTGAACTATCGCAATTAATTAAAAACGTAGCCATACAGTAAACACTCGAGTTCGACGGCAATGCAGACATACGTAACGTAAACTGATATAATTTAACCCAGTGTAGATAATTTAAACCTAAACGGCGCAAATGAGGAAGAAGCAAATTTGAATAAAACGGGAAACCACGATTCGCGCTTCGTGAGCGGTTCGCGAATTCGGCGAATGAAATTTTCAAGTGCTGATATTTCAATATTGTCTTAATTTCGTTTTCTTTCTGGTTGTTTTCTGATAATCTTTCAGATTTCGGGCAAATATTGTATATGAATGCAGGGATGCAAAACTTTCAAAGCCCGTTCTCCCGGATGCAGGATGTGGAAGCGTCTCATATATATTATAGTACATATACGCATATACATATATACCATTTGTATGTACATATATATATATATGTATGATTTCGTTTGTTGCGGCGGATATGCAAACTGGTTGGTAAGTGCTTGTGTGTGTGTGTGGATTCTGTGGTGTGAGTGTCGGCGTGGTTGCGTCATGTGTGGCGCTACTGACAGCTACCGCGTGTGATGCACGAGAATCACGAAGACGACTTAAAGTTGCGAGCCATGTTTACGGGCATGTTTTATGGTTAAATCATCGGCGTGTATCTACGGCGTGTGATACGACGAATCGAGCCAAACTTCGAAACAATAAAACCATAAACAAATAATCGCGACATTTTTTTACAGCGCTGCAGCACTTTCGAACTACGGCAACTTTATAGTTTAGTAGCATTAGTTCCTCCGCCCCCCCCCTCCTCCTTTTCGACTTCATGCTCTTGAGTGTCCTACGAAAAACGTAACAGAGTGGCTGATAAATCGAAAAGTCGTATCGTCTACATTCCTCTATCTTTATGTATGTATGCTTTATTGTGCGTGTGTGTGTGTGTGTGTGTGTGTGTGTATATGCACGCACGTATGTCTGTGTTTAACTAGTCTACGGTACAAAAACTTTTGATGTAGTTTCGGATGCTGTTCGCATGGAATGAGATTGTTTTCAACGCAGCAACGCCGAAGTTCTGCATTTGGAAGTACGACAGATATTTTTCAAAACTCCCTTGTCACGTGCTCTCTTGTGAGAACACGCAAGTACATGTACGAGTACATACACAGTTCTGCAACATATTTTTATTGTACTCTACGCTTCATAAAGTACGAGTACGTTTCTTATTTCTGCATATGAACCACCATTTTATGTAGCTTCCTATTTCTAAATGTGTATGTGTGATTATACGAGTATAGTACTATATATATATGTGAGTGTGAGTGTGTGTTTTCTTATAAGTTCGTATGTGTGTGTGTGTTTGTGTGTGTTTGTGTGTGAATGTGTCTTTTTCGGCCTCAACGAGCGGCCGTTACGTTTTGTCGCTTCTTTTTTTGGATCGTGTTACGTAATATTGTAGTTGTTTTTCTCTTAGCAGTATACATAGATTCATAGATAACAGCAGTGAACTTAGTAGTGGTAGTTAGTGGGAAGAGTAGTAGCAGTAGCCGATTTCGCAGTGCTGGTAAAACACTCTTCGCCTTCGTAAGGAATTCGCATCTATCTACTGTCTTCATTGTCGCTGGAGCTGTTTTGGTTCTGCGCCTCGCGCTCCTCCAGCAGGCTGCGGTTCAGCTCCTGGATGCGTGCCGACAGCGCACGTCTGCGGGGGGTCCCGAAGGATGGCGGCGGCGGCGTCTCGATAAGCGTGTTCTTCTCACCTTGGCGATCAACGTGAAACAACGATCGGTTAGTTTATTCGTATTGGGGTTGTTTGTTGTTATTGTGGTAATCGGTGTTTTTACAGTTAGAAAATGAGACGTCAATATGGTTGGTACACAGTGGATGTAGTTGATGAGAGAGAGATAGAGAGAGAGAGAGAGTGAGTGAGTGAGTGGGTGGGTGAGTGAGTGGGTGGGTGGATTTTGATACGGTGATCGGTGACGACGGTGATGGTGATGGCAGTGGTGGTGGTGGTGGTGACATTGGTGATCGTGTGTTGAATATTATTATAATTTTTTTGGTGTGTTCGACAGTGACAAAGAAAGGGAAAGAGAAAAGAAAAAGAAAGATTTTGTTCAATATTTTATAAAGGCGTTTGCGGCAGGCAGTTTATAGAAAAAAAATAGTAGTTGTAGTAGTAGTAAGTAGTACTTGTAGTCTCGGCAGAGAAACATAATAAACAACTTATACATTTGCATTTAACGAAAGAACTTCTTTTGATTTGTGTGTATAAAATAATGAACTAATGTATTTAAAACAAAAGTATTCTCTTCAAATATTGTCAATGCCATCAAGCACAATAATTGGATGCACCATTTTCAAGGCCTTTGAACGTTACTTTCGATCCCTTTAAAATACTGGTCAATGACTCCTCAGGGGAGGGCTTTCGAAATAACATGTACGCTCAATATGTCTTGAAGAAGTTTTCCATAATCGTAAAAGAAGTGGTCTAGGAATAGAAAATCAAGAGACCGGAGGACATCAACAGCAAGTATGTACTAGCAGATGTACTGTAGACCACAAAAGGGTCCTAGAAGCATTTGAGAGAGGCTTCTCACACAACAGACTCTCACTTTTAAGCAGTTCTGATGGACAGGGAATTATTTGGGGTATTGACATTGACAATATTTATTTAGTGTTTGCAATAACAGAGCCGAAATCTTAAAGAATGCTCTCCAAATTTAGACATATATGTTGTATGTAGTTTCAAGTATTGAACAGAACCATAACGGCTTTCTAACGGAATACCATTTCAAAAACAATCGAGGTCATGCAATGATTAACGAACTGATGTCAAATACCGTTGTGGGGGGAGCAGTGTTACCAGGCCAACCATCGGATAAGTCATGATACAATTTTAATTACAAGTATTAAAGTATTCATAAGGAAAACATGTAAAAGGCACGTATTACTTACTTTTAGAAATCGCTTTCTTACTTGTCGAGGACCAGAGAGTCCTCCATACAAAAATAGTATAAAACTCTCTTTACAAAAAGTCTTTCAACTAATTTTTACCGTAGTTTTTAAACTTTTCTATAGACTTAAAAATGTCATCGACAAGTTTTTATACAACTAAAATGAAGGGGGTGGGGGGGGGGGGGGGGGGGGGGGGAAATGTGAATGATACTCATAGATTATGCATGATATGTATTACTCTATGTGTACATATTCTATGATCAGTCATTCAGTGTACAATACATGAGCATTTATGATATTATGTGTATGTAGCAATGCGATGCCTCGTTATCGGAAAAGATAAGGTTCAGCACTTGAAAACTTCTTGGAAAGCTTTGCCGACATTCCAAGAGGGTTATACTACGAAAATTATTCAAATTTGCTGGATAGGCGTGGGTAAAACAATATAAACAAACATAAGGACCAATATATTCTCTATTATTCGACACTATTTGACAACTTTTAAGGCGGCAAAAAGAAAAGAACTCGCAACAAAGGCACTAAGATGTTTATAAAAGCAAATTGAAGTTGAATTGAAAACCAGCTAATTTCAACGCGGAAACCGAATGTGAAGCACAACCGACTCATAACAAGAAAAGAAACTGAATTCAAAACAGTGAATTTAAAACATAATTTTAAAGTAAATTAATCAGTAAATTAATAAGTTTGAGAAAAGCCTTTAAGCTTTAAAGGTTCTGAAGCTTATACTAACTTATTTACATCGGGATCTGTTTCGGAGCGTAGGGAAAACTATTATAAATATTTTTTTGAATCTATGTACGATATACATATAGGAAATAACTTATTTACAAAAGTATTCAGGTACGGATGTGGTGATGTGGCTGTGTTCTCTGGGCTCTGGGCTTAAGGCTGCTATTTAAAATAATAGAGTCGAACATTACTACAGCCGATATTTACAAAATATTAGTTTTTTAACCCATTTTAGTTTCGTACCAATAAAATTTGAACATATAAGGTGAAAACACTGAGTATATACAATATGTCAAAGCTTCTTGGTTCGTGATTGAGTTGTAAGCTCGCATGTATGGGCGTGGCAAGTGAGTAAGTGTTTAAGTGAAACAGTTTGGAGTGAGATTTCTTACGGAGTTCGGATATCAATTAATCACCTGCAGATTGTGTACTCATGGGCTTTTTTCCCACTTTCGAGGTTGTTTGTTTTTTACCTTTCAGATGTACAACATTTGTTTGCTTGCCTAGAAGTAATAATATAATACAATAGAGAGAGATTATTAACTAGTTTGCTATAGTTCTGCATGGACTTTATACTAACGAAAGCTTAACATAAAAATAAGCTCTGGATAAGTCTGGACCTTGACCTGACCTCTACTGGTGGCGCCCAACTCTTACTACTGGCGCCCAACTCTTACTACTGGCGCCTGTTGCGTTCCGTAAAGTGGTTTTTACGGTAGAACGATTAACGATTTACAGTTGTCGCAACACCTGCTACTAAGTCTACAAAACGCGGCAGATTAAATGTCGCTTTGGAACGAGTGCTTTACACCAACTACGCTAATCCGCTTAAAGTGCTCGTCTTTCTATACGTGGGAACCACTACCTAACTGATACTCGGCCAAGTCAAGGAAACTATGTGTGTATGTACAGCTTTTTGTTAAACATACATATATTTAACACACTATATGTTCGCTGTGAACGTTTAACTGGTGATTTCCTTCTATTCTTTTTCTATACTCGTATTTACATAATTACGAAGAGAAGTTAAGAGAGAGAACGAAATCTTTCCCAAATATCATTTGATCTTTGATCTTTTAATTGAATTTGTCTCTATACTATATATACTATATATGTATATACTATCTAGATACTATATACAATACTATATAAAAAATGTGGCTGCGGGAGGATGTATAAGAAATGCATACCATGGATAAGTGTACCTTCATTATTGATACGGATGTTAATCTGTCCGTTCGTCAGTCGTTGGTGTCTTGTGTTGGAATCATTGGAAGATGCTTTAATGAAATATTGTGGAAATGTGCTTAAGGATGAAACGGACTTTGCGATTGAAAATGCAATTGAAACCGGAGACAGGACATCTCAATATGTGTGTGAAATGTCTAACCTCTACGCTCTAAGATTAGCACTTACGAGTATTTATATTTCACTACTATTTTCTGATACAATGAGTAAGTTTTGAACGTGCGCAATGTAAATCTTCACATGAAAAACCTTCACGTGTTAATATAATGCTTGTTATTGGTCTAAATACCACTACCGTCTAAATACCAATACAGAAAACATGACATTTTCTTGCGCAGATACACAATCCACTATGTTAGCTTTCAAATAATTTGATTGTCATTTAATTTGATTTAGTTTTGTAATATTGTAAATTAATAATGGTTTCAATTTCTTAAATAAAAACCTAATCAACTTAAATTCAGAGTACAGAATACATAGGCTAAAAATAAATATAATATTACTCTAGACTCTAGAGTACTCATTGCACTAGGAAAGGGATTTCAGATGTGAAGAGAGGGAAGAGTTACTGAAAAAGTATCTACAGCTTTTAATAGTGAGAGTAATAAAAGTGGTGCATATTGATTTAGACGCATTCGGGATATTTGGGTTGCATTTTTACACGAGAAGGTTACATTGTTTGTCAGCCGCAACGTTTTCTCCAAGTATGGCCATTAATTCTCTTTCAGTACGTTTGCAATTGTTAATGTTGCCACCTGACTGTTATGTCAGCTTTTTCATACATTTCTACTTAAATCTAATAAAGTTTGGAGTTCATTTTGGAGTAAAGTGAAACTAAAACTCTATAGTATCTTATCTAATCTAGTCTAGGCATGTCTAATAACTTGTTATTTGTTCTGAAATTTCTATCATCTCTGATCGATTTTATTTACAACTGCAATTTAATTTAACGTAAACGCAATCTTCAACAAACACAAATGCAAATCATTAGAAGCACAGGTTAGTTAAAAAACGCAAAATCCATGCGAAAGTGTCGAAAAGCGACGAAATAACGAAACAGGGGCTGAGGAAGCATGCAAATTCGGGGGTACAAAAGCAAAATCAGTAGTAGTTTGAAGCACATTTCTAAGCAAAGTTATTCGACCATGCGGCCGCCTGAAATGCTGCTTCGACTCGGGGAGATTCAGGCCGGTGGCAGCATTTCACGCGGCCACACGTAAAAAATAGATCTGAACGGAGACTACGTAGTCGCCGCTCTGAGGGATTCTTACCTGTGTCCACAATGACGTCGATGAGGTCCATTGACTTGGCGAAGGCATCCTTCAGGTTGATGTGGTGGAACGAGACGATGCTGCCCTCGCGCTTGGCGCGGTCGAGCGCCTCGCGCCGCTTCAGCGCCTTCTCGCGTCGCATCTGGTTCTTATAGAATTCGGCGAAATTGTTAACGATGATGGGAATAGGCAACGCGATTACCAGAACACCGCATATGCAACACACAGTACCAATAACCTTTCCCAGTGCAGTAGTGGGATAGATGTCCCCGTAGCCAACAGTTGTCATTGTAATACCCGCCCACCAAAATGTTTCCGGTATTGAAACGAATTTTGTATCCTTTTCATCCTTTTCGGCAAAATATGCCAGCGAAGAAAATATGAGAACGCCCATGGCCAGGAACAGCATTAGTAGACCGAGTTCCTTGTACGAATTACGTAGCGTAAAGCCTAACGACTGCAGGCCCGTGGAGTGACGGGCCAGCTTAAGGATTCGCAGGATGCGCATGATGCGAAAAACTTGCACCACCCGGCGCACATCCTGGAACTGGTCCGTTGCGTTTTTGTTCGTCTCCAACAGAAAGAGCGAGACAAAGTATGGGAGGATTGCCAATAGATCGATTATGTTGAGGCCGCCCTTAAAGAACTTCCACTTGTCCGGCGAGGCGCTAAACCTAAGTATGTACTCAAGGGTAAACCAGGATATGCAGACGGCCTCAACCATAGCCAATTGCGGGTTATCCTGGGGAGTACCGTTGTCAATGTGTTGTAGTTGTGGTAAGGTGTTCAACGTCAGGGCTATGGTAGACAGGACTATAAACAGGATGGATATCACTGCGATAACCTGCAATAATTCGAGTGGTTTAATTTAGTGTGCTTTGCTCTCGCCTCCGTCTCGGGGCGGAGGTATGCAATACTTAACGATACTTAAGCTTAAGTTTAAGTGGGTACAATAATTTCGCGATTAGTTCGGAACACAGAAGGTCGAAAACACTTTCATACGCAGGGGCAGCGCTGAAGACTGTTGTTGGTCTCACGTTGTTGCAAATCTGTTGCATTTCATTCAGTTTGAGGGGGGAGTGTTGAGGGGGTAAATTAATTAATGGGGTTGTAAGATGGCGAGGGCGGGGTCGAATGGTAGGTGGGGTTAACTAGTAGAGGTTGAAGTCTAAAGGCTAATGTTATTATGTGAAGTATATCTTTTCTCTTCCATCTTGTTTACTTGCTAATTAAAAGATACGAAACGAAAGAACTTAAAACTTAATCAACTTAAATTGGGCGGGGAAGTTTCGGCCTAACTTCGAGAACTTTTCCATGTCTGTTCGGTGGTGTGTTGGTAGTGGTTCTGTTTTCGCATTTGTTCGTGGTGGCAGCGCTGTGAGTGTGTGAAGACATGGCATGAAAGTGTGCGAGTGATTGAGATTGAAGTGTACGTTTTCTCATTCAGTATACTTGTGAGTGTGAGTGTGCTGGCTGTGGACTGTGGACTGTGGCTTCCGGATTTCGGTTTCCGCATTCCGGTTTCCGGTTGCCGATGGGTCTGAAGTTCATAGCGTTAACAAAACTGGCAAAAGTTACAAAAACCAAAAATGAAACCAAACAGGATTCAACAGAAAAGTCTTTTGAGGTTACAGAAACGTACAACAAAATTACACTGCAATAAAATTGTTTATTGCGTATATTTACAGATAAATTGAAGAACATAAAAGTACAATACAAAAAAATAAACTCCGAAAGCACTAAAACAGATCGTAGGAGCTAGGAGCAGTTTCGTAGGAGGCTATTCACACTACAGACTATCTACATGTAGAGTGGGCAACTACCAGTGGAAATCTAAGGATAGCGGGATATGCTCTAGCTTGGCACAAGTAGAAGAGAAAGTAAATATTAAGTAGTAGGAGTGAGGAGTTAGTAGTTAGTAGTTAGTAGTTAGCAGTAGAGATTCGGAAGTGAACTCAAAACGCCTGCTGGAGGCGGTCAGGACAGACTTCGCACAACTCACAATACAGCAGATAGAGGCAAAGAAAGAGACAAAATACACTTGCTTGTGAAGCGGCTACATTGACTACAAGAGCGAACGGTGTGGATGGCTTGTGAACTATACAATCGGGTCTGCAGTCGATTTTCATTTAGGACTTGTTTTTTAAGTTTTCAATAATCATTTTTACGAACTACTTTTTGTTCTGTTTTTACTTGTTGATGATTTAATTGTTTAACTGTTGAAGTGTAGTAAAATTTTTAACAAATCAAGATGATACAACCAAAGATGCGAATAGTTTTTTGTTTTTGTTTTTTTTTTTTTTGGTAACTACATTCTATGTATAAATAGGTTTCGGAATAATTAATGTGAAAATAATGAACACTGTAATCAAAATCTTTAACTACTGTACAATTATAAACAACATGTGGCGTTTGAAATAAATCTAGGAATAAAAACCAATCTACACAGTTTCATAAAGAAAGCTTCAAGAGAACAGAAAAAAGGGATTCAATTCATTCGTAGCAGTTAATATGAAGGATAATCTTACGTTTATGTTCTTTAAAATAACAAAAAAAATATCGAAATTTTCCAAGAAGAGAACATTGTATTAGATAATCTAATAGAAAATATTAATATCATTGTTTTGATTTAAGCCGATCTTCAACTGTATCCTTTCTTATACGCAATCCATTTTTATTCACAACTAGTAACTAGTTTTTTCCTTCTAAAACCATATAATGTATATATTATCCCAATCCTTGGAAAAAACACGGCCCTCTTTGAATCCTTAAAGAATTGCACTTAATGAATAAAAATATCCATCTCAGTGATCATTTAACATCGGACTAAATCTAGACTTGTTTTGTTACCAATCTCATTACTTGTTACTTATCGCTTTATCACTTTTTATCGCGGCATTTTCTGTGGAAAATATACAGATTTACTTCACTACTCTACAAATTCTCTATTCTTTCGATGAATCTTCATCGTCATCGTCATTCAGTCGTAATTTCGGAAGATTGATTGCTTGCGTTTAATTATCCTTTATATTAGGCGCCATTTTGTGAATCGCAATAAAGTAACTGAACTCAAAAACTGAAATGTAACTGAAACTAACACAGAAAGTATGGAACATGTTTGTGGATACGCAGAGATACGCAAATGTGTAGGTAGGTGGGAGTGGTAACACTCTGATGTCGCAGGAAGATATATCAATCTATCGTGTATAGAAAAACTGCCAAAAGAGACAAGACTTTGATTGACATTTCAAATGAGGAATCATTGGAATGTCCTCTGACATTTGATTGCAATCTTTCGCATGTGTGTTTACGAGTTTATGTGTGTGTTTGTGTGTGTATATACATATATACGATATATACAATATACAATATATATGTATGTATGTGTTTGCTTTGGGTTCTTGAATGCGTAGGAGGAGTCATCGAAGAAGGTGGTTCTTGTTATGGTTTGTTTTCGTCTTTCTGAATGGGAATTTTTTATTGCTTTGACATTTCCAAGTTTAGAGAATCATATTAAATTCGAAAGCTCTTTGGCAATTAGCTTTATTGCTTGTTGTTGTTGTTTGTCATTCATTCCTTTGTCGGGAATCATTGCATTTAACATGTTCTCTGAGGGTGTCCGCATCTACCATGGAGACCTCTGTACGCAGCCACGCAGTGATTTCGTTTCAATTTTTAACTAAGTATTTTTCGGGGATGTTGTTTTGTTTTGGAAAACTTTCGCTTTATATGGCTTTTAATGTATTTTTCTGTTTCGTTTTACTACACTGTAAAAATTCAATAGGTGTTCGGATTCAAAGACTTCTTCAGATTCAGATTCAGATTCAGATTTAGATTTGGATTTGGATGGTAAACCAGACTCCGGCACGGGAGTCTTTAAAAAGCCGCTAAATGCTTTCATGCAAGGACTAGTTGTTTGTTTTTTTTTTCTTTGTATGATGGATTTCCTGAGTGTATATAAATGAGCTAGTTTCATACGTTGATCTTGGAAAAGCCATTAAAAAATTAAAAATGAAAAATCATACATGAACTTAAAATAATGTCATAAATCCTTGTAAATTCGTATATTTTGTGTGGAAGGATTCGTGGTTTATGTATAGTAAAGGATAAATAAATACTTGAAGAATTTCAAAATTTAGCATACAGATAGACATCTAGAAGCAACGGAGATTGAGGCAAATTATTGGCATTAAAGGAAAACGAATTCAATGAATACACAATAAATAAAGCGTCGATAATTGAAACTGAATACATTATATCGAAATATTATTAATTTTACTGTCTAAAAAAATGCGGTATTGATTTGATTGTTTTAATAAATGGATATTTCAGATAAATGAGTTGTCGGCATAAGAATTTTACTGAAATGATCCTTACTCCTTTTATTTCTAGAGTAGTTTTTGGATTATATTGATTTGGGAACCCAAAAACATAAATTTTTAATCAAGATTTAAAGGATTTAAGCATCAAACTACTTGGAATTAGAAATGGAGAAATCGACTGTATTGAAGTGAATTGGAATCTCATTTCTCGTTTTTTTTTAATGGAATTTTACTGAATTTTTATCTGAAATCGTCCACCGCAGGTTATCGTAATAAACATGTGTATTTACGTCTGAAGGATTGTTGCATTATCTTCGCTTTACTAAGTGCCCGAGTCTATTTAAATAAAAGGTTAAAACTACTTAAGTTGTATAGGAAAAAACATGCTCTTAGAAATACTACAAGCATGTCTGACATACATTTATTTACAGTCATAATCAATCACGTGCATATATGTATAAATAAATATATATATATATATGTATGTATGTATATATACGGCCGGCAGTTGACCGTCGACGGCTTACATACATATGTACATGAAAGTAGATGGTCTATATACAGATATACAATGTGGTACATTTGTACATTGATGTATTTACAAGACAAAATTATACACAACGCTCTAGACATACAATAGAAAATGAAACTAATGCTTTTCACTGGCTTGCATACAAACTGAGATTTTTTATTATTTATTCAATTCAATCCTACTGAAGAAACTTTTAGAAGAATTTGTCGAAAAGTGGAAAGTTGAAAATTGAAAGTTGAAAGTTGAAAGTTGAAACAAAACAAAAAGCTCACAATCGGTTACAATCAAATGCAATGAAAGAACTACAATTTTAGGTGGGGTTTTTGGTTGCATGGTTGCTCCGCGCCTCCCTGCGCGGGGAGGCGCGTTGTTGTCATTTTTCTTGATACTCTAAAAAAACAAACAAAATTCGAGACAAACGGAGGAAGATTTTGCACAGGATTGAATAGCTTTTGTTCAATACAAATTTCGGAGCTTATTTCATCAACTTGCTTAATTGGTGGGATGTTATTTTCGACGGGTTCAAGAGCCGTCGCCATGAGTGGGAGTGGGTGCTGCTGGACGGAGGAGGTGTGGTGATGGTGGCGGTTAACACAGAAAGAAGTTCTAAATAGAAAAACAAACGAAAGAAATCGGATCAAAGTTTTCAGTCGGATGGTTTGGTTGGCAACACAAGACTGCAACAGCTATGCAGGACTTCTTACAAGATACTAGATGCAAGATGCGGTGAGGTTGCAGAAGGCGGGGAAATTCACTTTAAGACGTTACAAATACTATGAAAAACAACAACACACATGTACAGCTTACTAATGCATTTACGTGCACAGACTACGGAGGAGTTTATTTTAAGTGATCCGGCCAATTATTCAAATGCGCAGAATTAAAAGTGAAAACACAGAACGAAACTAAATGATAATCATAATCGAAAACAATATTACGAACTGCTAATATTACGAACTAAGTACGAACGACTCAATGGGAAATAATAGTCATCTATTTGAACACTATTCGAACATCGAATTGATCGAATTTCGAATTTCGAATTTCGTGTTTAGTTGAACTGATTGAAGAATATTGAAATTTGAAAACTCCGGAACGAAAATAAAACAACCAAAGCAACGAATTATTCTGTCTGCACTGCAAATTGTTGGTAATCAGATACACGTGTATAGTGTTTGTCTTCATATGCTTTGCAATGGATGAGTTCTATTAACTGAACGTGATAGTAGGCTGATTCGGAATGTTTCTGAAGTTAAGAGAGACAGGGGAGGGGGGGTAGGGGGGGTGGCAAAGGGCGAAGTCACTGGGTTTGGAATTTCAATCATTTACTCATTGTTCATTCTCGTTGGTTCTCATATTATTCTTATTCAAAAAAGGATGTGTTTAGGCGGTATATTAAAAAAAAATTCAACTCAAATCGAAATGAAAACGTTTATAAACTCTAAATAGTTGGTTTAGTTGAGAGCGATAAACAAATCAAAACATGTAAAGAAGTACAACTGGCAAGAACTCTGGAGAATTTCTCATTTTTATAAGAAACCCAAAAAGAAATAAAAATACGAAATGAATGTCAGTAGCTGCTGCTGCTGCTGCTGCTGCTGCTGCTGCTGAAGATGTCACGACTGTCACACCGACGAGTTTTTCATAAACTTGGAGTTTCGCCCGTGTTGCATTTCAACATCTCGATTTAAATGCCGGTTCAACAGAGTAGTGTTGATAAAGAAAGACGCATCTTTTTAGTAGAATAAAATCACTTCAAAACTATATGTACTTAAAACTTAATGAAAAACCTATAAAAAAAATTTATGGAAGTGTTTTTAATTTCCATGTTATTCACACTTTGCAATGTGTTTAAAGTAAGTACAGCAAAGACGGTAACTATTAAGGACGAAATCTAGTCTGTGGGTTGAGTAGATTATTTTAGATATTAAATCAAATATAAAAGAAACTTTAAGTAAATCAAGTTCCTTTACATTCTATCTGCATTTTAGCATCATTCCCAGCATTCAGCAGCAAAAACTACGGTTTTAGTAGAAATGAACTGAAAAAGCTACTATTGAAAGTATAGAAATTAAGGAAATAAAAATATGAAAAATTGCAGGAGATGCACCCAGATAAGTTGTAATTATTTCCAGTGAACGCTTTCAGAGTTGGTGGTTGGCAAACTATAAGAGTAACAGCTGGCGTGGCATGGCGAGAGAGAGAGGGGCAGCAAGGTTCTGGGGGTTCGGGGGTGAGAGAGAGAGAGAGAGAGAGAGAGAGAGTAAAGATAAAATACCAAAGCTTAAGCTGATGTTGGTGCAAGCCGAAAATTAAGACATGAAGCTTCGCTAGCTTCGTGGTAATGAAAAAGAAAAAGCTTTTAAAGGGGGCGTTCGGGCCGCTCTCTGCGGCGGCAGCCAAAACGTGCGGCTTGCGGGTTACTTACAAAGCTCAAGCTCAATCCAGCCTCGCTGAGACGGACTGCGTTCGGGGCTGCGTTCCGGAAATGTATTACAACTCGGATCTGGCCACTTCTCCCCAGAGTTCTCATGTGTCATCAATTCTTTCCGAGGATTTCTACAGCACACCTGCCGCCTGGTCATATCGCTTGTTGCCCATTCCCAAAGATGGTTACAAGTGGTGGTACACAGTTTAGAAATGTGTGTGTGAATACACATTTTCAGTGTGGGTGCGTGTGTGTGTCGTATGGAGTGTTTGTGTTAGAGAGAGAGACAAAATAGTTAATATTAGTTTGTGGCTGTTAGTAAATTCAACAATTTCAATATTGCTTTCTCTGTCTCACATTGCGTTACTTAGGCTAGAAAAAGTTTCGCAAAAAATCTAAATTATTAGAAAAAACTTTAAAAACTTGTTGTACAATACATAATATAGAAATAATTAGTTAATCGTGAACAAGTTGTGGTTAATATGAAAGTAGAAACAATAAATAATACGAAAATGATATTAATAACAACAACAACAACAAATAAAATGATACCAGGAAATCATTACATAAACATAAATACAACATAAACTCAAACTACGAACAGCCAAATTCAGTGAGTTTATTTAAGGGGAGCGTCAAAAATCGGTTCCTGAAAGAGGAAAACTCTCCAGTACATCGTACATCTGTACGAAGGTGCTCCCAGAAGTATAGATCCGATCTTCACGGTTTGGCAGATGGGAACCCTAAGCACTCCTTTTGAAAATAAAGACATCTCAGTCGCAGTCGCAGTCTTCTCTCCGGCGAGAACGGAGGACTGATGGAAGCATTTGGAGGGAAAGAAGTCCTCTGCGTGAGGGACATGACGTCCTGCGAAAGAGTCTCCCAGGATAAAAGCAAGTACATCCCTCCCCTTATCATATACCAAGTGACGCTCTTCGGACATACATACATAAGTACGAGTAGATAAGGAGATAAGGAAAGATTTGTTTCTTGCCATTCGTAACTTTGAAAGCTTGTTGCTTGGGTTCTTTAATTTAACTCAAATTAAAAACGAAATAAACACTTTGGTCCCTCATACATATAAAGCAATCCACCAAATAAGATATTCAAAGGCTATTTACAGAGGCTCTAATCAGTGACTGTCTGTTGATTATGACGAGTATGTTAAGCTTTTTGCATTTGTAATTCCGTTATTGTAAAAGATAAAAGCTGCACACCCTCTTATGGGCTACTATATATGCATGTACACAGTACATGTACTTTGGGATCTTTCGTACGATAAAAGCTTCAACATCAATAACAAAATAAACATAGTGATATATGTACATGTATAGTATAGAGATCGCTTAAAATATCGCTGGCAAATTACGAAGCATAAAGTTGGGAGCTTCTTGTTCTATAGTATATGCAAATCGAACACAAAAAGTAGAATCGTTCATTAAAACTGATGTTTCTGATGTTTGCGGTGATGTTTGGAGGAGGCATTTTTACAGCGGTGGGTGACTTTTTACACTGTAGCCGATTGGGCGAGTCCCCATGGATTTAAGTCCATACAAGTTCTGTGCAGATCTTTTATGTATGTACGTCGAATTGGGTACACCAAATAGCACACAAGACTTTAGCTTTTGGGATTAATGTATGTATTGTAGTATTAAATGTTTACGGAGAGCTTAAATTGTCCGAGAACTTTAATAGAAATAAATACGAGGCTGGAAACTTGTGAATCGATTGAGTTTGTCTCTTGTACAATATATGTATCTTTTAAAGACTTTTTAACGCACGCACTCTCGAATCAAAGATCAGGATCTGTATGTATGTATTACTGCCGAACACTACATTAATCCCAAAAAAGAAGGATATCTCCCCTCTGATGCTCTGATGTATTATAATATAAATGACATTGAACACAACAAATAGTATGGAAAATTTAATCGAATAACGAATAAAAAGAACAACTAACGAATCTAACAACAAAGAGTAAGTGTAAACAAAAATTATAATATGATTTAATAGATGAATGATTGAAAGCAAGGAATTCAGCTGACAGAAAAAATAAAATCAAAACGAACTCTAAAGAGTCCATACGAATATTGATAATAATCATGGGAAACCTGGGTGTATGCAGGTATGCAACTAAGGAAGTAAACAAACTCTTGGATTAAATCGAACTGAAATGGGGTATACACACGTCTCCAAGTTGGAAGCCCGTCTCGAACTTACCCGCGCGGCGAAACTTGTGTTGGGCTTCTCCAGCAGCTCCCACAAGTATTTCTGGTACTCGGCGCACTTCCCCTCGCCGAACTCCTCCTCGTCGCGCTGCCGCAACGACTCGGCCTCTTTGCGCATCTCCTCGTGCACGTTCTCCTTGCGCTGATGGTACTTGTGCTGGCAGCAGGACTCCAGGTAGAGCTCGTCTACCCCCCAGTAGTCGAGGTCGTCGCTGAACGCCAACACGCACATCTCGTCCACGATGTGCAGCTTTCCGGTTCGGTAGAAATTCAGGATCGAGCTGAAGCTCTTCGGGTGCCGGTCGAAGAAGTACTCGTTGTCCACCAGGGAGTAATCGTCGCACAGCTCAATGATGGCTTCGTGGGTGGTGCACTCGCGCAGGCGCCCCAGCCGCGTGTGGGGCAGTCGCTCGAGAGTGCGCCAAAGCACCTCGTGCTTGACGCCGCCCACGTTGATCGAGACGCGGTGGTTTATCTGCTTGTACTGCGCTATCATAAAGGGCTCGGGGGGCGGTATGGAGGACATTGATCTGGAATGTGTCCGTTGCAGGGCGTTGGCGAAGCCGATGGCGGCTGGCATCTGGGAAGTCGTGGGATTCGAATGCGTCGGTGAGGTGATCGGGAATGGAGCGTAGCGCACTTCTTTACCCACGGCACCAGTTTGTGGGGCGCTGGGTAGAGCCACGGCGACACTGGGAGCTGCAGCAGCTGCAGTGTCGGGATGAGATGTTTGCGGAATTGTTGCCGTTGCTGCTGCTGTCGCCGAGGCTGCCGACGCTGCCGACGCTGCAGCTGCTGCACCAGCAGAGCCGCCGCTATCAGCATAATCGTTGTTTGCACTGGCGATGTTTCGATTTGCGAGAGTAGCAGCACCAGGGCCGTAACCAAGGCCCCCAGCTGCTGCCAGTGGCCCGCCGCCGCAGCCATATGCACCAGCTCCACCGGCTCCCATCGCGCGGGCCCAATCGACATTACCGCTTGTATCGTAGTATGGTTGATGATCGCCGCCGTCGCCGGGCGGCCCAGCGGCTGAGCCTGCGCGGCCAATTGCGTCATTCTCCACCCACTTGGCGGTGTGCAGCTGCTGCTGCTGCTGCTGCTGCTGCTGATAGTAACTCTGTTGTAGTTGCTGCTGCTGCTGGGGCCGTTGTGCTTGCTGCTGAACTCTTTGTGGTAGCTGGTGCTGCTGCTGCTGCTGCTGCTGCTGTTGGCTAGCAGCCTGTCCGCCGTGCACAGTGCCGACCATTTGTGATCCTCCATTATTGAATTGGGGCGGTGTTGATTCACCCGTTTCCCAGCGCACCGCTTCACGGTCTCTATCGCGTTCGCCGACCATAGGGCCGCCACTGTAAAGGGTACCAGAATAACCTGTGTCCACGGACTCGACTGAATAAAACTAAAAGCGAGGCCGCGTCGCGTACTCACCGCTACATTGCACCAATCATGCCGATTATGCATCCACCTTGGAAAACAGATCCACGCTGAGCTGCTCTGTTCCTCGCGTCCCTCGCGTCCCTCGTGTCCCTCGCGTCCCTCGAAGTCCTGCTTCTATACTCTGCGTCTTCGTTTTTCTGCTTCTTATTATTAGTCTACTCCTGCTTCTTCACACCCGACTGCAGCTGAGAATGAGATGTGATGTAATGTGTTGCGTCTATAAAGTGTTCTTGTTCTTGTTCTTGTTCTTGTTTCCGATTTCGTGGAGTTCCTGTTCATGTTCTCTCTTCGTAATCGAAATCACTGTCCATTCAGTTGTGCTGCTGCTGTCCAACGTCTGCAGATGTTCGTCCTCCGATCGCAGCACATCCTAATCCATGAGGGGGATGGGCAGAAGTTGCGGTGGTCGCAGCTTAATGGATGAAGTTCTGCAAAAAAATAAGAGTTTACTTTTAAAATCAAACACAGCATCATGAAATAATTGCATTTTAAATTGAGAATGTTTTATGTACTGTATATTGAGATTTGCAGGGATCATATAGAATATGAAGACCTGGGTTCTTAATTCTTCGAATTTCTCTAACAACGCCTCCCAGAAACATGAGAAAGTGATTGAAGTCAACTGATTGAATTCTCCACGGCGCCGCTTCGAGGCATTTAATGCAAAATGCAAATAATTTGTTTCCGTAAACGTCGACAACGAAGGAAACACAGCAATAATGACGACTAATTGCACAGGAAGGTGCTCAATTTAATGTCCGGACAGCAAGCAATGAATTTGCAAATACACATGAAAATGCACCCGTATATCTACAATAATTCACACATTTTCCACAAAAGTCCAATGTAATTCCTTCGCCTCACCCGGAGAAGGAGCGCGTTCAGCGTTCAAGAGACGTCAGAGTTACGAGTACACTAACTCGAAGTTAACCGCAGGGTCTGGTCTGAACTCTCAGCTAAGTGAGTCCATTTTTATTTATGGGCGTAATTTGCACTTTTGCAAGGTTAACGGTTTCGCATTTCCACTGACATTTCGATGGACGAGCTGCGGCTGGCAACTTGAGCACTCGATTAGATGCAAGTCAACGCTGGTGATTCTATTTTCGAAATCGGTTAATAATTCCAACACAAAATATAGCCACGCATTGCGGCGAAATGCAGAATTTGAATACAAATTTCAGTGCTCAAAGAGTTTGTTTCAATTAGCATAAAGTTCCACTCAAGCGATACAAGGGCAGGAAGTCGTCGTTTGTTGTGGTAGCCCTTGCGAGCCTTCGTTCTGCAGAAGTCACTAAATCGACCAACGTCCTTCGTACGCGGACACAAGTAATGCGAATTACAAAACTATTACGAAGGGAAGCGTTGAGCCTCGGATTGTTGGAATCGAATAACTCTTCGGCGATGTGCAGATAAGAAGTGCCCTCAAAATAGTCGACGTCAACGCTTCGGAGACTTAAATTTGGACAAGACTACGTAACCGAGTGACGTGTTTCGGTGTGCCGTCTTCTGCGTAAACACCACCTGTCCTACCCTGCTGCCGGAGGTGACTGAAAAAACAATCCGTGGCCACACACACACACACACAGCGAACCTGATGGATTAACAATGCAGCCAGCATTTCTTTTGTTGTACGAACTGCTGATGACTTATTTATGCCACTCCTTGCAGTCCTCGGATACGCAATCAAACCCAACTCAACTGCGATCGCCGCCTCGTTGCGGAGTGACCTTGTGCTATTTCCACAGTACACAAGCACCTCCGTCAGAACGAGCGTATGGATGAACCCACAAGCCACGAGTGCTCAAAACTGAGGCTTCAATAAAATGAAGTACCCTTGTTCTCAACTCAAATATGCAGATACGTGTGTATACTCAACGTGTGTTGATTTCGCAGTTCATCAGATACGTCGTCCTCACTATCTGGCCACACGAAAGACTTCCTTCTTCTCTTCCTTCTGACTTACTTGCATCCTTCACAGTTCCAGCAGGTAAACGATGAAGGTTGCAGGTCGCCCTGTGCGCCTAACGTGGCACACAAAAGAGCATCCATCCACTCACGTGCTTGAAGAAATGTCATTATTTTTAATAAAGGTGCCACCCATTGAGTGGCTCTTGCGTGTGTTACAACACGTTCATATCTCTGTTATCGTGGAGGACATCAAATGTTGTAAGAAGGCTTTTTGAGTGTCTTCATTTAAGCATACGTATCTTCAAATCTTGCTGAGTGATCAGCATCATCCAATTTGTGATGCAGAGAGATGGGTTGCTTTCAATGGCTAAGATAAGGACTGTTTTTTTACTCCTGTTTTACCCCATTTTAAAGACATTATTGTTGTCTGCCACGTATCAATCTGCAAAGCTATCTGCTGCTGGTCCAACATAAAAAGTTACAACAATAAGAATGGACATCTAATTATGTATATATACGGATATACATACGTACATACATATATATGTACAATGTACATTGTACATGTACTAAGAAAGTACATGTTGTTAATGACAGCGAAACTTTGCAAACTTCGCTTTTAGCACTCGTTTTGCTAGCTGTCGGTTATACAAGAATTTTGCACCTTCACATCGCGTGCACTTTTTAATTTTTCCCTCTTTTTTGGTTGATTCAAAACTTGTTACGTAATTTCTGTTTTTCCCAAAAAAATAATAATAATCTATTGTAGTTGAGAATCGTGTTACACGAACTCAGTTACATTTTCTATAAGAGCTGCTCATTTAAAGCAATTAATTAGTTGAAAAGTCACTTGGGAGCTTGTTACACGTTAATGACTTATAGACGAGACTTTTAGCAGTGATGACTTGTAATCGCTGTGAATCCATTCAAAATAAGGAGGCAGTTATTACTTATAGAAACCGTATATTCAGCTATGTACGTGCTAAATGCTCCTGCTCCGGCAATCAAACGGATTCTAGTGATTATAGAAATCACCTGGCAATACTCACGAGTATCTTATACATATGTATATAGTGCTAAACTATAACCACCTGATGTCCCACTGTGTGCCTTGTTTTCACAGTTATTTCGCAAAACAAGAAAACACAACAACTTGTCGTTATTTCAACGTGATTTCGTGGTGTTTGAAGTCGGTAGTCGTTAAATGCGTCCGTAGAACCATTAAACAGCAGCGCCCCAATAAGTAAGGCCTTTTGTGTGCCTCACAGCTGGTTACCCTTTTTAGTGAAGCTTCAATTTGACCCTGGCTTCAAGGCCGCACCGCGTTGGTACGGAATGACTTCCGGTTGAATGCTTTGACGCATAGTTCACCGTGTTCGATGGCGCACGAATCGCGTGTGTTCAGGATGTGTTCAACGCCGCCATCTCATTCTTTACCATTCTTCTTCTTCTTTCTTCTTCTACTTTTTCTTCTTCGATCGCGTATTTGACATTTGCAAACAAAGAAGTGTTCGCGCACTTGAAGCATAAAAGCGTTTGTTCTATTTATTATTATATATTTTATATTTGCTGCGGCTGGTAATTGTTGTTGTTGTGGCATTGTTGTTGTTGTTGTTGTTGCTGTGGCTACCACTGAGCGATTTATTCGTTCGCTTTTACAGCGAGCACCACTCGAATCTGGTTCTTGTGGGGGGCAAAAGTACGTGCTTGGCGTCGTTGTTGTTGTTGTTGGTGCGAATTGTCCGCTGTTTAACGTATGCCACCGTTACATCGTCCGTCTCTCCGCCTCTCCGCCTCTCATAACCACAAAAGCCGCAAACTCGGAGGCAGGCTATATTTTTGAATCCTTCTATAGTTTCTTCTTGTATTACACATAAATACATACTCTCTACCCTTCTTACGCCCTACGAACACGTAGGAACTTGTGTATGTTTGCCGCCAGTGAGGCGACCAGGCACATTCTTTGGCAGACTCCTTGCAGCCCCCTTTCTGGTGCTTCTCCGCGAATCGCCGCGAAAATCTTTCGAACTGGACGCTCGACCTGGTGCACTGGTGGCCCTCGAAATGCTCGAAAGTTAGACACACAGAGAAGTCGAATTCGTTTTCAAATTCAGGAACTTGAGAAAGTGGCAAATGATTGCCAAACCGCATGCAACCGAACGACCTTGCGAGGATTTGCATACCATTGAAAGTGTCAGTGTGTGCGCAAGTAATTCAATTCAATTTGTGAATTCGTGTGCGTGTCCACGTCCGTGTCCACGTCCGTGTCCATGTCCGTGTCCATGGTTGTGTGGGTGTGGGTGTGGGTGTGTTTGCTTGAGAGCGCTTAAATGTGTGAAAGTTAGCTTACTTAAGTGCTAAATTTCCAGACGCTTATATTTTATTTAGGTTCTGATTAAGATAACAGCAACGTGTCAAAAAACAAAAAAGAAACAAAACAAAACAGAAACAAAAACAAAAATAATAATAATAATAATAAATCCATGAGCTCAGTTTTGCTGCGATGTGACGGTGCTATTCTTAGGTTGAATAAATATTCTACCAAAAACTGTGGCCTGGTTAAAGCGGACTACTCTACATTTGCATATGTTAAAGGTTACGCTAACCATGTTCATTTCTATGTACTTCGACAGTCGGAAAATTTGCATGTGAACTCAGAGTAAAGTTACTACTAAACGGCTTTTAATATCGTGTTGAATTTTCACAATTACAATATGTGTACAATGGGAAATAAAGCCGATGAAAATAATGTGGGTGCCTATTAAGTAACTAAATTAAATTAAATAACAATTCATTAAATTAAATAATATATTGTGCAATTCAAGTACAACCGGATACCTTAATAGGTTATCTTATACACAGTCGGAAACAAGCGGCCCAGAGCGACTACAGAGCGGTGTCACCACTGGATCGAAATGGCGGGGTCTGACCCGGGTCTGTGTATCCCGTGGTCACCGCTGTGTGTTCGGCGAGGTCTTGGAGTCAATCGGAATCCTCGATGATGTTTTCCAGGTGTTTTATTTTGACATCTTTGAGAACCTGACCTGGCTGGCGCTTGAAACCTTCTGCGAGATAGAATCGGTCGTTCCTTAGACATATTTATACTTTTTTATACATTTTAAGAGCTTCTTTTTTTAACCTTTTTTCTACAGAGTTTCCTCTACCAAATATGGTGGACTCCGCGCTTCCGTTTCCGGTTCTGTGGATCACTACATTAGGGAGGCCTTCACCTTCCTCCAACAGCGTTGATGACATTGATTAATACAGTTAGCGCTCCGCTCGTAGCTGGACTTCCCTTTTTTACACCTCTGGCATAGTTCTCTCATTCACACCACCCACTTTCAGCCACCTGCCATCGGATTGCAACCCTCACCATTCGCCAGCCACCACCCACCAGCAGCGTCCGCTTCCGTGTGACAGACGTCGAACGTTCTGCCCAGAAAATTATTGTCGTGTCGTCTGTCAGAGCGAAAAAATTAATATTTCCTCAAAATAAGCAAGAATGCCGGATTTCCTTGGTTGGAGATTTGAGAAGAAATTCACGTGTGTTGCGTCGTGTTTTCCACATTAATTACTAAAGCTGAACCCATAAAATCTTGCTTGCAGTTTCTTGGCTTTTTCGCCTCGCTTTCTCACGTACAATATTTTGCTGCAAACGAAACGGGAAACGGAAGAAAAAAGCTCCTTCATAAAATGCGCCATATTATTTCATGTGGAAACAATGAATTGGTTTCTAAGCTCAACATCTCCCATTCCCACCCACCTCCTGTCCCTCCGCGCAACTGTATACACCCCCTTCTTCTCTCATCTGAGATTTATGATTACAGCGTCATGGTAAGCAACAAAAAGACGCCGTTTATAGTGACTTCTTCTGTTCTCGTTCTTCTTCTTACTTCTTACTTCTTCTTCTCAATTTTTGCGTGCCTTCATTCTAACGGTTTCTCTCGAATGAGATCGATTTGTGAAATAAACTAATTTTATAATCTTGTAAACAAATTGAATTGAGCAGCAAAAACTACAAAAACAACAGCCAAGTTGAAGAATAAAAGCCACGGTGACCCTCTCTCTCTCTCTCTCTCTCTCTGTCTCTCCGACAAGCGTGACGTCAGCATCGGTGATGTCATCGTTTGACGTGAGTTTTGCAAAAATGTATTCTTTTGAGCGATTTACAATATATTCTATAGATTTCCATTGTTTCTTGCCGTTGTTGTAATTTAAGCTCTACGACTTCTAAACTCTTTGACTAAGTTTTTTTCTTTCTTTTTTTTTAGAATTATTTGTTGTATATTTTGTTGGCAGTCTGCCCAGCAACAGCAGCAACATCAAACTAAGCGTATCCAAAACAATTTCTTAGAGCTATTTTCTGAATGGAAATCATTATTATTTGTACGTGGTAAGGATGCGCTAAGAATTATTTATATAAATATTAATGGAAATCTGTTTCGGGGAATCTTTGGATTTTTAAATTAATAATAACAATATTTGTTATTGTATAATAGTATTACGAGTATAAATAAAATTATAAATATAGATTCTACTCGCGCTTGTTTTAAGTTAAGAGTCTACTCTAGAAATACTGATAGAAAGCCGGTTATTTTACCGTTAATTTTTATACTCAACCGTAACAGCATGATTTACGGTAATTTCACTCGGTAAGGATTTCATTATTACCATCAAGTGGCTCACCTTGCTTTTATTACCTAAGGATGTATACAGTCTATATACCGCTACATATAAGAAGTTCTAAAGTGTAGAACGCGTATATAATATTCTCTATGAAGTGAAGTGAAGTCTACATATATTTATCCCTTTCATAGTATAACCACACCATCCAACGCGAAACTCTGTATTGGATCTTTGGTCAATGATAGTTTTGGGTACTATAAATCCGTCTCTAAAAGTTCGATTGTCACCAAAGTGGCAGGACATCAGTGAAGAATGAAACCCTTCCAATGCATGTTCCCTTAAATAGATCGTGTCCCCAGAAAGTGCAGTTTTTTAAAAGTCCTCTTTACTCTGAGACACATCTTGTTGAAATCCGAACGAGTTGAAATTCGCACACGTTATAATTCCATCAAGGATGCACAAGTAACACACAAACATATGTCTGTACATACTCGTGTGTTTAACCAATTCAATGGCTTTAATATAGTTATTTCCCTGCTGCTGGGCATCGTGGCTTCCTGAGGGAAATTGAAAAAAAGACAGGGTGGTGCATTTGAACGTGTTAACCGGAAATTATGTCGATGTGACGCGAGGTCGATATAGAACCACAACACCAACAACTTTGACAACAACTTCAACTGCAGCATAAATGTTCATTGCACGAAAGGCATGCGCTTTGATAAACCAAAGAAGAGAAAAGAAAAAATATTCACCCGGTAGAAATATGATTTAAAAATGAGAAATAGAATATTCCAGGAATCATTTGAAATCCTAAAGTCATCAGCAATACGAGTAAATATTCTTCAATTATTAAGAATATTTTTAATGTAAATGACGGTAAATGTTTTCAATTTCATTTAAGAGAATTTACAACGATTATAATCAATACAATACATTGTATTGTCATTTAACATAACATAAATAAAAATGTGCTTTCTGTCCACATCTTCTGATTAAGTACTATAAGTTTAGTTCATTAGTATAAATATATGTACGTGTTTATTATATATGTACGAGAATAATAGAGAATCAATGGACGCCCATGGTGACCTTATCAGTCCCAACCCTCTTTCGGAGAGAATCGACGGATAATAATTGATGTGAATTACGAGGAGACGAGAAACGTGGTCGTAAATATCTGAGTTTCTGTTTGTTTCTGTTCGAATATTTGAATACTCATTCATTTGAATACTGAATTGAATAACCAATGAAGCCTAAACTTAGCATTGAACAAAACACAGAAGTCTCTTAATGACACCACGACATCTAAATGCCATCTCTTGTGGTTCTATTATTGAAGTCCCTCCGGTTACTCGTACATCGGATATTCCGAGTAAAGGAGGGCTCTCATTTTATTGAGCTCTGAGTATATGCGGGAAATGTTGCTGTCCACTTTAAAATTATCCCCTTTGAAAGCTAAAATAATGACTGAGCCTAAGTCACCGAATAGGCTAAGAAATAGGCAAATAAAAGGGCGTGGCTTCTGTACCTTTCGATGAATTTTAAAAAAATCCAGAAAAAATTAAAAATTCTAAACGTATAAAAAGATAAAAGTAAATAAAAGGTGATAATGAAACTAATCAAATTAATAAATACTAATTTTCATTTATTTCATAATTATGCTCATAGCATAACATAATGGAACAATTAAGGTACTAAACCTTTTTGTGAATTGTTGTTAAATGTATCATAAAGTATTTCAACTATTTCAAGTACTACAACAACTACTTCATCTCTATTTATGCTCTTCTATATAGTTACGTGTAAATATCATATATCTCTTGCAAGTAGAAAATGTAACGATAAATATGAAGAGTGAATAAAGTGATTATGATATACTGAAAGGGGGATTGAGAGAGGGGTAGGGAGAGAGAGAGAGAGAGAGAGAGAGAGAAAGAGAGGAGGTGGAGATGAATATACTCTACAGTTAGTTATCTAGACAAATATAGACAATTAAATAGGAACACTTTTGATGTCAAATTTTCGCAGAAGTATTCTTCTTATTTAAGTATTTACATAAATGCTCTTAAATACTCCTCTAAGCCTTATTATGTCACAAGTTATAGCAACTGCTGTGTTTGACATTCTTTTGAAGTAATTAATTAACGTATTCCATCAACTTTGTTACATACACAAATGAGTTGTGTACACTTTCTGTGATACTATTTAAATTACAGAACACAACCCGAACTCGGATTTGCTGTCAAAGTCATGAGTACTTCAAACGTACTTCAAGTTTGGCGGGGAAGGGGTGGGGAGGGGGGGGCTAGCAGAACGAAGGAAGGAAGAGCACAGAAAAAACAACTTTCGAACTCAAGAAAGGACGAGTGGCGTGCTTCACAGCGGGAAAAAAAACAAACTTCAAGAGTATTTGCTTTGTCCTGCTGTGGAAAGAGCACATTTAGTCAAGTGTTTAGATTTTCCAGTCAAAAGATTCTTTTGTCTATCGCTACAAAATATACCCCACACTTTTGAAGAAATTCTGATTTGAACAGAATTTAAATGGAGGAACTGAAGCTTTACCACGTTTTCATTAACATATAAATTGTGTTTTAATTTTTCTTTCAAATTCTTTATTGCTTTATTTCACCTAAACCCCTTTTCTCCCTTCATCGCACTCTCTCTCCGCAAATCATTCCACAATTAATTCTTCTCATAGGAAACACTTTTTAATGCTTTCTATTTTTGTTCGTTTCTTTTCCCTCTGAAACCTCTAAAATCTCTTTGATTCTCGTCTAATGATTGGAAAAAGCGGTGTCTATTGTTAATCCATTGCATTTTACTATCTATTATGTGTGTTTATGTATTTTATTTTTTTTTGCTGCTGCGGCGTCTGTCGGAAGGGCAGCAGCGAATAGAAAAGATGGCGGCGCGTTTCCGGCAACAGTAGCAAAGAACAAACAACATGGGTGCGGCGGCATCCGGATGAAAGTACGTACAAGAAGTACGTAAATGCGTACATATAGCATATGGTATACGGACAATAATATAAAAGCAAATATTTAAAGGATGTTACAATTCAATGCTTGGAAGAATCTTTTGCGTAGTTCGGTTTGCTGCCGAGAATCAAGCCCAATAAAAGAGAAAAAACAACATATTGTAAAAACCCCCTGTTTGCCACAAAATACTAGGCTGGACTTCCAGGCGACAATGCGTGAAGACGTAACCTTTGAGAGAGATCCAGTGAGAGAAGAGAGAAGAATAGAGCGAACACCTGGAACAAAGGACACATGGTGCTGGAAGAGGACACAGCTAGAAAGTTTTCTGATCTTCAGTTAAGCAAGGCAAAAAAAATTAATGTTCTCGATAGAGTTTTAAAATAGAAAGAAATGCGATTAAAGTGCGACCCATTTGCTATTATTTAAACGTGTATGTAATGTTTATATATGTATATGTTTATTTTGTTCTCTTTTAAATATGGATAGAATTGAAATACTTGCAAAACCTTATGTTTCTTGAATACATAGAAACGTTATAAATATGGACACATTTTCCTGAAACAGAGGACACATTTTGTTTTGTGATAGCGGCAACACTGCGAAACTCACTGGAAGAGAGGTACAGAAGCTGAACTGGAAGAAGAGAACACGCTTGCTTGCGTGTTCTCACGCAGGCCTGCTACCAGCCAGGTGCGTTTTTACTTCCCGTTACTTCCCTTTTCTGCTTCATTCGTTGATGTTGCGAGCTCGATTCCGTTTACAGCGTATTGTTGTGGCACCGTTACTGAGCCACAACCCAAACCTCCACAAGGATTTATTGAATTCCGTTGAAATATGTACATAAAAGTGATTTTATACTTTTATAATGCGTAGATTTGAAGAACGTAAATTTACTCAATACTCTGGTACGAAATCGATGCAGTATATTTTTAGAAATATTATCTAATCGAGAAAACTACGAGCCTCGAAAGAGTGCTTGTAGGACAAGTGTTTTGAGGACGTATTACTTAAGCTCATTACTTTATAATTACTTGAGTACATAAATGAATTTTAGGATTATGATTACGAAACTTGAGGATTCGAAAACTCTCAAAGAAAAAAACTAGGATTATTGACTGCATATCATGGTGATAGTTTTGCATCGTAGTTCTTCCTTTCAAGCTCTTTACGACTTCCAAAACTATCTATTCTTTTGAGGGTAAGTAATTATCTATTATTTACTCTTTACTTTTATTTAAAGAAGACAAGGATATTTGGAAAAATAACAACAACGACAAAATGTTCTTGTAACTCTAGGAATTATAAATAATTAAAATTATTACTGAAAAAGGGAATGAACTTTGATCAATTGAATAATTGAAAAAAGGAAAAGCAATCTTCTTCAGTTGACTTGAATGAAAGTTCTAAAATTTTGGTCTTTCCTTTCAATATTCTCTGGGATTTTAAATGGAATTCGACTCCCCTTATTCGCCCTACTCTCGTCCATAAAAAGGAACACACGAAGCGGAAACGAAGCACACTTCAAGCGTGGAGAACGAATGTGAAAGGCAGAGCACAACCAATGACGTCATTAATAAAAACGAGGCAAAACAAGTTGGGCGACCTACTTGTGGAGAACGTCGAAGAGCCGACCGAAAGCTTCCAATAGCAATAATAATAACAACAACAACAACAACAACAAGGAAGGCAAAAATGTCAGCCAAAAAGAAAATATGTGAAAAACGACCCGAAAATGTGTGGCAAAGGGATAGAAAAAGAAGATTAGTAGTATGAGACGAAGAAGAGCAAAGCACGGAGAAGAAGAAAACGAAGAATAAAAATAGCAAATTAAGCAAAATTATTATATATTTAAGCCAGAGTAACTCGTGACAGGTCCATAAAACAGGATGAGAGAAGAGGAGAAGAAGAATGAAGAGGATTCAGCAGAAAAACAAGGAATAAAATAACGGCGTATCTGTGAGTTCGTATGAGCTAGCGACCCATCGTCCATGTAGGTGTGTATGTGTGTGCGTATGTGTGTATGTGTGTCTGTACGTATACGTTCTTATATCTGTGGCTGAGCGCATCAGCTGCGGCCGAACTGCCAAATGTTCCGAAACCAGAATGAAAGCGAAAAGTTTTTCTAGTCTTTTCGCTGTTGTTGCTGTTGTTTTTTGTTTTGGGCGCAGCTCCACATCGTAAAGTGATGATGATCCGGGTGGAATTATTTGCGCCTCCCTACCATACAACAACAACGGCAAACAACAGTGAGTACAACGTGTGCAAAAATATCGCAAGGATATTCGCGTCCTTTACCGTTTTCCTCCACTCCTTTGCAAGCATTCGTTTTTGTCGTTTGCGGTTGCTTTCCTTTCCTCGTTTCCAGATTTTCTTGCCCACAAATTTTGAAGTTCTTTTGATTTTGCAAGCAGGCTGCTTTTTGGAGCCTTTCCAGGCCTTTCGTGTCTACGCGTACACGCGTTTCGTCATGCATAACAGTAAATGAATTGCGTCCGAATGAGTTCACCCACACGAGAGCATGAGTTCAGACACAAGAGAGTTCGTACACAAGAGAGTAAGAGTAGGTATGGTAAGTAAGCCGTCCACACGCGTGGGCGTGGAGGAGTTTTTATTCTTTCGGCTTTTGTTTGTGTTTCGTCTGAAGGGAATTTCGTGTTCTTTCCAGCAACCACACACAAGGTACAGTGTAAAAATAATGGTAAGTTACTCACTTAAGTTGACCTTTCAATGGCGAACACGACGCTCCCCGAAATAATTAACTTCTTCATAAGGCGACCCAGCGGGCCACGTAATTGTTTCACGTATGTAAGTATGTAAATCCAGCGTGTAGTCGAGTCTCTCCTCCGCTCTTCTTTTCCACTTGGATCTCAAGTAGTCACCACTTACAATGTACCGTATACCACACATAGTAAGGCTCTGAAACTTTCTCTCTCGCAGTCATTCTTTCATTCATTCAGTCAACTTTTGCATGTAGAACGTGTATACAACTAACACTAACACTAGCACTATAAATGCGTAGCTCCTTGCAGCCCTCAAGGACTCAAGTACTCAAGGCGAGGACTCTCACGTGGTGCTCTTGCCTCTGATTAGCAAATTATGCTAATAGTGACACGGCCCCGTATACGACTCTTAATTCGACCTCTAATTTATAATGCTGAGCTTCACCGCTGTGCCGCATAAACGTTGTCCAGAGAGGAGAGAAGCGAGTAAAAATAACAAAGCTAGACGAGAGAGAAGCGATAAAGAGCAAACCTGCTCCAATAATGGGCTACTCGAACCAGGGACTAAAATTATCATAATAATAGCTACCATAAAAGATGCTATACAAATATCGAATAGCACTACTTTATAATGGAATCCGTATTGGAACATGAAGCTGTGCTCTGCAATTTAATTGGTCTGGTTCCAGGCTCGGCTGATACACTCGGCTAGTTCTCTCGGTTCTAAAAGTCTCTCAGTGTCACTTATCACTTAGTTTATCGATGAGAATCGAACTCGTTGCCAGGTGTTCGATATTCATGCCTTTTCTTGTGATATAATGATGTTTCTATATGATGTTTCATAGATTCATAGTTGAGTTTAAATTAAAAACTAATTTGAAATGAATTTAAGTTTGGTTAAATTTATAAATTCATTTCCGTAATTTTTCAATCAATTTTGTGTCTTCGGCTTCTTTGCGATCTCCTTACTTAAGCTATTCCAGTTGAAGTTCATCATGTTAGGTGTTAAATCATGATGAGCTTCAACTTATAACTCTTGGGAGTTCTAGGAAAAATATTTCTCTATATAGAATAATCTACACAAAATAATCTTCAAATAAGCTTTTTGATTAACCTTATTTTCAAACACTTTTCGAACAAGAAAACTAAACAAAAGTTATCAAAAATAATGCTTATGTAAACGAATGAGTTTGTAAAAATTGCTTAAACTTAGGAATAGATTAAAATGAATGAAGTTTCTAATCATTTGTGTAGGTCACGAAATCATTTTATATGAGTTAAAAATTCGTTCATATGCAGAAAACAACATAAAACGTGATTGTAACATGCACAATCGCAGACACACACACACACACACACACACACACACACTCAAATACACACACACAGCCACTCAAATACACACACACAGACAGACACGTACATTTCTTTATTACTCGCTTAGTTTTGTACTCGAAGCAGGTACGAGTTGTTTTAGTATTTAGAATATGCAACAACAACAACGTTGAAGAATCCTTTACTGACTGTTGGTCTTGCATGCGAATGTTATTTAAACTTTTAATGTTGTTGTAATAAGACTGGGATTAAAGGCCGATCCCACTTAAGAGACGCTTTAAGAGAGAAGAGAGAGAAGAGAATCTTGCTGACAGTGACATGGAGACAATACACGGAAACACACACGCCGGAATCTAAAAGAGATATCGTCCATGAGTACTCACTCGTACATTAAGATATAAAGAGGGAGAGAGAGAGAGAGAGAGAGAGACAGAGAATAAGTTCAAATATTATCGAATATAGTAGGTATATCGTATGCATGGAAGTACAGAGAAAACTATAGCAAGTCACAAGAAATCAGTTTGTTTGGGAATACTTTTATTTGTTATTACTTTAAGTGAAAACTAACTCGAAAAAGTAATCGCAAAAAAAAGGAAAACAATTACAAGAGTCCCGAGGATGGTTTTAATTGGTGGCGGGTTGAGTGGGTTCTCTTTCAAGACGCAGATGGGAATTCTTACAAAAAGCAATCATGAAGTCCTTGTATTCGACGTAAGTGCAACTAGAACAAGACTAGGTTTTATATGCATGACGTACACGAATGAAATGCATGCATGAGCAACGCACACGCAGGCAGATGGGAGATTTTTCAATTGTGTTGAGCAGGATGGACATGTGTAGGCATGTCCTGCCTGGAGTGTTGCGCCGTAGATGCGCTCCAACCAGCCATCGTTCATTTAGTTTTCCCTTCATCCATCCATCCATCCATCCATCCATCCATCCATCCATCCATCCATCCATCCATCCTTCAGTCCGTCCATCCTTCAGTCCGTTCATCCATACGTCCAAAGAAAATAAATATTTGATGAACTTCGGCTTAGTTGTTGCTGTAGTCGTTGTTGTTGTTGTTGTGGCGTTGACAAGACTACATGCAGAAAATTTGTGCCATATTCAGTTGGGAGATTTTAAGTAATTGATGTCAGTTTAAATTAGATTTGCTTTTGTAATGTTTGAAGCTGAAAACTTAGCTGAAAACTCTAACAAGTATCTGGTTCAGTTTGCTTCCAAGCAGCAAATTAATTCGTACGTTGATTCGATTGATTGAATCGATTAACGAAAGTTCGATGTTTCAATACACTTTCAAGAAATACGAAAATACGTAGCTTCTTTTAGGATAAGATATCTAAATGTAATGAGAAGTTTTTATCGAATTTTAAATTTTATAAAATACCCGATAAGTTTATTAAAATGAGTATATTTGCGCCTAAATTAAATACATTAGACTCCAATGGCCGATACTTATACAAATAAGTATCCGAAGGTCAAGAAATGTCATCGATGTCGAGAATTTCCGAATTTGAGGATGATTTGAATTTCCGAATAGACGCCTTTTCTTTTAATCGCACAGCAATCTTTAAAGTGACTCAAGTCATCCGCTGAAATTGTTTAGTAAATATAATAATAAACATCCGAGCCGAAATGAGAAATGCTGAGAAACCACAACAATTTTAAGAAACAAAAAAAAATATTTATTGTTGTTGTTTTCAATGTTGTTGTTGCTTGTGGTACTAACTGCAAAACCGTGCTAAAAATAATGAATACGGCGTTTTTATTTTGCACACAGAATCACTGAGCTTCTCACCAAGCGTCCAACACGGAGACACGGAGAGAGTATGCGAAACCTGCCACGCCCCCGTCCGCAGCCTCTTAATTGAACCTCTAACGTTCTCCTCCATGTCGAGGCCGCGAAAACATGGTACTCTGGGAAACCGCAAACCGTTGAATTCAATTAAGCGACCACAAATCCAGCAGCAAATCGGAAAGCTTGGAAAGTTGAAGCCTGAACGCAGTTGAATTCCGCTCGAGCCAATGAAATGCTATGAAACGGAAGAACCTGACACAGTTTTCACGTACTCATGCTTGCCAAAATTCAGGCGAAAATCGATTCAGCAAACGATTGGAAACAAAGCAATGCCGTGGACCGCGCTAATCAATCATTAATCAGTAGTCATTGAAAAGTGTTGATGTACTGCTTATGACTAAGAAACGGTTCCCTCATGGACCACTTTTGAAACAGATCCGAGTCGTGGCTCTCCGTCGTGCTCGCGTACGGTAAACAAACGCTAATGAGTTTATAATTTTCGCAAACTACATATTAAAGACAACTCATTAAATGAGCGATCTAAAATCGTTTATAGGTTTGTTTTTGCTATGCTGGTTTAGTAGGAATTTCGTGGACACGTGTACATGCAACAGTACTGTCCAAAGATCGAGGCCATCATCGATGCCGTTTCCGATGTTGCTCATACGACACGGTTATCAGAAGAGCCGAGAAGTTCAGCCGATGCAATTAAAAACTATCGAATAAATCACACTAACACACACACACACATGCATCCATTGTATTGGCACACACACACACACACACACACACACTCTATTGTGTTGAGTCAGTTCAGTCACTAGAACTTGAAACTGTACGCATTCAAGTTGTCTGTTCCGAAAGATCGTACATCACGACGTATGAGTGACGTCGTTCATTCAGTTTCACGGATTGCATGAAGAATTAACAACTTGGCAATTATTGTATAATTGATGCACTAAATTGCTGGTCGTAAAAGAGTGAATATTAAAGAATATTAAAATACTTTAAGTCGATTTCACTTTAAATTGCGATGCGTTTTTTAGGAAATTATAATTTGTCGCTATTGAAACTCTTTTACGGAGTTCTGTGAAGGAGGAAAAGCGCACGCAGTCGTAAAGAAACGACAGAACGGATCAGAGAGAATAAAGTTGACCTACAAGTGTTTACCATAACTTAATTAATTGCTTTTCTGCTCATAAATCCAACGAAGCAGCAACTAAAGCCACAAATAAAGGAGCAACAGACTTACAGGTCCAGTAGAAGGAAGCGCAGTATACACACACACACACACATACACACACACACACACACACACATACAGACATACAAACAAAGGCTCCATCTGTTCGCTTATAAGTGAGCTCATGATTTATAAGTGAGCTCATGAGTTAAGTTCGATGGTGTGAATATATTTTATTTATGGCTACCATTTTTCGCTGTTATCGCTTGCCGATTGTCATCATTATTTCGCTCTTCTTCTTCTGCTTCTCCTCGTTGTTACTTCCGCAACGTAGACGCGATCTTTTAGGCTTCAGCTTTTTTCAGCGTTTTTTGCTGCAGAAGTGTCAAAAGCAGAAGAATGAACATTTTATTGCACCAACAATAAAAACAGAATTAAATTTATGACTACAATCAATAAAGCAACAGCAGCAACAACAGCATATTCAACAAATACCTATTTTTATGCATTCTGCACTCTGTTGATGCAATAAATAGACACCCAGAATTAAAATAGAAGCACTCAACACATCTCTAAAAATATCACGCAACGATTTGCGTGACGCACTCGCTGACACATGATTCAAAAAATGAAAATGGATTAATTTTTATTAATTTGTATTCAACTCGGCTGCAACGCCCCCGCAATGCTGCCGCCCACTCGAATGCAAGCGCGTGGATGCGTCGACGTGGAGGCATCGTGGAAGCTTCCTCCCCCCGACGGCTCCTCAAATGCAAGCAACCTATTAATTCATTGACCTTCTTCTGCCGTGTGTGAGTGTGACTGCCTGGGAAAGCAGGCAGTCGAAGAACGCGCTCAGAATGGACGCTGATGGAGGAACTTCGGACATTCAACACTGAAACGATTCTCATTGAGCGCGATTCCGAGATGCTTTCCATCACTCACTCATGTTAGAACTGGACAATATTTTGTGTGGTTGCGCTTCGTTTTTATTGAGGTCTCTGACCACTGACCCCTTACCACTTACCGATTATCAGTGATCTCTTGCTGCGTATTACTGTTTGGCTGAAAGAAAGAAAGGAAGAAGAAGAAATCCTTAGTATTCTCTCAGCAAATGTTTCTGTTTGGGAAAAGTATGTACATATTTAAATATGTATTTAAACACAATTTTAGTTACTAAACAAATGAAGAATAACAGAGAGAGAGAGAGAGAGAGAGAGAGAGAGAGAGAGGGAGAAAACGGAGTGAGAGAGAAGGAGAGAGAGTGGTAAGAAAGAGAGATCTGTTGCTTTATAAATGCATTTAATTTAAAAATTTATTTTTAATTAAAAAAAGATTCCACATATTTTATTTACATATTTTTTAAACTCAACCTTAAATAATTCAGCATCTGAGATGCTAAATTATGTCCTAAATTCACTCGATGCAGCGATGCCAACGAGATGATGATGCTGCTGACGATGATGCTAGCGACGATGATGATAATGATGCTGATGATGATCATGGTGATCATGAGCATTGGTTGCAATGGGAGCTGTTTATTTCTATGCGGAGGCTAAAATTAGAGCCTTCATCATCGCAGCACAAACCGCAAAAGCGTTTGAGAAGAACTAAAAACGTACTAAAGAACTACACTGCTAAAAACAATGTATCATAAACCGAAGATGCAGCAACTCAAGACTGAAGACTGAAATATTCGACATTCTAAAATTAGGATAAATAAAAACCACCTGACGCAGTGCAGCATGCGTCGGAACCAAACAGTTGTTCCGTTGGCTTGGAGAGCGGACAGCGGAGAGCGGAGAGCGGAGAGCGGACAGCGGAGAGCGGAGAGGAACGCGCATTATTCTCGGCGCATTCATGGGAGCAACTACGCCAAACGTGCCTTGATTCTGATGTTATTTATAACAAATCGAATGTTCGTCGCTACTAAAATTGATGGGCGCCGATTAAACGTCTCTTGTGCTTTTTTATTGCTATACTTTGTAGTCTTAGTTTTATTAATGGCCACACCGAGGTCACGTCGCTCTCTCGCTCTCTCTCTCTCTCTCGTCTCCAACCACAACTCTCTCCGCTAAATCACCCTACACCGCAAAGGTCAAGGAAGGTTAAGTCTGTGTATTGTACGATCGAGGAACTCGGCCGCACTCTGCAACAACTTCTGAACCGACGCATCTGTTGCTGGTCTCTTGTTGTTGTTGATGTTGTTGACGTGTACACATCGAATCATCTGCCTGATGTGCCACCTGAGATCTGACATGTGTCAACTAACATGTGATTATATTTAAAGGAAATTCAATTCAATTCAATGTGAGGACTTCGAGATTAAAATATTGAAAAGGGGAATAGTTCAAAAAATGTCACAAAAAACACATCCTTCATTTATTATATTTACTATTTGTTTTGTGAATGTAGCTCAAATCTGGAACTTAGAGTAGATGGCGTTCACTCCGCGTTCACAGTCGGCCGAATAAAAGTAATGTTTTTTACACGCTTCTCCGCAAATGTAAACAAAATAAAATCGCAAACAGCCAATGAAAATTTATTGCTTTCTGTGTTGCATCGTATTTATTTTGTTTCGAGCGTCGCGTCCAAACGACATGCATGAAGGATTTCAGTCGATCACAAAGAACCTTCCCGCGCTGCTGGCTGGCTGCCAAGGATAATGAGATGAATATTAAAATTCCTCATCGATGTAATCGAGCGCTTACAACATCCAACGTGGCACTCTGCGAGTCGAAATTCAAATGTAACCAAAACTAAGAGAGATCCACTAGTAAGCTTGCTCTTAGAGAGAGAGAAAGAGTGAGAGAGAGGTTGAGGGGAGAGAGTGATCAGTGAATATAATAAAATTTGATATCGGTTTCGATCATAAGATTTTATCGGGTTTTTTCTTCTAAAACTTTTCTAGCAACTTTGTTCGAACGCTTGGCAGACAATTTAATTGTTTCGTTTTATGATCTGGCGCTCAGCCACCAAGTTAAGGGGCAGGGGGGGACATGCCAGGGCCCCACAACACCTCATTCACAGCAACAGTGAACAAACTGTCATTGTCATTTGAGTCACAACATCATTGGAAGAAGCGGCGATAATCGAATCGATTGCTGGATCAAGGAGAGGATAATCAAGTTCTCAATTTTATTGCCCCCTTCTTTTCGTCGTCCTCAGTCCCGTTTACCTTCCCCCCTCTACCAGCACTCCTCCTCCTGCTTCTCGTAAACAGCTTTACGTTTTGTTTCTTAACGTTCTTCCTTTGATCACATCGACTGAGTGCTGGGTCAGTTTTTTTCACTTTAACCCATCTCGGGACCGCGATGGCACGTGTCGACCGTTTCGCTGCACATAACTGCATTCTTTATGCATGTTTTTCATTGTTCGCCAACCATTGATAGCCTCTGAACTGGAAATCTGATTAACACGTCCGACTTTTTTGACATGGGACACATTGTCCCATTTTTATGGCAATAAAACGTTGTCTCTTGGCTCGGTTTTAAGGTGCAACGTCATGTGGAACCGTCAAAACGTTTCTACTAAAAACTTTAATTACAAAAACAAAGCAAAGTGTTTGCATTCACACACAAAGAGAGATTAAAGGATTCGAATGGCACAAAAATTCAGAAAAGGTTGACTGACGTAACTCAAGTCTTTAGAAAAAAACGTAAAGCAAATTGTGTATCCTTCGGAACAACAATAAAATTATCCTTTCACTTCTATTCTTATTCTATTCGTATTCTACTCTAATTAAATGGAGTAAAAAGGAACTCTTTCTCAGTCTTCACAAAGCATAACAGAAACTGAGACACATAATCAATAGTTTATCGTGCACTTTGCGAAATTAATTTCTGTAGATATCGTGCTCTAGATTCCACCTTATCTTCTGCTTCGACTTCTCATTCTTCTCCGTCTTCTTCTTCTTCCTCTTCTTCTTCCTCTTCTTCTTAGTCCATTGTATATACTAATTTCTTTTTACTATAATCCAATACAGAAAACAGAAATTATTCAGAAAGATAACACGCAACGCGTCAATAAAAGGATATAATTTCAATAAATAAACGAGTCTGTCGAGAAACACAAACATAAGAACAACAACAACACACACACACACACAAACACACGGCGATGGATACGATAAGAAAATTCATAATAATTGATGTAATCAAAGAATGTATACTTTTTTATACGTGCCACGCCTCCTTCTGTGCATTATAAATAGAAGCTCAAACGTAACGTACCCTTTCACCTTCGGATGTAGAGACCAAAAATGTAATATAAAAGGACTTTCTGCTTAGTCCTTTCTAAATATATTGTAGAAAGAAATAAAACTAACTTGCTTCATAAATAAGATATATAGAGATGTTTTATGGTATACACAAATACACACACACATACACGTAACTCATCTCATTCCCGATGTTAAGGATTGTGTTCCGCGAAGCAATAAATTTCGGTAAACTCATTATCCCTTTTATCCAGCTCATTAGTCAACATTACAAAAGACAATTTGTGCTGGAATATTCACTAAACCTGGTCGCTTCTAAGCATGCATGTCGTTATGTCTGTCATGCAGCCGGCCACTGTTCCTGGCCGGTCAAACGACAAGCGACACCAAATCATTACTGCGGTTGTTTATGGGAAAATAATGCTTCTCGTTAACTTGTTTCCATTTTGTTTTTACGATCTTATAGTCCTCTATTGTTATTGAAAATTAATGGGTCTTGTGTGTATAGATACAGAGGCAATATACCCTAATAAAGACTGAGATAACAATTTTTACGACTGATGATGATGAACACAGGTGATCTTAAGTTAGGGAAATCTGAAGATAGCACAACTTGGATATGTTGGATATTCAATCATATTCACTCTTTAATTCTTTCTCGAAGAACCTCGATAAGTCATTGAAAGGATCCTTCTTCACTATTCTAGAGGTTTTTAACACCATATTAACGTCACTATTGACTTCAAACTCTAACAAACTACTCTGAACACTAGACCGGAAAAAGATTTTCCCCACCAGCGACGACGACTTCCGCCGGAGATGCTGTTGCAGCTTCATTACGCTGAATGCGGCGTAACGATTTGACATATGAAGCAATTTATTAGCAATTCATATTATGGAGGAAATAAAAGCTAATGGCGTGTACTATGAAACACTGCTGGTTGTCAGAATCATCCTTCAAATCGTGACGTAGTCGGGGTTTCACTTGCATTGCTGGTTGTTGATTGTAAAGTGGGGGGAAAATTTATTGTTTTGAATAATATTGTTGCAGTTACAATAAAAGAAATATAATACGACGAAAAATCGTTTAATAAAAATTAAGACGAAACGAGTTCCTGTAAATAACGCAGAGGAAGACTTCATTTCTAAGCCCGTTGCTCTGGTGACAGTCTATGTTTCCAGAATAACCCACTTTCGCTTTTAGTTAAACTACATTTTTTAAATATTAAGAATAGAATTCAAGGAAATCAGCAGAAGCGATCCATCGACTTTCAAGCTATCTTCAAAGAACTAAAGAACTTTTTCTTAACCTCTTTTATTCCCTCTTCTCTCTCTCTCTCTCTCTCTCTCTCTAAATCATATGTATGCCAGAATATAGCGATGATAGCATTTCAATTGGAATTCTATTATTGGGAAAAAACACTGTGGCGCAGTTCAATTTTTCTAATGAAACGGATGAAAAGACGAAGAACAGATAAATTGCCTTTAGACACAATGACTGAGGAACATTTTCCAGGACTGAATGAAGTATAAGCGCAAAAAGAAGGAAGAAGAATTAAAGAGAAAGAAATCAGAATAAAAAAGACAACGAAAGCCTTCTTGTCCAGAAGATCTGTCCGTGGGTGAAAGAAGCCAACTTGCGACATTTCATTGGAGGACGCATCTGGAGAGCATGAGAAAAGATGCATGGAATGATGGTTCCTCCTCGCTTTGTACTTAATTAATTACGATAAAAAAGGAAAGCGAGACAAAAGCGTGGAGGCCATTAAAGTGGTCACTTTTTTACTGCCTTTTTATGTGCAGAGTGGAAATTAATTAAAAACACAAAGGAATACAAAAGAATTGCGAAAGCATTCCAGGATGACGGGGTATGTACTTCCTTTGTATGTACTTTGCTAATAACAACGGGTCATCCACCCGTCACCCAGTCGTCACCACAAACACCATGACAACAAGTGACAACACCACAAGGAGGCATTGCATCACTCCTTCATGACATCCATCACATCATCTGCATCATCATACTTCGTTTATTAGCCAATTACAGAAACGTTAGCGAATCTCGATGTCGCTGTCTCACGCACAAGGGTCAAAGCGAAGCGCAAGTGACAAGCGAAGTGGTTGCGCCCGACAACGCGTTAATGAGCAGTTGTTGTGTTGGCCTCTCGGCGCCTGCATGTTTACTTGAAGAGCTGTGCTTCAAGCGTCAAAAGAAAAGTTTTGCGTTTTGCGTTTTGCGAGCGCAAAAATAATGCTGCTGTGAAGAATGCCAGCTGAACCATTCTTTTAAATTGTTGCCACTTCGGAAGACTTCAACCTGAACTGGAACCACATTAGCAACTTTTATTCTGCGACTTAAAGCGAGAGAGCGCATCCGTGAGAGTAGCATTGCCATGACTAACATGCATCACAGTTAGTCGCTTGAGTGTTGCTGGTGGCTGAGTGATTGAGTGACTGAGTGACTGAGTGAGTGGATGGGCTCCATTTAACTGTGAATTGCTTGAGTACAGCATACTTTTAGGAGACAAACAAGTGACTGCGTAGTGGCACGTTTTGCCCGAGGCACTCGTAGGGCATCAGAAACAAAGATCAGATAGAGATAAGATTTCACCCGCTATGGTGACGCGAACAGATAATGATTTAAATCCGTTTGAATGTTTGTCCCCCTCCCATCACTAGCATTATTCATCAGCGACCCTTTCTCTCGATAGCATGGATAAGAATTGGAAACTTCTTATTAAGCTTTAATTACGTGCATTGAGAAAGTTTCCCGTGATTCAATCTCCTGAAATCCTTGCTTACGTCAAGGGTTGTTGGCAGGTCGCGACGAGGTTTCGCTGCGACAAGCAGGCCTCCACGTAGGCTCCAATGATCTGTGAGCCAGCTACATAAATAGTAGCTGCCAAAAGTTTCGTGACTTAGTTTCCATTCTGGGCCATTTTTGCAGTTTCTTCATCGTTTCTTTGGTTTTGTAATCTTTTGCTGTTGTACTTTTGTTGCTCTGTTCTGTTCTGTTCTGTTCTGTTCTGTTCTGTTGTTGTTGTTGTTGTTGTATACACTGACAACACTCAGAAGACTTACACAGAGTTTATACGCCCACGTAAAGGAGAAGAAGTTCAGCTCCGCCACGACATCTGGAATTGCATTCTGCAGCAGTTCAGTTGATGTCATGTCACCAGCAGCGCTGAGAAAAACTTTTAAAAAAGACTGCCGAAAGTTGTTCAAAGATGGCTCGCTATTCAGTCGCTGCTGCAGTCACTTGTGTGTCCTGCTTTTGCTGCTACTCTTCCTCCCTCTGCTTCTTCTTCTAATTCTCCTTCTTCTCCTTCCGCTTTACCTTCTTCTTGTTGTTGGATGTGAAGTAAGAAACTTGCAAAGCTTCCATTAGCACTTCAGACATGTTAAAGTCGTGACTCCACGACAAATTATAATTTTTTGCTGAATCCGTTTTGTGACGATTTGGCTGCACTCGCAAAAGAGCACAAGGAACTAAAAAAGACACACACACACACACACACATGAACATCCTCGCATGTGTTCTTGTGCCATGCTCATGCTCAATATTACAGCTTTTTTTCCCCCGATCAAATGCTAGAAAATGCATCTTTCGGGCCTTTTGCCAAATATTGATCCACGTTTTCGGATACGGAGCCGGAAGAATGTTGAGTGCCGCCACAAACTCAATCGAAGCCCCCCCCGTTGTAGACGTCTTCGTGACACGTAGCGGGACATCGATCCGGGGCTCGGGCTTATGTTCTCATGTTCCTGCTCTTGCGGGACTCGATGAGAAAAGGACGAGGTGACTTTTTGTGAGTCCTTGCAAATGAGCACAATTCGTAAAAAGGAATTTTTATAGCTTATCGGAAAAAGTTTTAGGTTCTTAATTCAGAAGATTGAATTGAACGCCGTCACAGAATTCAATGAACGCTCGTTTCGGTCTCACTCTCCCTCTCTCTCTGTATCTCTTTTCCTCTGAACTCTTTAAATTCATATTTGAAATTAAAGTTTCAATCATTTTCATAACCGCATCATAATCATTATCAGTCAGCTCATCATGTTCATCCCCATGATCATCCTTACTTTCATACTTATTGTTTTTCTATTATTTATCCTCATCTTCACCCTTATCCTTATATTTCAATTTATTTATATGTATCCACACCAGCAGCTCCATCATCTGCATCATCATAATCACTACTATTATAATAATAATCATCTTAGACATTCATTACTTCATCATTAACATTACTGTTACAGTCCTCATAATCGTTATGATTCTCAACCACCCTTTCACCTCCATCCTCATCATCATCACCATAATTAAAACCATCAGCATCACCATCACCATAGTCATCAACGTTGTCTTCACTATCAGCGACATTAGGACCTTGCGTAATTCTCACGCATCACCATCACGCATCACCATCCTCAGCCTCTCATCAACGGACTCATTTTTAGCCGCAGTGCACTCAAGTATGTTAAGTTTATGGAGTTCCTGCATTATCGATGCCATCGCATGCAGCCAACGACTGCACGTCATGCTGTCTGAAGTGTTGAGGCCCATCAGCATTATCAGCGCCTCTAACGGCGGCGAAATCTAATTACGACGTGTTGACGACGAGTCTAGGCAACACTTGTTACATTCCACGGCATCCTTGCGACTTTCTGTAAAAATGTAAAATGCACCGGAAACGCAGAATGTCGCCGTTTAGGAGTGTACCGTTTATAAGAGAGTACTTCTTATCGCTGGTAACCCAAATGAAAATATTTCAAAAGAGCACGAATAACTTGAGGACGCTACAGCAGCAAAGTAGTTTAGTTAAAAATTAAAAACCGAATGCAGGGCACTGAAAGAAGCTATCGAAACACATCTATACATACTTATATAATAGTAGGTGTGTCTACTAGGACAGGATAATTATTATACACATATCTATCCATGCTCTACAATAATCGTATATAGGTTATATCTATAATATAATGATTGATGGAGATCAAAGGATTTCTTTCAACAGTCGAAGAAATCATTGCTTCCGACTGAAATGTAAGTCGCCATTTTTATTACATATTAAAGTATTCGTTTATTACGCTAGGAAGTCAGATTTCAACATATTTCCACGTTCAATAATAAACATTCTACAGCAGCGGCTAAGAAAAGAACTTCGATTTGCTCAAAACAAATTTGATTTGCTATTTCAATAATGTTTTTATTTGTTTTTATTGCAATGAGATTTTCCAAAGTGAGCCTCATAAAATTGCCCTTTCCGGGGCCTTCGAAAGAGAAGCAATAAAAGAATATGCGGCGCCAAAAGTTGTTGACAAGCCACTAGAAAAGGTGGCGAATCAAGGAATTTCATCGAGGAACAACTCGTTAAATTTTTAATTAAAATTTAATTCAAGTGAAATATATTCAATAAATAAAAGTGCAATAAAAAGACCTAAAAATACATGAATAATTCACGATCTCGCACAGAAATAATTTACATGTTACTCGTAATAATAAACCATTAAAATATTTTATATTCAAATTCTGTATTCGAAAAACCTTCCTTCGAAAATCTACCACGAAGGTGTTATTTAGAAACTTATTTTTATTTATTATTTAGTTTATTATTAGTTTAGTTATTTCGGCTCCTGAGGAAATAAATTATATCGTTCTTATAAAAAGAATTCTGCATCGAAAACAACAACTGTACTGTACAACAACTTTAATGGATGGATGGATGGATGGATGGAAAAGAAATAAAAAGTTTCTTCGAAATTCTGCTGAAAACACACACACACTTTAAATTCCAATTAAATCGAAATGAATTTTATTGCACTCGTACATTTATGATAAAAAAAAACCTGCAACACTTTTGAATTTATCATTCATAAAATTATACGGAAAGAATCGCTCACTCATCACTCAACTTCCGACCTTCGCCGGACTTCATCATTCTCTTGAATCATCAATTAATTCGATAAGTAAGCATACTCGGTAGCATAGATTAACGGGAATCTGTAAATCGTTGTCTTTTTGTTGTCTTTTTTCACCACTTCAAGAGTAAATAGAGCAGGAAAGCCGAAACACAGAAAAGCGGCCCCTTTAAACTTGCAAAGTAACGAATCCGTGTTTGTTTACTTAAGCTCAAGCAAAACTTACCGATTTGTTGTGTCTTTCGTTCCTTCCTTCTTTGATGGAACGATGATTGAATAAATGTTGCGATGGATCTCGGCGCTACAAAAACACAAACAGGAGAAACAAAAACACTTGATTAGAATGCTTCACTTTATTTTATTATAGCGTCGTCGAGGTATTCGCAGAACCTGAATCTTGCCTTCGATTTATTTATTTTATTTATTTACGTTAATATTATTAAGCAAACAACTGGCGCCAGAGGCCAAACTTTGATCACCGGAAGTGATCACTTCGACTCTTCGTGGGAACACTTTTACACTTGTTCCAACTTTTAATGCTTTTTTGTATATTTGTTATGTTGTTTTTTAATTCCAGGACAATGTTTTTAAAAAACATAAAACAGAACATCGCATTCTTTATATTTTTACCATGAATGAAAGGAAATTTGTTTGTCTACAGGATTTCGGAATTTGGATATTTTCAATACATATAAACATATAAACAGCTACGAATTGTCACTGAATGGTCAAAGAAATGGTTTTCATAGAAGTGTAACAGTTGAAGACTTCTTCTAATCGGTGCTGAAGGCAGGCCAAGCGATGGAAAGTGAAAAAAACGTCAATAAAATTGATGTTTGTATCTACTGTACACTCGATACGTTTTACAGTAAATGCAACAAAGGCTCAACAACAGTTATAATATAGTAATTCGATGATAGATGATTATTGCGTGAGACACTGGAGTATCCTGGAGTCGCTGTCCTCAACCCAACACAACTCAACTCAACCCACTCTGGAGTTGGTCTATGGGAAGTCACTACGGTGATAGTGTTAGTGTAACTGTGTGTAGTGTTAGTGTAATGGTGTGTGGTGTTTTTGTAACTGTGTATAGTGTGTGTATGCCTGAGTTTTACCCATTATAATACGCGAAGTGAACAACCTGTGTTTTTAAATACGCTCACATATGCACTCAGTTGTCATTATTGGTCACTGTCGCCGTCACCATCACCGACACATGAGTTCAAAATGCTTTCTCAGAAATCAAATTTCAGCAGTGAAGCTGCTTAAAGGACTGACTTGATCGACCGCGGTTCTGACTCTGCGACGCGAACGGAACGAACGACCACGCGGACGGCAACCTCTGAAGCGTTCTGACCTGTTCTACGGTGGCTTCGAAAGGTTTCGCCGAATTTCGGGCAGTTCCGTTGCCACTCCGTTCCCTGGTCTCTATTCCAGTGGCTAGAGTACTTCATGTTGTGGGTTCTTGACGTTTCTGTGGCCTGGAAAGTGTTATTTTGGAAGCCTCTAGTAAAAATCTCTACTCTGCTCGGCGACGTGAAAGAATGCTCTAAACGGTGTCTATTACTCTCTCATGTGTTACTCTCTCTCTCTCTCTCTCTCTTCTGAAGTCTTTCGTCCCTTAAAAACTGTTTGCTCTTTCACAGTCTGTCCTTCGCTCTCTCTCCTGTCCAGTCATCTCTACAGTTTGAGTTCAAAGTAAGTGCAAAGTTCTTCCTATAAAAATGTGTGTTGTTGTTCTTTCTTTGGGCCTGTTTGTGTCCTGTCCGTTGAAGTGTGCTGTACGCGTGTGCGTCTGCGAGGGTGAGTTTCCTCCATTGTACCTTGCTTACTTCAAACAACTTTCAATGAACACAATAGCTTTAATGTCAGCGTTGGTGTTGGTGCTTGCGTCTGGGTGTTTTTTATTTTCATCTATCCGATTGTAATCTAAATCCTTCCTCTTCCACTTAATCGCGATTGGCACATGTACCGTTCGGTCTCGTTCACAATCCACCGCACTGAAGTTATCTGCTTTCATATGTACTATACTACACAAGTACATATATGTACAACGTACATATTATCTGTGGTAAGTGTGTGAATTCGGAAACTGGAATCAATAATATAGAATGATGCAATGACCTCAATACTCATCCCAGAAGAACTCATTACGGAACCGTTAAACGAGGCTCATGGCTCATGAAACGAACGGAACATCCAATCAATTCGGTCGCATAAACAGAATATAAGAAACTCAATCAGTGCTCGCTTCGTGTATACCTGAAATAATGGACGCCATTACATCGAACAGCGGCGGCGATACGCTACGACACGGAGCGACCCATTCGAAGGTTAAACTAGCAGCAACTTCAGTCGCGTCGCTCTCCATACTCGTAGATGTCTATTTATACGATATTACTTCAAAGTTTATGTTTATATTTGTGTATTATGTGTGCGTGTGTATGTGTATGTATATATGTAAGACTAACAGTACTCAGTCGTCAAGTGGGCAGAGGGTCGTCAGCTAGAATTGATGTTTCTACATACCTTTGTTGATCCATTTAGCCCATTAGTAAAGCTTGGCAGATTGTATAGATAAGTAGTCAAACAAACTTTAGACCTCGAGAGAGTGACCAGCTCTGATAAACAGAGGATTACTACTTTGGGATATCCGTTTACTGGTCATAAAGGACAACTGGGAAGCAAGTCAAAAATTATGGTGTCCTGTACTCGTGTAATCATGTAACAGTGATGTGGTCATGTCGATTGACCGCTTTGAATTATTTGGGAGACAGAAGGTGAATATTATTTTTGGTTAAAACTCTACGACTTGATATTGGGATGTCCCATTCTGCCTCTAGAACAGGAACGTGGTATTTAATTAATCTCAAAATACGAATTGAATGAACTATGTATCTATTAAGATAGAGTACAAGATAAGATAGTGTACAATTTATTGTAGAATACGGGTAACTATATTTCAAATACTTGTACAATTCATACGATTCTTTACATAATATACCGAAACTGTGTACACTGGAACAAAACCCTATTAAAGCATCATGTATTCGTAGAATTCAGAAATTGTTGTCTGTATGTCCCCTTCTATAATATATGCTATATAATTTCGCGTAATATGGTGAATATTTTGTTTCTTTTTGTTAATTTCCGTACACACATAATAATGTTCATATTGTCATGGTACATTTAATGACTCATAAATAATTTAGAGGGATCGCTTAATGGACTCTTAATGGATCTCTTTAGTTCTAAATAAAAGAAGGCCAACACTTTTTATTCTCTTGCTTCTCTTTCTGTACTCTAATCTATTCACGGTCATGTTAAGCAGTTCAACAAACGTCGTGACACTGTTAATGAACAGCGGATACAAGTTTTCCGCTAATCATTCGATTATGGTACAGCGAAGAACAAGAGGCTGCCTTCAACTTAACAGGTGCGAGCGAAACGAAAATAGATTTGACACTTCTTCATGCGAGCGAGTTTTTATTGAAGGCAAACATTCGAAGAACAAACCGCAGCGTCCAATACTAACCTCACGCAAAAATAATCATACGAAAAGCAGCGAGCTCAAAGAATGCGAAATACATAGTATATACGATTATATGTATATGGTATATGTACATATATACATACATACGAAGATACGCACATTTTAACATTTTGAGGAACATTTTAAATGAAATTTATTGGAACGACAAATTGTTTTATCTTTTTGATTAACTTAATTAAATTCAACAGAAGCGTCAAGGGGAAGCGTCCATAAAACGGTAGGTAGAAAAAAAAAAAAATAATAACACAACAACAACAACCACAACCACAAAAACTTTTTAAATATTTTAAAATAAATAGCAACAAAAGCATTTCGATATTTTGAACGAAACACACACACAGGCAACATGTTGATAAAATGTTGTTCCTTAAATTCTTATCTTTTGTTTATTAAATTAATTATTTGTATAATAAATTTGTAAGTATAAATAGAACATGAAATTATTAAATATAGACCACTCTATATTTAGATTATTAAATGTTTAATTTTAAAAGCCAATTTCATTGAATTCACTTCTTTTCCATTCTAAACAATTCTACGATATTTCGACGTTACACATTCTATTCCTCTCTATGGTTGTGTATTCTAAGGCCATTCTTTTTAAGCAGTTCGTCGGAGAGAAGCAGTTGAAGAATTTTAGGTATGTTCTTGTACATGGATTATGTACTTGCACTAGTTTCTGTGTCTCGGTCTCTTGCCGCAATTAGAACCGGATGCGGCAGCTCGAATTAAAACCAGATCATTGACCGGCGAAATACGAACACTTCTGAGTTATTAAAGCTCAAAGCTCGTTGAATTTAGTTTTGTTGTTGTTGTTGTTGGTGTTATCAAATTTGCAGTATTTTTTTATACAATATATAAACACAAAAAAAAAATTTATTCTAAATATAATTAGGAAGGAATAAAACAACGTTCCCTTTCTAAAAGTTTCTATTTCCTTTGAATTTTCTACATGTTGAAAGGAAAGAATGAAATCCTTTGGCTTGATTCAAAGGACACTTTCGACGTTCAGGTTCGAGGTTCAACTCTTGTTGATTATCAGCGAAGTCATTACAACCGCTCAACGAGGAACGTTTCTGTAATCGTCAAAGTTTTCTATTCGAATTCCTATTCTGTGAATAGATAACAAAGTAATAATAACATCCACATAATTAGCTTTTCTTGTGGTATCTGTTATTCTTGTTGTTGTTGTTGTTGTTGTTGTTGTTGTTGTTGTTGTACACTCCAAGTGGTGTACATAAATTGTTTCCGTTTCACATACACTCTGCTGGTCCCAACAGTCACAGTCTCAGTCACAGCAGGTGATGGAGGGGGTAACAAGGGTTGTGGGTGGGTTGGGTTGTTGGTGTGGTGTTGGTGTTGGTGTAGCTTCAAAGCACCACCAACCCGAATCCGGGGTGGAATTTTTTTCCTGTGGACAAACAACTCCTACACTTTTCTTTGCTACTCTTCGAGACGATGTATTTATTTATTTATTAATATTAGAATCGATAAATCCTGGCCCTGCCTTCGCGCTCCGCTTCGATACACACAAATAATAATTCACTCGCTCTTCACCGATTTGCATAATTTTCAGCCTTTATACTGTGCAAAATTTTAAGCTGATTGACATCCGTGTCTACTACTATAGCATAATATAAATAAAATAACTCTCCTGTCTTCATCTCATACTTTTTCCGAACACTTCTTCCGAACACGATTTTCACTGCACGACACTGATTTCAGTTATTTAACTGGCTCATTTGCTGGCTAAAACTTATAATTATTTGTTGAGATCCTTTCAGTTATGGCGAAAAGTATAAAGTAGAATTTTCATCGCACGCTTCGTGGTGTTTTTTCTTTTCTTTTTTGTGAGTATTTACTATAAATTTTCACCCAATTTCAAGGCAAGTCTAGAGGAAAATTTGGGCCCTCGGCACTCTCTCGACGCTCTGGCGCGCTAACGATTAAAAGACGTGCGAATTCCGCTGTGGCCGTTACTCCACTGAAAACTTTTTCCAATGAAAACTTTGCGTTTCCCTATTTTTTGGATTTTCACTCTTTTCCTCTCAATCGTTTTCGCAGTCGTTTTCCAATCTGCGTTGGATTTTGACAATCGGCGCATGCATTGTTTACGCTCTCTCGCTCTCTCTCTCTCTCTCTCTCTCTCTCTCTCTCTCTCTCTCTTTTACTACATAGGGTGATTCACATGCGACATTCAGATGCGACAAAAAGCTAGGACATATAAGTTGAATCCAGACAAGAAAAAAACGCGTGGAATTTCCTAAAAACACTACATAAAATGAGAAAAAATCTAACAAAACCCGGGAGAATCTAGATCATTTCCCCCTTCCCCTTAACACTGTTTTACATTAGGTTCCTATGTGAAACACTTTTCGAGAAAAGCAATGTCAAACTTGAAACTAATTTGGAAAAGACAGTTTTTGACATAGAAAACTAATTGAAAAAGATGATTAAGGAGCAGATTCTTGGCTTTCTTTCAAATGCAGTAAGCAGAAATGATCGAGGTATATGCGTTATATATTGAGATATTTTCCGATTTTAAGTCATGCTTTTAGGACATACGATTCTACGAAAACGATTCTTTTCCTGTCCCGCTTATGCGAATCAGCCTGTACATCCATGAGTTGTTGTTTTATAGATGTACATACATACATTGTACTCTCAACCCGATAGCTCTCAGTTTTCATTTGATTTTCTCCCACGAGAATCATTGTGCGCCAAGCAGTTGATTTTCTAGTCGACTTTTCTTTTCGAGTGTTCGCTCAGTTGTTATTTTTTCGATTCGTTTGTTGTGATAAAAGAGAGTAGAAAATTTGTGTGATTTTGAAAGTTTTCCTTTTATCACGTGGGGATTTTTTTACAAGCTTAGAGCAGTGACGGTGTAAAATGTTTCCCTCTTACATTCGGCGATTGCCATCGACTCATTTGTTCGTATACATATCCCCATCCGAGACTTGAATGAGTTACTATAATATATCTTGGGGTACCTCAAAGATATTGACATGTACATTCCGAGTATTTCGAATCAAGGGTCATAGCCACAATATCTTCTGATCTCAATAGATCAATATTTACAGGATGTTGACAGGAGCCAACGAAATTATCAATCTAATGAACTGCAATTAATAATTTTAAAGATGACCTTGTTTGGATTTCTTTAAGCCTTCTTAGAATGAACTGCCTCCCACAAAGGAGTCACTTAGGATCCTTACTATTTTTGGTATTTATTGATGACCTCCCCATGGTTATACACAACGGTAAAAGGCCGATGTTTGCAGATGACCGAACAGTTTTTCTTTGTTACAAAAATCAAGGCTATTATTGCTTTAAAATATATTAAATTTAAATCTAAATAAATAAATATATTGTATATCTAAATATATTTCCAACTTCTGAAGATGTCAACGGAGAGCACGGAAAACAGCTGCAAACAATGATTGATTATTGAAGATTAAGATGAATATATGTATGTATATGAGATTACATGAGTTATCTATTGTGTACAATAAACGTATTGATTATTTTTTAAATATTTTGTTATTTTTAGTTCAGAACTTGGTTAAGAAAAAGCTTTTCTATTCACTACAAATCTGGTTTGTGCATAAAGTAAAATTTTTAGCTGAAAAATTGTAGTGCAGCTGCTGAATTCGCTTGCAATGTTAACATCATTCATATATTTTATGTAGTTTTTCTAGCGCGGTGCTCGTTGCTAACTTTACACCACTGAAAATCGTCAGCAAACAAAGACGAAAAGCAATTAATTTCAATTCGAATACTTTTTTTACGGGTGTAAAGTTAGCAACGAGCAGCGGGAAAAAACGACAAAAGACTTTCATCTCTGTTAACATACAAAGCGATAATTATATAGCAAAGCTTTTCGGTAACCAAGTTCTCACAAAAATAACCAAATATCACGCAGGCAAAAAATATGCAGATTTCACTGGTTAAGCTTTTGCATCCAGTTGAAAGTTTGGCATATAATACTGTGGATGTGAGTCATGAAGAAGTGTTAAAAAACCTTACTCATTCAGAGCAATATCGACTTCCTTTCTCTTCCTTCCCCATGATCGAAGTAAACACTTTGTCACTCAATGCGTCCATCGAAGTCTGAATTGTGTTTTACATTGGCCCATGTCAGACGACTCATCACTATGCGTGCATCACTGAGGCTGATTGATTGATTTAAAAATGTGAAACGGTGATGCTTCACGAGCATCAAACACATGCATCCAGAACTCGAAGACAAGTTCTTTTGGAAAATATAAAGGAAAGGATAAAACATACATATTGCAGAATTATAAATAAAAAACCAGATGTGAAAAGAGGTCGCAATTCCTCCTGCTCCCTTTCTGCCAACCACTTTACCATGTTCCTTTTTACAACTTGATGATTTCTTTATAAAAAGGAAGCTGCCGAATATGTAGAAAACAGTGCAGGTCATTAAGAACAAGAAAAACCAATGGAGCATTGAGTCATGCGTCATTCTTTGACGTCTGGCCGTGAGCAACTTTAGAGCTTTTTTGAGACACGCATCGTGACGCGGCGTCTGACATGGGCCATTCTTTCTCATGACTCATGTGTGTGTGTATTTTCATGCATCGAAGAAGTTTGATTCAGAATTTCTTGGTTTCTTGAAGGCTTTAAATTAGTTTTCTTCTTTACGTTCGTTGTCCAAGCTTCGTAAAGCCTTAACACGAACTACTTGCATAGCCAATCGATGTATTGTATATTCGTCGGCATATAAGACTATAAACTTGATGGGAAAAAAATTATGGGAATATTTCACATTTCCAGCAACTGTGTTTATGTGGATTTTATATACATACATATTTCTCAAGAATATTAAAAGATGCATTACATATCTTAGTATTTCTTATTAGTTTTGTGCTATAATTTTGGAGGATTTTGTTTTCTTTAATATTTTTGAGAATACAATCAATGGAATCAGTTTTGGCTTAAACATTGTTTAGGTTTTTAGTTTCAGTTTCCGTGGAATGATATCGAAACCTAGGATATCTATATATCAATATCAATTCCATTGAAGAGCAAACCAACACACGAAAACAGTTGTTATTGAAATTAATATGCACTTTCAGTTAAAGCAATAAACTGAAACATTATTATTTGGTTTCTGTTACAATTCGCAATAAAGTGGTACAATCACTTTAATGGTTGAGGTCTGTGGAAACTGTCGCTGTTAACTCGTTCGTTCTCTTCTGCTGCGTCTAAGCTAACAGCTGCTTTCAGTCACCTTTACTAACACAATTCGCCGCAGTTAATCTACGCGCAGCTATCTATGCACTAAACACTAACAAGCACTAGACCAGTAGACTGGATTAGACTGGACCAGACTTGATTTAGATTGAATCTATGCTTTTAGGTCTATAAATAGACCCTCTACTTCCACCTACTTTTTTCTGTTTTCGTGGTTTCTTTATTTTATTTTTTTATTTTTTATTTCTTTTTAGTCTATTTTTTATATACTCGTACTTCATTTTGATTTATTGTAATTAGGCGAGTTGTTCATCTCACACTTTGTTGTTGTTCACATTTAAATTTTAAATTTTCTTATTTATAGCATCGAAAAGCCGTTGAAGCCGTTAGTCTTAAGTGTTTCACTCTACCTTTTTAGCCATTATTGTCTTCATGTTAAAATAGTAAAACCTAATATATTCATAGGAGTATAAAATACCTTAATTCCACATTTAAAACGATTTAGGGTAATAATTTAATATGATACTTTAATTGGATGTCTGAGACAATTTATTAGCTTTTCTTTCAGAGTTTTTCAGAGGCTTCAGAAATGTCAAAAAGTAACTGAAACTCGAAATAAAAGAAGTAGAAGTAGAAGATCGTATCATTTCAGTACATTTAAGGTCATGAAACGAAAGAAGGTCAAGATATGAATTTGACAGGCTTTGGCACATCTGATGGCCCTGAGATAAATTATTTTTACTGTACGATTCGACACATCGACTCAAAAGATATCGTTGTTTACTCATTTCGTTAATTCATCAATCAATCAATAAATCAATCATCGATGTACTATACGAATCGGAGTTGGACTCTATAGTAGTCACTCTATAGTAGTCGGGTGATTGACTGCTTGATCAGTATATGCACCTTAATATCGTATATTGTATATAATACTGCAAGTACACACAGTGTTTTATTGAAAACACTCGCCGAAGTTTGAACGCGAATTTAATTCCATTTCCATGTTGATCGGCTTCAATTCAGATGCATTGAAATATACTCGCATGATTTGGCTGGAATCATCTTCAGTTGTTGTTGTTGTCCGTGTAGTGGACGCGAATTTCGATGACATATGCAAATAAATGAATATGGTAAGAAGTAAGCTAAATTTGAATACAATGGACCTGACTCGGTCTGATCGCCGACCCGACTACTGGTCTCAGAAACAGCTGATTCCGAGCCGGCACGAAAACGAGTCGACCGAGCGGGAGAGAGAGAGCACGAGCTAATTATTAGTCAAAGAAAGAAAGCGTTTGCTTGGCTAGCAGGGCTGCCATGTCATGGGGAACTCCCAAAAATTACAGGAAAACGAGTATATGTAGAAAGCGGAATGAACGAAAATTTTGGGGAATTTAATTGTACTTAAGTGAATTGTAAAAAAAGCATTATGTTTTCACCTTTAATTAATTTTTCCTGATTAAAATGTTTAACTAACCCAAATAATTATCACAGCACGAGAAAGTAGAGTCTTTTAGCTTTCTAAGCATATTTTTTCATCAGGATCGGTGCAGGGTTTAGGGAGAAAAAGCTTTTTAAAGCTCAAAATAACGCAATACAACACACTTTCGTAACCATTGCAGAACTTTCACGTAAATACATAAATAATGTCTCACTGAAAAAGTGAAACTCGGATAAATTTTTGAGGGGAATCGGAGAAACCGAAAAGGCTACTTGGCAGCCCTGGTATGCTTGGCCCAAAACAGCAGCTCCAACGGAAACAAGACAGCGCTGCGTTCAGTTTTGTTCAGAGAGTACAGTGAAGCGGGTGGGCGACAAGCTGCGAACAAACCAAACAAGAAACCAAACAAAGAAACAGCTTTAATAAGCGTTGCGTTTGCTTCCTTTGGCACAGAGTCTCAGCCAGATTCGAAGCGCGTCAACGTTGTCAACGCCGATCGTGTTGGTTGACGCCGCAGAAAACGCCGTTCCGAGACGTGAATACGTGAATTTTTGTGATTAATTTATTCCAATATCAATCGAAAGCGACGAATCGCGACGACAAGTGAATCGAACTCCGAATTAAGAACCAATACGGTCGTACCTAAAATTGAGTTTGAGATTGAAAAGATTAACTGAACTTCGATTTGACTGAGATCTAGTTTTGAGCTCTGCAGTATTTTTAACCACGCTGTAACCACTTTGCCAAGAACAGAGCTGGGAAGTTATCCGCGAGCAAAGCTTAAGAAAACTACAGACACTCGTACAAGACTGTCCAAAGTGAATTGTAAATAAATAAACACGCACGGTGCATTTCAATTGCGTTCGCCGGAGCGTTGTTCGCGTTCACTCAACTGTGAGTTCGCGCACGTGCAGTGAATTCGGAGCATCTGACGAACTACTCCAGTAGTTTCGAAACTTAGGTGAGTGAATGATTGAGTGAGTGAGTGAGTGTTTGAGAATCACTTTGACAATCAATTTATAAATTGAATAGTTTAAAATTACATCGAAAATAAGAAGTCCTTAAAACGTAAAACCATCGCCGAAGGTACGCTGAATGAATTATGAAAAAAGAGCACAAAAAATGCCATTGAAATGCAGTGTCTATCGAAATACCGAATGAATCGTTTATTGTTGTCATCTTTATTATTATTCTCAAAAGAAAATGTTCAAAACTGCAGAGAAAAGCGCATAGAAATCGATGCAGCCGACGCTTCTTCGCTACAAAAAAACAAAACTTTGTAAACTTTGCTTAGCAACAAAAACACCGCCTTACAAATTATATGTATTTATTTAAATATGTTTTTGCTTCTCAATTTTGAACACTTGTGCTTTTTGCCGGTTCGAAAAGTGCACAAATATCCCATCACAGCCCTCTTCGACAGGGAGAGAGTGAGTGTCTTCGAGTTGTTCCCATTCAGCTTCTACCTGAGTCATATCCTACCTGATGATCATATCCTACCGTGTGGCAACTGATATGATATGATCTGTTCTATCAGAGGAGTCCGCTCCTAGCCAAGAGATCTCATCTCGTTATTATATATCCTTTCTTCCAGAACATGTTTGCATCATTGCTACTGACCTCAGCTTGGAACACACTGCAATCGTCTATACGATCGTTGTACTTGCAGTGCGTTAGAGTCAAGTCCAGCTCCAGTCCCTTCCCTGGTTTTGAGCCCTTCGTGCAGATTGAAATCCCTCCAAGGGGCATATGATCTGCGGTCGACCAGTCCTCTCTGCTGGGGAGGATAACCTTAGGCATGCCATCAAAATCGATTCTCGGAGGAATGCAGCCCGTCGGCACTTACAGGTTTCTCCCTGTACAGCCAGTGGACAATATACGGAGATGGACAAGCCCCATCTCCCTCCGATGGCCTTTTTAGAGGCGCAGAAGGCATTCAATCCTTTCTTCATTCTCTCGACTATGTTATTTTTCCCAGGATAGCCTACTATACAGAACGCGCAGTTGGTCCAACCCCTGTACTTTGAAATTCCCTCAGTATTACGTTCACCACAAGAAACCACATAAGAGGAGAAGGAACCCCATCTTAAGGAGTTCCACACGTGACGATTTTACGCCATGTTTCTGGCACCATGGTTTGAGTGATAGTCCTGCTATTCAGCATTTCTTCAATCCATACAATGATCATTGCTTCAGCATTGTCCTTTCTGAATGCCCATTCTATATCTAAGAAAGGACCCAATTTGTATTCTTTTTCCACAAAGGATTTCCCAGTTGTGGTGAGCACAGTTTCCAGTGCGCTCTCAACCGATTTGCCCTTCAAGTAGGCGTGTTGAGTCTGTCTGTGATCCTGCTCCTTATATAGAGCACTATATAAGGGACTCCGTTAGGGAGTATCACTGGCAGCTTTCGTTCCTGGGCCTAATATTACTCGTAATTCATGGATCCACCAGTAAAAAGCACCGTCATAGAAAATAAATCATTACATATTTAAATAAGTCTATCATAGAATTAAAGAATTCAACTAAATTAATAACATATACTAACCCTTTTCATGCAAAATCTAGAGATTCAGAATTGTATTTTGATCTTATAAGACTTGATCTTGAGAATTGATAACTGTATCTATTAAATACATAAATACATATCTGAAGTAGACTAATAAAAAGAAGTGAGGTCCGGTACATTAACCAGTTATGATAACACATATGATAACATATGATAATACATAGATGGCATCAATTATTATGTCAAGAAATATACCCTGAATACACTATATTCCATTATATATAGAAGGCTACTTATAGATAGTATAGCTACATATAGTATAGATAGATAGAGTATAGATAGTATAGATGGAATACGATCTATAGATAGATATCGATATCTGTATCATTTGATAACAGTTTTGTTTATATGGTTTTTACTACGTCATTGAAATGCTTTTTATTTATTCCATTGATTAGTTCAGTGAATTAAAACTTCTTACGTGTTTTGGTAGGATTTAAATTAAAAATAATAAGCGTTGAAGACACAAGCATCTAAGAAAGTGTAACAAGACAAACCCACAAGTGAGAAATGTGAACAATTTTCTGTTGTAAATAAATCAACTAAGAGTTTCTTTTAAGGAGTTTCTTTTATTTTCAGTCTTCTTAATTAGTCCTTTTTTAAGAAATCTTCAATTTGTGAGTACAATCGACGGCTGTTCGATGCTTTGTTGGTCGCATTTTTTTCTTTGAAGTTCTTTGAAGAAATCTTAATTATTATACATTCGATTTTGCTGTACAATAACTCGACCTTAATGACGGTCATTTTGCAGAATTGTTAATCAGCTGAACGAAAAACTAACCGCTTTAATGGACCGATGGTATCTCCATTTGTGAAGTGAAATCGACTGGTTTTCAACTTCGAAACATCGAAGCACCTGCCCACGAATAGAACGATCTGATTAATCGAGCGCTCTAAACGAGTGCCAACATTCCTGGCCGACATGCAAATACGTTAACTGATCCGAGCCAAGACAATTGAGTCGTCTGTCCTCACAGCAACCAGCATGTAATCACTTCCACGTACTCGTGCTTGTTGCTGCCCGTGTTCGGTTGCTGTTGTTGTAACTGGTGCACTCTTTGCAACTTTATTCAGAGTGCATGCAGCACAAAACAATGTCGCGGACAAGACAACAATAGACCGGATTTCTAAGGCCCCATTAATTCGTAGTAATTTGCACCATGAAACAACAAAGAACATAGCCACTGACAACAACAAACACTGCCGATTTATTAGTGTTCTTAATTTATTCGCCTGTCGCTGAGTCTGTCTTGCAATCAACACCGCAACTCGACGCGACAAGGAAATCGATTCGTATCTGTAAGCAGCAGCAGCAGCAGTTACTTGTCGGAAAATAAATCAGATCAACATTGGGCGCGGTCCGGTCCGTCCAACAAAAGTAGAGTCCACCATCGCATAAACGTCAACAGTTCCGGGTGACATGCGAGTGGTTGACACTTGAAATCAATACAGAGACCACATGAAACATTCGCTGATTTCAATTGAATTCCTCGCTTTTATGGTCGTTATTAATGGGTGACCGTAGACAGAGAACGCGATCGAGATTTTTCGATCAGCTAACGAGCAGGGCACTATTCGGGGCGAGCCTGTATACCTAGATACGGCATGTCCGGACATGTTGACAGCCAGCCAGCCAGCGAGCGAAGGCGTTTGCGAACACTTTGGGAGTGGTTCCAGCTTGAGCACTGACTGAATTCGAAGCAACCTCGAGGAGAGCAATAAAACTCGGATAGAAATGGAATTTTTGTTTCTGTGTTGTTTTCGTTAAGACATCACAACATCATTAATCTTGTTTCGCAAAGAAGCTGTCAATCTTTCTCACTGCTTTGAGAGCTCTGCTTCGTGTTCAGCGAGCGAAGTTGCACAATTTTATTGTAGTTCCGAGTACAACTGCTAAAACGATGGGTTGGCGATGGGTTGGCGCTGTTGATTATTAATGAAGTTAACATTCGACTAATGTAAGTAATTAAAGTAATTACATATGAAGAGAACGCCCTCCAAGTGGGCAATTAGACACGCTTCAATAGCAAGTCTCTGTCAACTCGAATGAGTTGCTAATTGAATTAATTTGTGTGTTTATTACTGTTTTCTGAAATATTCTGCTCTAAATTGCTTGTAAAGATCGTCAATAATCTGAATTAAACAAGAACAATGCTCAAATTATTATTCATCTATTCTGTAGTTTATTGAAATGCATTCGAATAAGTTGTTTATTGGCTTCTGGTATTCATTCAGCGATTATCGCCTCGCGTCAGACGAGGTGCCAATTAAGTCGACACAAATCAGCTGTAATCGCGTCGCTGCGATTCGAACTCAGCTGCATTTGCAGCTTATTGCGATCTGATTGCACGTTGAAGCAGCCCGTCAATTAAGAGAGCTGCGATGCATGGCAACGCTGTGCAACGCTTGTCCGCTGTCCGATCGCACGCTTTCACACGTCCATCAACCGCCCACCACGACCGCCGCGCCGCCTTCGCCCTGCTCTTCGGCAAGATTTTCAAACCGTTTCGAGTTACTAACTTTCACTCTGAACCCAATTTTTCGGAGTTCAGTTTTATGCATTCAACTTGTTTGCTGTCTCTTCGGGGGTTTTTAGCACCTGTCTTTTCTGACTTCTTCTTCTTCTTCTTCTTCTTCTTCTTCTTCTTCTTCTTCTTCAGCTATGCAATTTTTGGGTATTTTAACACAGCCGTGTGTTCAATTTGTCCCTTCAAATTATGGCACTTTCTATGTCCTTTCAGATGGAAGCTGCAAAATGGGTTCGATTATAAAGCGTTTAGTCGCTTTTTTTCTTTATCTCAGTATTTCAGTCCATATCTAGTGGGGACTTTCAGTCGCTAGTATCGGATGCTTTGATCCCAGGTACTATTTTTCATTCATCAATAAGAAGGTTCACGTAAATAGCAAATGAGTACAGTCGGGCAAAGCTCTCTGGTACGAAAGGCAGGGGAGGTAGGGGAGAGCGAGGTAGAGAGAGAAAGAGGGAGTGAAAGCTCTACAGTTTAACCTTAACTAAGTCCAGCACCATCACCATTACCATTACCATCATCATCACCATTACCATCTCCATCTCGTCTTCATTTCCTGCGATTCCGCTAATACTCCTAACAATTGCAATAGTAATGCAATAATTTTACAGCCACACCGAAATTCCACGTCACTTAACTTAACCGTTACTTTGGCTTTTTAACCATGATGACTTTACTCTAATATTAGTTGCTAAATTTGCACATTTATGCAAATACATACATAGGAATATATTCATTAGTTTGTTTATATCGTATTTATACATACATATGTAAATGTGTGTTGAACTCTTACTTCTTTACTTCTTTTAACAGATGCTGGCAGACGTGGAAAAGAAACACCAACACATGTAAACAATGAAGAGTATTAATTATTTATTTTTTAGAAATTATGGCCAGAGTTTAATTTATGTGGTAAGTAAAGAAACGAAATATTGGCGAAACGTAAGAAAACGAGTGTTTGTAACGATGGTGATGAGAGGGAGAGAGAGAGAGAGGGAGATGTGATGATGCGAGATCTGATCATGAGATTTGATGGTGCTGAAGTGATGATGGAACATCTGCTTCCGCACTTGTACAGCATCATCAAAAGACGCCATCATTTCTCGCTATTCTTCGTCAGATTCTTATTTGTTGCCATCAAATCGAAGTTCCATTTTAAGTTGCCGAAATGACGGACTCATGGCACTTTTTATTTCCAGATATTAGCATTATTTACACCTGCAGTCCTGTGCTCGCCACCCTGCGGGCTCTACGGGGCGCCGCCGTGTCAGTTTCTGCCCGCGCCACCAGGACAGACGCCGTCATGCGCGCGACCCGGCAAAACGTACTGCGAACACATCGAAAACTATCCCACGTAAGTAGGAAGCGAGCCAAATCTCGCCCGGGAGACTTGTTAAGCTACTCCGATGACGGCAGGATGTTCAGTGAAACGGACTCCGTCGATTCGTCGGGGTTCGCTGGCCATTCAAGTGTCCGAATTGCTTCTCTCCTTGCGAAACATACGAGCATAGTTCCGTTTTCACCCATTTGCACTCGCAGAAGGTGCTGTAAGATCGCTCAGCGATCATCCTTGACCCAATCAGGGGCTGTCTAATTTTATTGACGCCGGGTTTCGCTTTTGTTTTTCGCGTGACGCTCACAGTTGATTTCGTTGTTCAGTTGTTAGCGCGGCTCGATGCCGCTTCGTTTCCGTGAGTCCGCAAGATTTGGAAAAAACTTGCCATCGAATCGAAACCAGTTTCATCGCACATCCAACTCATCGCTCACAGTGCCGGTCTCTGATTTAGTGGAGTGTTAAAAGCTTGCTTGCATGGGCCGGAATACGAAACACGTGGTCGTGGTGATACGTACACAAATCATCATCATCATCATCAGCATCATCATCATCATCATCATCAGCATCATCATCAGTATCATCACCAAATCGAAGAGTTCACTGGTTGCAGTCAATTCGAGTCACTCACTGGTTTTTAGTGACTCACTAGTTTCCGCATGTTTGTTGAATTTAATGAACAAAGTTCAAGTCACACGCACGCAGATTTCGGAGTCTTGCAGTCGTCTTGAACAGCGCATCGACTACCGCGAACGTGGATCCATAAATGATGGAATATCATGCGTTTGATGGATGACGGACGGCGCCAAATCTCACCGACTGCTCCATCTGCTGCTCGTCGACGTTGTCGCTGTGGCTCATCGAGTCTGCGTTGCGAAACGCCGGCCGAAGGTTTTCGGTCTGCTATAACAAACAATGGCACGTGACGGGCATACAAGCTCGCCGAGACGAAGACGAAACAAGTTTGAGGCGCGACTCACACTTCGGCTACCGTGACGTGTAACCGGCTGCCTCTCGCAGTGGAAGACAACCGAGAAACACACTTCCAGACAAAAGTGCCTGTTATTATATAACGTTTGACCATGTAATTAATCGATCAACTCTTTTATTTGAGCGGAGATCAAATGCAAACACAGTTACGATATACAGTAATCCGAATATTTACGATGCAATGTGATTTACTCTCCAATTCGTTTACCTTCTATGAATCCGATGAACATTCTTTGACCTCGTTTATAACACGGCGTATCAATCTTTTGTTTATGGTTCGATTTATTTTCCATTCAATTCATTTCAACCGAGTTCGAAATCTCCCGGAATCTGCGGATTCTGTCATCTTGATGAGAGTTTTGTTCCCACCCGAAGCTATCACTGTCTTGGGCCATAACTTTGAACGTCTTCTTGCCGTAGTCATCATTAAAGTCTCAATTTTGTTCGCATTTCTTCGCCGCAGGTACCTCATCAAGCATCTCGTCCACAAGTGGGGCTACGAGGCGAAGAACCTGCTCGTGGACGAGACGTGGGACGAATTCGCGTCGTTGAGCTGGCACGAAACGTCGCACTTCTACGACCCGGCGTTTATTTTTCCGCAGCATAACCACAAAGACAGCATCAGCGTGGACTTCAACGGCTACAAGTACAACACGCCGAGGAGTAGCGCAGACGCCATCAACACAGCTGCGTCCAAAGCAGCTGCTTTCGCTGGCGAAAATGCGTTCTTCACGTCCAAGACGACAGAGCAGCCGACGTAAGTCAGAGCAGCAGAAGCAGCGATCACAATTAATGTTGAAACGTGTTCCTTTCAGATTCTTACTTTACAGTTCTGCTGGTCAACTGAGCAAACAACAAGTGCAGTCGTACACCAGCAGCAGCAGCAGCAGCAGCAGCTCGCAAGTGACGCCGAACAATCCGACGATTTGGCTGAAGCGCATCGTGCGCGACTTGAGTGAACAGCGGGGTGAGCCGAGTGCAACGATGCCGCAAGCGTTGTCCGGTCATCACTCCAGGGATGTGTCGATCAATATGGATCTGCTGGATATCGTGGGCGTGGAGCGGAAGCGCAGCAAACGCGTCAAGCGGCAGAGCGCTGGCCGAACGTCTCTGTGCGAAACGAGGTCGCAGTTCATAACGCCGCAAGCAGCGCTCAACAGCAAAGGCGAGTAAAACTATTGAACTTGACTCGGGCGGGGTTAAATGGGGCTCATTCGGTATGAAAAAGAGGTCTAACCACGTTTACCACAAGCGGTGCGTCACGCCACGCCACGTCTAGAATAATCGAACGTCAGTCGGACAAACATTGAGTGTCTGCATGTTTGCATTGATGTGTTTCTCACTGCTTGTCCCTTGCCGTTAACTGTTTTTCCTGAATTTCATTGCAAACTTAATACATAAATACATATTTGACTTGTTTTCCATTTTTAATTTTAGGCAACTGGATGTTCGTCGTGAATGAAATGAACACCGCCCGCCAAATGGTGAAAGCTGAGCTCTGTGCGTAAGTTGAAAAGGAATTATTCGCTAATTAATTACGCTAGTTTACAGCCAGTTTGTGAAGCAGCTCCCACTATTTTTTTTATGTATTTTGACCCGCTGAACCGGAAATTTGTCTATTTCTTACCCTTTTTTTAGTGCATTTTCGAAAATGTTTGCCTTTCCGAAGGTAGCTCTACATATTCAGGAATATCTCGAGTGGTAGTCGACCCATCGTACCAACTGAGCCATCAAATTAAAGATAATTAAATAGCCCACACTTACTATTCACATTCCTGACCGATCGGTTCAGTAGTTTAGCCGCAGTCAATAGAAATATGAGAAAAAAGTCACTTCTTTGGTCAAAAATGAAGGAAATCGAAAATTTACGACGTAATCTTGTGTCCATTGATTTAATGTGTGGAGGCACTAAAATACAACATTTTCCCAATTTCGCTGTTGTTGTTGTTGCACATGCAACAAAGGATCATTCATCAATGAAGCAGAAAAACTTTGAAATCGGAAAAACAAGGAAATTGAGAAAAGGTTGGATTTCGGGTTGATCTATTTAGTTTTTCTTTATTATTTTTAAATTACTATATATTTAATATTTATAATATAGCTTTTTAAATATTCTAAAATTTATAATAAATTGATTTTTGGTCGATTAATTCTTAACTCAACAGTTTACGTAAATTCAAAAATTCTGTATTGTAATATACACTTAAACTTTCAAATAATTCTAATTTCCTTATAATTTTTTTTATTATTACTTAGATATTAAATTAAAATCCAATTAAATGAAAGAGAATTATATTTATGCTTAACTAAAGCGCCATCTACGATCGATAGTCACATAATAAATGTGGTGAAATAATGAGTATTTTGTTGAACAACTGAATTGGTTGAAAACTTCGTTGAAAAAGTTGGCAATTTAGTACAACTCCAGCACCATCTGCCTGTGAAATCGGAATATTTATTTCCAAAGTTAATCCAAAGCAAGTGATTCTTGTCTCAACTACTATCAATCCACAGTGAAATAATGTCTGTGATGATACAAAGTTATAAACTTGGGTTTACATCTGTGCTTAGGTTACAATGTATTGTACAGAAATGATTTCTATTTCTCGCTCGTTAAGAGTTCGACTTTAAGCAGTGTTATCGTACTGTTAGAGGTGGGTTAACTGAATGAGTCTGTACGTTTGCAGTGAATTATAATTTTAACACTTATTGAGGTAGGATTGAACTAGCATGAATAACATTAACGAGTTGGGTTGAGATGACGTAGTAAAAAGCAAAAACAAGGAAAAAGAAATTGAAATTAAAAACTACTGAAAGATTAAACTAAAAATGGTAAACTTTTACATAGTTTGACAACTGAGACTAGAAATGAACGAACATTGACAGGGAAAACAAGTGTTTCGAAGCGAATTCAAGTCAATCGGCGCATATTACAGTGTTTAGCCTCCCCTCCCGTTCACCATCTCTTCTTTTTGCGTAAGTGCGCCTATAATCCGACATTCGAAAGGCCCGAACAAGGGGCCTCCTGTTAACTGTCATTTATGGCCGCTAATTGGCGCACTCGGGACACCTTCGCAGCAGGACGAAGTGCCAACAAAGAAGGCTCAAGTGAAAGTTGCAGCGCTCGACGAGTAGCTGATTATTTTTCCTTCAGCGGCTCTCCGTCGTTTGGTGATTTTTTTTAAATGCCTTCTTCTTCTTCTTCTTCCTTCGTTTCAGCTCCAGCACCTGTGCGAATCTGTGCCAGCTACCGAACGGCTACAACTCCAGATGCGAGCAGAAGTTCGTGCAGAAGCGGTTGATTGCCTTGCAGGCCAGCGGCGAGAATCTGTACACGGACGTCTTCTGGTTCCCGAGTTGTTGCGTCTGTACGATTTCGTCAAATTAGCGAAAGGATCGCACAACAACACACACACACACACACACACACACATACGAATCTCTTCCTTTCCTGAGCTCAAAACTAACACTGGAAAAAAAGCAACGTCGTCGACTTTTACTTTTACGATAAGAAAAACAAATTAAAAGTATCTCAAATAAATATTCTATAGCATTATAAATAAAAAATTACAAAAAACAAAAACAAAATAAATTTCATTCGTTAAAATTTCTTACACTGCTCCCTACAATCGAAGGTAGAAGAATAAGAAAAGAAAGAAGATGCTAAGGGTTAAAAGAATTCAGAGAAAAACTTCAGAGAAAGATTTCTAATCGAAATTTTATTCTAAAAACTGAATAAAATTCAGTTCAGATGTAAAGAAAACCAACAACAACAACAACACCAGCAGCACCAACTTTAAAACCACAGAATTATAGCAGAAAAGAAATTTTGCGGATTTAAATTGAGTGCACTCTTGAATTTTAAAGAAAAACAGAACTCAGCCAAAAAAAAAGTGTATGTAAACAGTATCAAAACACAGACCGACATCCGGGAAAAGGATTCATTGAACCTTCCCTGGAAAAAAGAACCCATTCTCAAAGATAGAGAAAAACAAAGCTAATAAAAGTATTTTCTTTGTTGAAGTCACGTTGATTGCTTGAGGAAAGTGAAAAGACAGTTCAAAGAAAGTGTAAAGAGTGAAGATGTGAGCATCACTGATCGGGACAAGAGCAGTATTCGAATGTACGATAGTACGATAGTGTATATAGCACGATAAACCGATTAACTTGACTCCTTTACTTCGTACTTGTGTTCTTTTTCAGGTAAAACTTCTGTACGCTCGAATAGAATAGAAGATACCTGATACAATACCAGATATGGTGGAAGATACAATAGCAGATACCATAGAAGATAGAATAGAAGATGTGATAGAAGATAGAATAGAAGATACAATAGAAGATATGGTAGAAGATAGAATACAAAATATGATAGAAGATATGATAGAAAATATGATAGAAGATATGATAGAAGATATGATAGAAGATATGATAGAAGATATGATAGAAGATATAATAGAAGATATGATAGAAGATATAATAGAAGATATGATAGAAGATATGATAGAAGATATGATAGAAGATATGATAGAAGATATAATAGAAGATATAATAGAAGATATGATAGAAGATATAATAGAAGATATGATAGAAGATATGATAGAAGATATGATAGAAAATATGACAGCAGATATGATAGAAGATATGATAGAAGATATGATAGAAGATACAATAGAAAATATAGTAGAAGTTAGAAGATAATGTATAGTATAATGTTTCAAGTAATACTCATGCCTCAACTACGAGTGACTCGATGACTTTGCAATTCAGAAAGGGTACCAATTTTCAATTACATCAACTTATATTGGAAATCATAATAATATTGCTATTGCATAAACTTATATTTCAACCAGAAATATTATTAAATTCCTTGTTCTTTAATATTGAATTGAATTTCTATTCTTTTCTACTCTTTTCTATTATTAATTCTACTTTCTATACGATTGACTTGTGTAGATACTCTTAGAATCTGCTGCAAGGAAACATTAAATGGCTTTATTTTCTGTTTTTAACGATTAACTCATGCGATATTCAAAGCTGGTGACTGAAATCGCTGAAAGATGACAGAATTGAAAGACGAAGAGTTGTGAAAATATGGTTAGCATACATAATAAAATACATTTTCTTCATTAAATAATTGATATCGATGACGAGCAAATGTTTTTATGATTTATTATTATAGTTGGTTTTGTGCTCTAGCGTGTTGTTGGTGTTGCATCTGAATTTAAATGAACAGATGGTCGGGCTGAAATCGCGATCATTACCCCGTCAATGACCCCGAAAGCGACACACACACACACACACACACAATGAAGCCGCTGAACTGCACGAACAACCACAACCACAACAACAACAATCATTCATCTCGAACAAGTTCTACAATATATCATTTGAATGTCGAGATATCCAAACACTATATTGTACAAGGACAAACATTTTTCATGCACTACCCGATCTTTCAAGAGAGCATCCGAAAGTACCTAAAAGATCGCCTAGAAAACAGAACATGAAGCCAAATATCCAACCTAGAGACACACACACACACAGGACTCCGTGTTGCCGTGTTGCCGCATCCTGAAGATTGTTCAGCGTGCATTTGAAACAGCAAAAAAGGAAAAAAGCAAACTGCCAAAAAGAAAAGATTAATTAATTTAAAGAAAAGCTGCAGGATATCGTCAGCCGAGTGTCGTCGAGACGAAAGGACCAGCTGACGAGCGTTCGTCGCTGAGGACAACGAGGAGCAGGGAGCTCAGGTAGGTCGGAGTGCTGAGTGAGCATCAGGTATCACTGCCACCGCCAGATGAACGAGTCAACTGAAACCAGTGTCGAAGTGTGTGAAGAGCACAGGAGCGAGTGCTCATGAGGGGTACGCACAGACACACACACACACACACTCACTCACACTATCAATATTTATATATGTACATCTGTGATGGTTGAGCAGAATAGACAGCAGATGCAATTGAATATTAGGCATTCCTAAATAATTCCAACCAACTGCAAGTTACAAATTCCTTTTTATTCATTTATTTCACTCTAGTTAATGAGAGAGATTTCGAGAGCACGAGCATGATTTCCGATGCAGTCAGCATCCTCTTCAAGTCGCATGCTTCGTCATTATGATGTACAAGTTGCTGTTATATTTAAAGGGAGACATTTTAGCTGCTATACTGCATTATGCAAGGACATGCTTCGGCTCGAACTAACTGCTTTAATTCTACGATAACAGCGACATAAAAACGATAACAACAACAACAGCAACAACAACAACAGCAACAATGGCACAAACAACATCAGCAACAATATTATTAAAGCAAACAAATTAAAAATCCAGAGTCTGCAGGATACGAGGCCGCAAACGAATTCAATATCAGGTTATTCGACCGAAGCAAAGCAGATCAGCGAGCGATACAGAAGAACACTACATATACAACAGCAACAACAACAACAGCAACAACATGGACACAATGCGAGTTCATCAAATGCGACGGGCTAAAACAACAACGAAAATAACAACAACAACAACAACAACAACAACAGCAAAAGCAGCAACAACGGCAACACACACAAAATAAAGGAATAAAATTTTAACATCTGCTCCTTTCATGATTTCGGAAAAACTCCAAACGTGAGTTTGTAATGTGAATTTCGTCGTCGTTGTTGTTGTTGTTGTTGTTGTTGTTTTTATTGTGGTTGCTGTTGTTACCGTTGTTGTTGTTGTTGCTATTCCTGTTTATGTTGGTTCAGTTGTTGTTCCTTTTGTTGTTTGTTGCTGTTGTTCGCGCTGCTTCTTTCATTTCTGCTTCGTTCCCTCCTGAAACGTTTGTAGCAAATCGACAGCGATGCAGGGAGTGAAAGAGACAACCATGATGACCGTAGAAAGAGTGACAGAGAGAGAGAGAGAGAGAGAGAGAGAGAGGGAGAGAAAGAGGACTCAACCAAACAAATATGCCACGAAATGCAAGAGTCACAGAAAGACAAACAACAGACAGACAGACAGACAGAAGCACACATGCATGAATGGACGGACTATCAACAAGATACACACACACACACACACACACACACACACACGCAGTCACGTCGTGGCCTGGTAGCTTGCTTTGAATTATTTTATTCAATTTTTTTAAAATTTCTCTTTGCGACGCACGTCCTTCGTCCTGCGTCCTCCTCGCCCTCCTCCTCGACGAAGCTCCTTGCAGCCAGGCTCATCGTGTGGTGTCCTTTGCGCCGAAGGACAACCAAGCATCGCCAGTGATCGGATTTGCACTTTGTTGCATTCACGTTTTTTCGAAAAAGATTAGATTGTTGTTGTTGGTTTCTGTCTTTTCCTGCTTTTCTTTGAAGTGGTTTTAAGGAATGCAATCTACCATTCAGTAGCACCAACAACAACAACAACTGCATGTTTTCCATATCAAAGCAGAGAATGTTTAATTTATCATTTCTTTTAAAATAAACACTCTACCATTCTGTGAATATTATTTATATAGAGAAATCTACAATATATACAAATCGAAACTCGAGTTCTAAATATCGACGATTTTACTCAAGAATAATACAAACATTGCCAACAATTTGATTGACAATAATACTGTTAAAGAAAGTATTCATTGAGAACTTTATTATTATTATTTGCATGTATTTATATTTTCTTTCACATTCATATTCAATTTGGAACTCAATGAAAACGAAAACTATTAAAACTTTTCTTCAACTTTAGCACAGGCATACATTATTTTTCATTATTACTAAAATTATTCACTAACATTTAATAAATACGGCATTCTTGAATATTTTATAATCTGAGTGTACAAAATGATCATCTTTTTGTAGAAAACAAGTTATAACTTCGCCACTATTCTAAGAATAGTTCTGTTATTATTTTCTCTATAAAATTTTCAAAGACTTTTCAAATGCAAAACAAACTAATATCGTAGCAGATAATAAAACTTGCTAATAAAATATTAGATAATATTAAGAACTGGAGAACACATTAATGCCCAAATCGAAGAAGGATCGAAACAGAATCCAATCGGGGTACTTTTGATCAATCATCCGAAACTTGAGGGAACTCCGAAGTAAGTAAGGAATTCTTTGTATGTAGAAAAAGAAACATTGTCCGGAAAGCAGAAGGAAATACTGAAGTGTGTTTGAAGGAAGCAAGTATTTAACAGTATTTAACAAACATCTGTCTTATATATGTACCTGTATTCGAATAAAAGAAATTTAATTTTGCATTTTGACCTCCTACTCAGTTATTAGTGATGGGTTGGGGTATATAATGTGTTGATTTCAGAGTACATTTGAGTTTATGTTTTATAATTCAGAGGATTTGCTAAAAGACTCGATGGAATTCTTATGCAGTACATCAAAATCATGTATTAGCTGAGCACAAATCATCTGTCTTGATTGTTGATTTAATACTAATAATAATATTAATATTATTACTGCTCAAATACGCAGAAATACATACGTTTTTATTACTGCTAAACTTAAAGTCCAGATTCTGCCGAGTGATTGTTGTAATGTTTGTTTAAAAAGTCGACCGTGAATATATCGGAATTCCTATTAGACGACCGGATGAAAACAAGACATCATCATCAGCATTATCATCACCATAAAAGGAATTCTAATAAGTAATTAAAGCCATTGAACCCGATGTTCTAAGGTTTATCTGCATGTGTCTCGTAGATTCTTAGGGAAGCATAAAGGAGGACTCTACAGATATAAATACAGTATATACAATAATACGTGTTCGTTCACAGATAGAAACGTCGTAGAGGAGCCTCCATTTTGTATCGGAACGGGAACAGAACATCTGCTTCGCGAAGGACCATAAACCGTGTAACTGTAACTGTATATGACATCCGTAGCGGATGTCATAATAAATTACTTGTGTACGATTTCTAAAAAAAGGACAGAAACTAGCAATCAATCCAAGGAATTTCGAAAATCCTGAAATAAACGCTTGAATAAATTCCCACAAATGAGTCAGATGCGATACACAATTTGTTGGATCCCTCGGATCGGAGTATACTAAGAAAGTGGTTACAAGCATGTGTAGGCACACTTTAACGAGGGACACCAACAACTTGTTCCCTTTTAATTTATTAGGACCCACCCCTTAGGACCCCATCTTAGGACCCCCTCTTAGGACCCCCTCTTAGGACCCCCTCTTAGGACCCCCTCTTAAGACCCCATCTTAGGACCCCCTCTTAAGACCCCATCTTAGGACCCTGGTCATAGGTGCTTTATTCCTAGCAAAGAAGCGCTGACTTCCAATCGAAGGCGGTGCTGCATTTTTGCATACCATTTTTGCAGACCATAGTTTTTATTAAGCCATATTGTTGCCACTTGCTGCGCTTTTTCGTGTTCGTCCGTACGGAATCTGCTACGATTTTCAGTTGCCGCGAGTGGAGAAAAGTCGCCAAACAATTTCGTGGATTGACTGAGGCAAAAAGCGAAGCGTGCAACTGACAGCTTGACAACCAACGCAGCAAGCAGCGCAGGAGCGGTTGTCGTCGTCGCCATCGTCTTCAGTGAAGGGGGGGGGGGGCCCATGTCGGCAGGGGGGCGGGGGAAACCGCATGCATGCGAAAATGAAGTGAAACTGAATTCAAACAGCGAAGTGGACGCAGAGGGAGGGCGGACAGCAACGCGCAGAATGATGCAATGCGGAGTCGAGGAAAACGGCAAGAAAACAGAATAAAACAACAACAACAACAACATTGAAGAGTTCAGGCAAAACTAAAAACGAAATGGAAGTGGAAATAAAATGGTTCCATTGTGCGCGCGAAACTAAGGGAAAAAATGTTGTAATTGGAACAACTGTACACCGAGGAGGCACATCGTCATCATCATCATCGGGCTCGGCTTTCATGCCCGCGGACGATGAACATCATCATTATGTACGAACACGTACGACGAAGCAGTACGAGTGTGTGCGCTATAGTGGAATGGGAACACGTTGCAAGCGCGCGCTGAAACAGAGCAGCAAAAAAAATGGAACAACTGCTCGGAGCCGGTGTTGTTGTTGTTGTTGTTGTTATTGTTGTTGGCTACACTTTTCGGTTGCAGATTGCAAACGGACGATACGAAAATGTAGAACAAGAAGACGAACACAAACAAGCGCACGCATGCAAAACTCAAAAGTGAACCACTGTGCCGCTTGCCGAAGTGTTCCGGCCACTCCACCAACCAAGTGCAGCCGCTCCGCCGCCCGCTAGGACGCTGTGGGAACGGAGCGGAACGAGCGGCAGCGCCACCGCCAGTGAAACAGGGGTTGGTTGGTTTCCGAACGCTCGACACTCGACCGACCAGTTGTTGTGTATCCTTCGTAGGGTGAAAAGTTGTTTCGAAACTTTGCCACTCCAAGCGGCCGGACGTTTTCTGAATATTTTGAAAATCGCCGTCGTTCTTTTGTGTTGTGTTTTGTTTTACGTTGCCAGATCCACACTCCTAGTTTAAGCGAATTACTGAACAACGCGGCGCTGCGAAACAGAAGCGGGCACCAATGCGTTTAGTGCATCGCGTCAGGTTGAAGCGCCAGCAGAAACCGCACCGCAACCGTTGCAACGGAGCGCCGACTTTGTGAGGCTTCGAAACAGAGAATCGGGAAAAATGTGAATTTTGAAAAAATAACGAAATCATAAACATGTGAGATGGTGTTCTGTGCCACCGCGCGATTCAATCAACTTTCTTCGACGTATTTTAGTTCAGTTAACTTCTAGTTTAAAAGCAAAAAACAAAAACAAAAACAAAACAAAAACGAAAACGAAAGCCAGAAACGAAAACAAAAAATAGTCCGTTTAAATAGAAGGTAATTTAATAAAAACAAATAGTTGCCCAAAATCCGACAAAGTTTCCCCCAAACATGAGTGCCACTTTTGTAGTTTTTGGTTGTGAAATCAGACCCTCCGCTTGTTTGGATAACATGAGAGTCCATGAGTTGCGTTTCGATGCTCCAAACTGGTTCAACTGCTCCTTGAAGCCGAGCCAGAGCAGCACTCTAGCGCGGTTCGCCCCAAAGCGAAGCCTTCGCTGAGATTGCTTGTGCCTCGGCTCGGCTCACTCTTGACCTAATTCAATAGTTGGCGCCCCCAAGCATCCGGCGCCGTGGGCAGAGGAGTGCGCACCATGCGAGTGGATTCGGTGCTGCCACACGAGGGTTTCGTGATGCTGGATGGCTCCTTGCTCTGCCCAAAAAACACCGGCTCCCCGTCCTCCCGGCACCCAGCACATTACAGGTTGCTGATCCGGTTGCAGTTTCAATCATTCACTCAGTTTTTTTTGATTTTAAGAGTCTTAAAAGCCAGTAAAGTACTCGAAAATTACGTACTCAGAGTTATAATTAAAAATACGTTATAATTTAAAAAAAAAACGCCAATAAGTTGGCCAAATTGTGTGAATGTGTGTGTGTGTGTGGGGTTTATTTAGTGAACGATTTCCCACATGGGAGAAGTTGCCATAAATATACGAGTATTTGAAACTTTCCGGAAATGTTTGAAAGTTCAGACTGGCACACGTTCTGCTGTGGTTCAAATGTGGTTGGTCATGCAGTTCCAGTCGTATATATGCACCTCTTTCAAAATGAGAGGACTTACGAAGAAGGTTTCTTTAAAATCGGTCAACTGGTTTTCCCGAGTTTTGAGTCAATTCGATTTAGGGAGCCTTTTTTTTTGATATTCTATAGAAAGGAAATAAAATTACTTTGGTACATCTTCATTTCAAGATATTTCTGTGATGTTCTCACATCATTTGTCCAAAAATATTCAAAAGTTATCCGAATTTTCTGCAAAATTGTTTAGATTTGAATTTCATGAAGGCGGAACATCGAATTCCCGCTCCAGGAATCTACAGAATGAGGATCTACAGTCTCAAAAACGAAGATAAAAAATCCACTGAAAGATTCTTCATTTACGAATCAATTTCAGAGTCGTTAGTCCACGATTAGAATATGTTTCGGTGTGGTTTTCATAACCGTCTGCTTTGTTATTCGAACTGTCTAGTATATGAACCAATAGCGATATGAATTCCCCAGTAGTAGAGATCAATACTTCTACTTAGAGCCGAAGTTTAGCCAGGTTTATTCAACTCGTGCGTTATTCAAAGAGTAAAGAATATGAAAGGATATCCAACACTGGATGAAGTGCTCAAGTAAAGATGATGATATTCTTTATAGTTTAGTTTCGAACGGAACAATGGTTTGCGAATGATTTTATCTGTGGCCACAAACCAGAACCGCCCAACTCGAGTTACGACGAAACTAACTTCAAATCTGCTTAGTTTTTTATTTACATTTGTAGCAAGTTTACTATAGAAGCTATTATCTAGTAACCACACAGCCTAAATTACATTTACATCATTACATTATTCATTCATATATTATTTAGCATTACATTAAGGTTAAGACAATAAAAGAAAGTGTGGAATGCGGTCAATTCTTTAAAATAAATCAAACTAATAAGTACATGAATAAATAAAATGAATGCATAAATAAATAAAATTAATAAATGAATTGAAACTCTGTAGAATTCTGCTATAAAGTAAGAGAACCCTAGTTTAGGGTTCTAAGGCTCTAAATTGGGCTTGTGGCCACAGATGTACCATATTCTATAAACTAAGCTTCAGATCAGATGCAATATAAGCCTCATTCAAGTCACTCGTTCATAGTCAATGTTTCTCAGTTCGAACAATCAAGGAAATATTCGTATCTTCTCCTGAAAGACGCGATTGATCGGTGTTAATGAATTCTTGTGAATATAAGTAGAGCATTCAGAGTATATACTGGTGTCTTGTATGCAAGAGTATTAATACACGTGGTTTACCACGTCTTTTAGTGGTGTTAATCCAACACGAATTTTTATGTTCCAGGATTGAGAATTGATTGAAATGTTCTAACGTGGCTCTATTTATTTAAGTGCCTTCTATTTTGTGCCTTCTATTTTGTGCCTTCCATTTTGAGTCTTCTATTTTGTGCCTTCCATTTTGAGTCTTCTATTTTAGATATTTTTTCACCTTCTTTATTGACAGTATGAGTGATTATCCTCAGACAAGTCTGCGAAAAATCTTACTTGCTAACAGTTAAGACAAACCTTTGTTTGTTTTCCTTTTTTGCCATGTTGATATGAAAGAATACTTCCTTTCATTTCTCTTCACGTAGACTTTCTTTGCAAATAACGGAAGAGTATAAAGGAAGAGCCCTCTTGGTGCCGTTCCCGTTGTGAGCAATTGTAAGCTTTTAAAGATGTGCCATAATAATAAACGCTCCATAAATTGCGATTGTACGAGTATGAAAAATTATCAGAGGCGTTATGATTGTGGGCCAGGAAACGAAATGGACGGAAATCTTTTGTATTCCGTTTAGAACTCAAGCTCAACTGTTCTCTAATCTCTCAACTACGGAGAGAGACGATTCAAGTAAAGCATGAAGCACGAGTGCGTAATTTTAGCAGAAATTCGGACTTTTTAGATAACCTTCCGGAACAACTCCAGAAACTTAGCGTACAACATTTCAAATGTCTTCAAACTTCATACGCAGTGAATCATAAACAAGACTAATAATCATAGATAGAATACGAAGTCTAAGAAGACTAAAAAAAGTACGGAGACTAAGAAGACTAACAATAATAATGACAATAATAATATGGAGCCAAAACAGATTCCAGAAGTCATACGGGGACAAATGAGCAGGGATAACAACTGCTAATACAACAAACAGCAGACACCAGCTACATCCATCAATGTAAATAATCAAAAGCATCAGCTTTAAAGAGAAATTAAAACAGATCAAATGAAGATAAAATGAGCAAAAAGGAGCAGATCTGGCAAATAAACGGCTGTGTGTGTTTTTATGGGAAGAGCGGCGGAGGGGGGGTTGGGGGTACAAAAACAACATAAAACATATACACAATAAAAGTATGAATGAAAGGAAAATGAAACGAAAACAAAATCGAATAAGAAAACCACACAATTCACAAAAAAGTGAAAAAAAAACCGACGAGAGACACAAAGCAGCAGCTGATGATGATAATACGAGTAATAAACTGGAAGTCTACGGAAGCTAAACTAAAGCCACAAAACCAACAACTAAAGTCCACAAAAAAATCCACAGCCACAGCAACGTCATGTCTTCTGGAGAGGAATGCGGAATGTGGAAGAAGATCCTCATGATGACGACAGGAACGACGACAGCGACGACGAGGACGACGACGACGAAGACAGTCGGAGAGCGAAAGCAGTGATGGAGGACGAGGGGAGGAGGGGAGGAGGAGGGGTTGTGTGAAGCTCCGTCCAGGTTACGCTTGGGCACTAAAAAATGTCCCCAAACAAAGTTTAAATCTTGAGAGAACATCAAAAGCCGTCGATTATCTAAACCAATATTCACTCATATACTCACGCGTACATTGTACTCTACGGCAGGTACACCTGTGTGTGTGTATGTGTATATTGTATGTGTATATTGTGTGTGTGTGCGTGTGTGTGTGTGTGTGATAACGAAGCTTTCTCAAAGACTTCATCAGCTCTCCATCAACTAACAGTACCGTGTGTAGCAGTAAAAAGTAAACAGAATTAAAAACATCCAAAAAAGTCATGCAGTAGAGCAACACTTAGTGAGGAAGAAGAAGCTGAGGAAGAAGAAGAAGAAGAAGAAGAAGAGTGGAAGCGGACTCTTCGAAATGATGAGAAAGCCAAAGAACAACAAAGAGGCAGAAAATCAAAATAAAAACACGAAAACAGCATGTTAAAAAGAAGCTCCACCACCAACAACAGCAACAACAACAACAACAACAATAACTACAACTAAAATAACAACAAAAGCATAAACGAAATAAAACAATAACAATAACAAAAGCACACAAACACACAAACACATAAATAAAAATAAAAACAATAAATTCTAAAGCATGTCAAAAAGTAGCAAAGTTGAAAATGAAACACATATAAAAAAGAGCAGAAAAAGAAGAAGAAGATGATGAAGAAGCAGACAACACAAAATAAGAAGGCGCTCAGTGACAACAACACGGCCGGCAGTCGTCGTCGGTGTCTCTGCGTCTGGACGGGGGCGCGGTTGGGTGGGGTTGAGAGGGCGGCAGAAGGAAAGAAAACAAGCGCCAAGAGTACGAAATTGCGATGGGCCCCCAATGAAGCACACAAGCAGAGAGGAGACAACAACAACGGTGACAATAATCACAACAACAAGAAAAAAGCAAAATATTAAGAAAACACCGAAACACTGAGAAACATTCGCTGCCGCCGCCGCCGCCGCTGTTTCAGAAAATATGCCGCAGTCAGACGAAAACTTGACTAACGCACCGAAGTAGGCAGCCGGCAGCCCCCACAAGAGGCAGACGGAGACGATGACGACGACGACGACGACGACGACGAAGACGATGACGACGACGACGACGACGACGATGACGACGTTGGCGATGTGCGCTAAGAATAAGAAGAATAAGAAGAAGAGCAGGAATACGCTCACGAAGTTCAAGTTCAACATAACGTAGAAATTTGTGTCTACAAAAATGCCTCTTCCGATGGTTTTCGCAGCGTTCGCAGAAGCCGCATGTGCGATTGTATTGCGGTGGGCGGCAGGCGGCAGGCGGCTGCCCATCACTGCCCTGCGCAGCATAACTCCGAGTTGTTTATAGACCATGCGCTTGCAAGGAGGCCGGCGTAGTTGGGAAGCATGCGTTCGAGCGAGGCACCCCCAATGAATTTGCGGATCACTCGAGTACGTGCGAATGTGGGGAAAGTGTCTGAAAATAGAGCGTGCAGCAACTACAACTACAACTACAACTACAACGCATACACTTGCCCCGGCGAGTTGCAGCGAAGTAGTGCGAAGTGGAGTAGTGCGAGGAATGCAAAGCGTGCTAAAAATAAGTCATAGTAATTAAAAGATTGCGGTGAGGGTCACCGCATGCAATCCATCGGAGTTGGCCTTCTAAACACACCAGAGGCAAGGCGATTTTAGGTTAGACATCGGATCTTATTAGAGATCCGATGACTCTCAAGCTTCACTCCAGGGGTACACTATAGCGAAGGCACTGATGTCAGTTGGCTGAGTATTCACTCCCATCATAGCTACATGGATACACGCCCGACTTAGTTGCACTTTACTAGTGCATCTTCACTATTTATAGTTGCGAAACCGTCCCTAACTTCACAAGTTGCAATTACAGTTTTCCCCTTGATACAATTACTCGATGAATTTCCCTTAAGAACTCTTTCAGTTATTATTTCCTCCTCCTCAATTTGTGATGGAATATTAATAGAACAGATGATGTTATTTAATCCAGTATCCATAGCGACTGTCTGCAGGACATTCGTAGACTATATGCAGCATAAGTTCACTCCAAGCAGCATGCAAGTTGGGAGGACGAATAAATAGGGAACTTCCAAGTACTGCCATCGATTCGATTCGCTTCGATCCACGAAATGCACGCAAATAAATCTGACCTACCTGCACGCTTTTAATACTGCGTTCGTTTCATATGACGGGAGTGATTTTGTTGGGACAACCTAAAAGCAGCATGGAAAAGTACGCATGTACGCGGCCGGGGGTGGGGGGGGGGGGGGGGGGTGTGGTGGTTCGTAGCGTAGATAGTCGCATGGAGCATGCGAAATGTTTTGTTTACATTTCATTTATCGATTTCACGGCAGACAAGGTGAAGGCATCGTAAAGAGGAGAGGCACAGCCAAAGATACGAGTTCATTTCAATAACGAGCCTGTGTGTGGGCGCTGAGTGACGCCGTCTCTCGAATGTGTGCATGGTTGCTAGTATTCACAAGACACACACACACACAAGACGGAGTCACGTGCTACGTTGCGATAGTATAACTTGGCGCCTATTTACTGAATGCCACTCTTGTTGTTGTTCTTCATGATGACAACGACGAAGACTCACAGCGTGTGGAGTCATGAAACACGCACACACACACACACATAATAAAAGGTCTGCCTTCAGAAACCTGATGACGAAAATGCAACGATTGACTACAAATCGATAGCGTTTGTTATATTAACGCCTCGATTTTCAAATGAAAGCAAACGGAGAGAAATCTTTATGTATTGACACTTCGAATGCTTCACATTCAGTCGAAATGCTCAAATATCAATATATTTGAGGAATTTATGTAACGTAAATCATAAATCGAGAAATGAAACCATCTGTCAAACTGCAAGCAAATAGAGAACAAATTAAAGAATAAAAAACAGGGATAAACATTACAATTTAATTTCAAATTCAAATTCCAATTCAAATTTCTAAAATAATCATGAAATCATGAAAATTATCATTAAAGTCACTATTATTATGGAATAACTTTCAATATTAATACTGAAACAACTCCCATATGTTGAATATTCCATGATTCTGTTGCTGTGAATGAATATTTAGAGACTGTCTTTAGCAGAGAATCGAAGTTAGGATTATTTGAGTTATTAATTAAATTATTTAACTTGAACATCATTTATAAATTACAAATCAAGTACCCTTCGAAAGGTGACTGAAACTAACCAGAAACTGGTACCGACAAACCAATAACTAGCTTCTACTAGAAAATAGCCATCGTAGTTCTGGTTCCTTATAAGAGTCAATATTCTGGTCCAACTATACTCGTATAACTCGAAATACACTCAGAAAAACTGTTGTTTGGGCGAAACGAGTTGTGACGCGTACCCTAACAATGTATCTCTTTGCTTTTCGCCAAATCTGAGGGACTGCGGACGAATTAAGTGACAGCAAGCCTCAATGGCTACGACAGCCGACTCTTCGTGCGAATGGAGAATGAAGCCGTGACGACGGTGTCATTCTTGAGGCCGGTCTTCTACCCTTTTTTGATTAATTTCACACTTATTCATTTCACAGCATCGAAACCCTTCTAATGAGTGACTATTGTCTTCTAATTAAAGTGCACGAACTTCTGATTAGTTTAATTGTGGATCTTCATATACAATTCGTTCGTTTTTGGTTGGTTTATATTCCTGGATACTTGAAGAAATACTGACTGAAATAGAAATGGAAATTTTAAAGGGGATGCTTAAAAAAAGACCGACTTCCACGATATTCAGGTAGAATTTGAATATTATATATTCTAGGTACTTAGTATTAGATAGTAAATGGTAAATCCTTGATTGCTTGATGAGTACGAAATGTATCCAGGCTATTAATAGAAAAGGTCTAAAGTTAAATGGTCTAAATGGTCGAAAAGTTAAGCAATACTCCAGAAGTGACGTGGCGTATCACCTTCCATCCTACACCTTTTATTAGGAAGCATAAAGAGTAAACGATAGCTGAGTACTCGTATAAGGAAACGAAGAGTAATCATGAGATCATGACGTAACGCTCGAAGCAATTGAAATTTTGATTGGATGGCCGGAATGGAACCTGACAGCTGTATAGCGGCACGTCACGTCACGTCACGTCCAGAGTAATGGCACCTTTCAGTCCTGCGTATCAGTTACATTTGCAGATATGTTCATTAAATAGAGGCGTAGTTTTTCTCGTTTTCTTGAACGTTTTTTGTAAGTAAGCAGGCACTCATTGAATTGAATGCGACAGCGACAGCGACAATTTTTGCAGCAGTGCCGTTAACCCTTTGAAACTCCGCAACATTTTTGCATGATTTATCTTCATTAATGACGCTCTCCCTCCTCACTCCTCACACTCTTTCGTGTGAGTGCAAAACAACATAATAAGATACGCGAACGCAGCACCAACAAACAAAACTTGGATATTTTTTGCAAGAATAACGACAACAGCAACAACAGTAACGAAGCCGTGTTACTAGAATTACAGCTCCTGGCTGACACCACGTCCCAAACCCGAAATCCAACCCAGAGCCAAACCCAAACCGATGCCTTGGTGCCCGGTACCCGGTGCCTGGTGCCTGGTGCGCTGATGCGGCTGCTTGTGCCTTTAATAGGTTTACATGTTCCTCTGGGTCGTTGCTTTTTAAAGGATTCTCTTGAATTCCGAGTGCAGAGAGCGATGCCGGGGGAGGAGAGAGAGGGAGGAGCGAAGAGAGTGGCAGGCGAGCTACAAAAAGTGTCACTTGAATCAGCCCTCGGCAACGCTTGGCATCACATACCTAATTTTCATTAATATGGTGGCTGTTGGGGCACGAATGCACTTTCACCCCACCACCAGCTCCTTCATTTGAATCCGAGTGCTGCGGAGTGCGATGCAAGCGCTGGCAAGCAGGACATTTTTGCAGGTTCGCAGTCGAACTGAGCCACAGGACTTTAAACATAAAAATACTTGTGCAGTGAAATGTGAGGAACGCAACCGACAGCGGACGATAGAAGGGCGAACGAAGGAAGGAAGGAAGGAAGGAAGGGGCGAAGTGTAAGAGATGCAAAAAATTGAAGGAGAGCGAGAGAGAGAGGAGTTGGTAGATAGTATAGTATATACTATATGTATGTATGTAGGTACCTATACGACACTAGAACGAGAATGAGAACGAGAACGAGAACAAGAAGAAGAACAGAACCACGAACCGGGCGCGTTGACTTGACTCACATTTCCTTAATAAGTCGTTGTCCTTTGCATCATGTTGAGCGGAAAGTGAAATAAAATCGTATAATAAGCCGAGGAAGTAAAGGAAAACATGTACGAGTATAGTGTGTATACTGCACAACAACAGAAACGAGAACCAGTATTAAATGCTTGAAGCGGCATTCAACATTAAATTAGTCCGCATATAAGGGATGTGTAAAGGATACGAATGCAAATTGAATCGGTGTTTAAGGACGGTCTTCAAAGGACGGCCGAAGGATCGACGAAGATCTCGGAAGTTTTGCAACAGAAATCATTTTGGGTTCATCACTTCAGTCATCATTTCATGTCGTCTTTGTGATTATGATTTTCCGTCTTCTTTCTCCACAAAACGAAAAAATTATATCTAATCATATAAAAATTAAAACAAGAATCGATGGAAAGAGTATGATATATAATATTATTCATACATATGTATATGTATACATTTATTCATTCACTTCATTTTGACCTTCGATTTAAGTATCTAAAAAAACAATCTTTTCTTAAACTCTTAGACTAAAAAGGTTTGTAGAGTTTGATGACGATTTGGAATATTTTTGTAAGTAATTCAGAAAAAGTATTCCTCTTTTTTTTTAATTTATCTCTTTTTATTTTTTTGTCGTCGTTTCCCGTTAAGAATCTTTTGCATTTCTTTTTTATTGCTCGCGAATTTAGCGAATTTTGCTGCCAACAGTTTTTACTTTCCTGTTCTCTGTTGTTGTTGTTATGATGGTTTTTTTTTGTTGCATTTGTTGTTGACGTTGTTGTTGTTGCTTATGTTGTTGCTGTTGTTGTTGTTGTTGTTGTTGAATACAGGTGAAGTAGTGAATGTTTTTTCTCAGCTCCTGCAAACTCTGTGAAACCTTTCAATTTTTATATTCCGCTGTTTCTTTCTTTTTATCGTCAGCTACTTTTTGAGTTGCTGCTCTTCTTCTTCTTCTTCGTCTTCTTCTTCTTCTTCTTCGTCTTCTTCTTGTTGCCTGTTTTAGGACGTGTTTGTGTGTGTCTTTTGCGTCTCCTTCCACAAGGACTTTCGTATTACACATAATTGTTGTCTTGCTTTGCTTCAGAAGGGTGACGACGAAGAGGGGGGTGGGGGAGGAGTGAGAAGAGGAGGTTGGAAGAAGAACTGGTGAATTAAGGGGGAACGGGGAAGGAGACGCAAATGTTCCGGGGTAACAGGAAAGGGCGAGTATGTGATCAAGGGGCACAGGTGTACATTCGTATGTAGTTTCCCCCCCCCCCCTCTCCGTTCTCCCCCCTTCGAGAATGTGTTGCTGTTTATTGTTATTGTTCGTTGTTGTTGTTGTTGTTGTTTTTGTTATTATTATTATTGTTATTGTGTTTAGCGTTGTTATTCTTTTTATAGCTGTTGTTGCTTTTAAGGCTTTTATTTTCGCCCCTCTGTTGTTCTTGTAATTTTTTGCTATTGTTGTTGTTGTTGTTGTTTTTTGTGTTGAAATTATTTTCTGTTCCTACTTACATACATATGTTGTTTTTATTATTTTTGTTGTTGTTCGGTTATTCTTTCCTTCGTCTGACTTTTATTCTTTATAATTTGAATCAACTCAAAACAACAACAAAAAATTGCTTCTTCTTATTTTTATTATTTTTGTATTTCAATTTCTTAGTTGTTTTTGTTGTTGTTGTTGTTACTGTTGTTGTTGTTGTTGGTACCAACGTCTTTTATTGCATTTTGTTGCATTGCTTTGTTGCGTAGCTTTTCCCACAGCAATGCAATAAATTTTCAACGCAGTTTTTTAGTTGTTCTTTTTTTGACACCGTTGTTGTTGTTGTTTTTGGCCACTCTTTGTTAAAATAACAGTAGTGCCTCATAAACTACATACTGCTATTCCCGAAAATTGTCGATAATCATTCGCTATATAGTCCTTTTATACTCGCCAAAATAGTACAGTAGTACATCGAGCACGCGAATAACTCACACAGTACTGTAGTGCTTTTCATCAGAGAGATTTTGCAAAACTGTGATCGAAATGCACAAAATCTCAGAATGAGAGACGACGCTTTATTTATTTACAGATCAGCTTCAAATAAACTACCTGGAAAAGAAGGGGGAATGAAGCAAGAGCATTATTAGCTCAGTTCGAAATACATTAAAGAGAAAACTGATAGAACTCAGTTAATTCAAGGAATTCAACGCTTTGCGCGAAAGAAATCGTTATGAGATCTCAATATTGTTTGATTTTCAAGAGTTTGTTCCAAGTCATTCGCATAGTTTCGGTTTAGTTGTGTCAATATATTGTCTCTATATGTTAAATGTTGCATCTAGCAATTGTACAATGATTTGGGACTTCAAGATATTGAATCCGATTGATTTACAGACTATGCAAATGTTTTAAACTTGCATATTCGAATTATGAGCTCTTCTTTTGATGTCGTCGATTTCATGTAATTAACGTCTATTGTCTTTATATAATATTACGATTATTCATATGAAAGACTACAAAATTGTGTAGCGATTCTGATGGGCATTGCAAACAACAACAACAACAACAACAACAACAACAGCATTATAAGGAGATACTATATACATACATACGTATGTACATCGGCAATTCATAAACACAAACACAGTCACAGTCATGATACATTCACTCATACATTCACACATTCCTCTGTAGTTACACATTTTTAATGGGTTTTTAATTTATAACAACAACGGAACGGAACAAAATCGCTATAAAAGTGAAAACAGGGAGTTTTTGTTTCTTTTTTCTTGCTTTGCCGTAAGTACGGCGAATGCAAGAGTGAGCGAGAAAGAGAGAGCGCGCGAAACTGCAGAGGATCGTGAAAAGGAAGGAGATGACAAGTGAAACGATACAAATTCTTGGTGGGCAGAAGAACCACGCGGCGGGGCAGTCTTCTGGTGTTTATAAAATGTTTTATATTAGTTCAGTTTCGTTGTTGTTCAAATATCCATAGAGAGAGAGAGAGCGAGAGAGGGGGAGAGAGAGCGGATAGATCCATCGATTTTTAAAGCTCTCCAGCTAAGTAACCAGGTTTTCTTAGCGGTTTTTTCATTCTGCAACGCTTCCACAAACAGATCGCAGTTCGCGGTTAACGACGGCGTAATAAAGTGCAAAACAGGGAAATGAGCTGCAATAACTATCACAAGAACAGCAACAACAACAACAACAACAACAACAACAACAACAACAACACCACCGGCAACAGCAACAGCAACAAAAACCATTACTTATATTTTGCAGCTGCAGCTGCTTGATGCAACTGCATTGAAGTGTTTTTATCGCGTCGTGTTTGTTGTTGTTGTTGTTGCTGCTGTCGTCTGCTGTGCATCTTTGGACATCCATCAAATGCGAGACTCGCGATATTCAGCAGCTCGTATGCGACGCAGCGTCGTCCTCGAGCTGACACGCGGCTCCCGGCGCGAGGTGGCGAGCGTGCAGGGTTCACAGAGGAAGCAGGAGCCGCAGAAGAAACTTAAAATTAGGCCAGGCAGCTTGTGCAGCCGCGAACGGACGAAGAACATCTGTTCGCGTCACTGGAAACGCTGATCTCAAACGCTCCAGCAGTGCGATTGCAAAACTGGAAGCAGCTATTCACAAGTATACGAGAATGTACCATAAACGATATGTAAATGAATGCGTATGTATGTATGTATGTACAATAATAGACATGGACATAAATACGAGAGAACGTGAGTAAAAAGCAAGAGAGCGAGAGAGAGAGCGAAAGAGCGAGAAACCTTTCGAAATACAAGAAAGACTTCAAAAGTGTTGTTGTTGAGATCTCAAAAAACAAAAAAAAACCAATACTATTCAATCATTCATTAGAAGTTCCGAATTTCAGCAAAGTTCGACTTTAAAGCGGTTTATTTAAGATTTATTTGCATTCTTTCAATACAAATAATTAAACAAAATAAATATTTTGCTCTTATCTAAAAATGACCCCGCCCCCGGATCATGAGCGCGAACCACCAGAAGGTACGGGCACATATTCGATGTGGAGGTAAACATGGCAGGGAGCACACAACTTAAAACACTGCAAATCAAATAAAAAGCAGCAAGGAAAAGCAAACAAACGAAGTGCAGAGTGGAAAACATAGAAGTGGGCATAAAATCCGGGGGACAAACAATGGACGTAATTGAAAGCACGAAAAATCGTTTTTTCGCGAACTGCCGCGAACGACGCTTTTCGGTTTAGCAAATGAAAGAACCGAACCGAGCTGCTGCTGTTGCTGGGACTCCCCCTCCCCCGCCCCTCCGCCAGCGCCGGCGAGGGGTATCCACGGCACACGGTGCACTGCAGCAAAAAGTAGGTGACTGTGCACAACAGCGCAGTCCAGTAAGTCGGCCAACAAGTCAGGTACTCATACTCGTAGCCTCCCTGCTCGCCGAACCCTCTGTTCGGTGCCTCTGCAGCGCTTCCCTTCCTCCCCCGGCGCCTGCCGCTTCCCCTACTGGTTCGATTTGCCAACTTGACAAGGGCGTGCGTAGTTGGGGTGGTAGCGGTGCAGCGTCGTTGTTGTTGCTGTTGTTGTTCATGACTCAAGTGCAGTTCTGGATGATGGCGCACCATAACAGCAACAACACGCACCAAACAAGGCACAACAATGTATGGTGTAGTTGTTGTTGTTGTTGTTGTTGCACTTTGAAAACGCATTCGGGAATTATTTCAGTGAGCATGACTTCGAAATAAAGATGGCGATGGGGTATTTTGCGAAGCTCCTGCAGAGTAACCGAACAACGACAGCAAATTTAAATTTTCCCCGAATTGTATGCGTTGTTGAAGCGGAACAAGTTTTTGCGAAAAACATTTACAAAGTGCAATCGCTGGAAAGGAGAGAGAGTGAGAGGGCAGACGGAGTGAGAGTGAGAGTGAGAGAGGAGTGAGAGAATTTTACGGGAGATATTCTAGCGTTTTCCATCGTTCAAAGTTGAGCTCGCAGCTTTCGTAGCTTAAGCGAGTTCAATGCAAACTTTCGAAATACTTTTTACGCATTCTAAGGAAATCTATACAATATACTAACCGCACCCCCCGCCCCCTCTTCATTTAGTACACAGCAACGTATGTCCCCCTAGAGTACCATCAGAGTACCATCAGAGTACCATCAGAGTACCATCAGAGTACCATCAGAGTACCATCAGAGTACCTTCTGAGTACCTTCTGAGTTAGCTTTCATCTCTTCGGAAGCCGTCGTTTCTGTCACTTTTAAATTGTATACGAAACTTTGTAGTATTCCGTAGAATTTCGTAGAATCTCCTCCGTCCGTAGAATTCTTCAATAACTTCGTACTAAACATCTTTAAATCTTTAAAATTGAACAAATGACTTTATTAATATTACGTAATATAATCTAATATTTAAGATTTCCATTTGATGAATTCAATTAATAATACGTTTCTAATGATATTTCTTTCCTTCTGTCTTTCTTCCTGTATTTGCAGATATTCTCATCGTATTCGCCAAAGGATAAAATTACTTCCTAAACACTTTTAACGAAATCATTAAGAAATCACAAAACCAAATTTTATTTTAGTTAACTTAAGCATAATATCACTTCAAACACTACTTTTATATATTTATACTAATTACAAAATAGATAAAGCTATCAAAAAAAAAAAAAAAAAAGGGAGCCCAACCAAATTACAAGCAAAAAACCAAGCAATGTGAATTTTAAGAAAATTCATATATCCAAAAACAAAAACAAAAACAAAAACAAATCAAATCAAATACAAAACAACTCGAATAAATAATGAATACTTATAAATAAGAATTGAAGAGCCGAAGCAAAACAAACAAACGAAGGAAGACAAAAATTCATCTATAATTAAGCAATATTAAGGAAATTAGCGTTAATTAAGGAAAAAACAAAAACAAAAAAACACCCCCCTCCCCCTCCAATTAATTAGAGGATAGACGATATAAGAGTTTTAATCAATTTACAAAAACAACAACTTTTATGATCAATACTACAAATATATATATATATATATATATAATAAAAACAACAACAACAACAACAAAAAACAATTCTAACAACAACAAAAATTACAAATCTTATCTACAAACTTAGCAAATACAACAACAAATACAAATTTTAATGTAGTATTTAAATTAAAAGATTTTGCGATAAACTTTGTTTGCGTGTAACACCAAAAGACAAAAAAAAAAAAAAAGACAAAAAAGAAAAAAGAAAAAAAAATATTTTTTTATATGTTTTCGATTCCGTAAAGTTACAAAAAGTTACAAAAACACAAAAGTACAAAATGAAGTTTTTTCAAATTTTACCCAAATATCAAGAAGTACAGCAACAATAGCGCCACAAATAAAGCAAAAACAACAACAAACATTTAATTATATTCTAATATATAACAAAAAAACAAAACAAAACGTTTTAATAAGTAATTAAAAGCCATTAAAAGCAAAACTAAATCATATTCAAAGCGAAAAAACAAATTAAATAAAGTCTGAAATCAAACCAAAAATAAAAACTAAATTTAAGCCATTTCTAGTGTTTAAACATTACAATTATTCAAACTAAAGACGGAGAGTTTTGCAAGCAGTTCGGAGGGCAGGAACGCGGTTCACGAAGCAGCGAACAAATTTTACAAGTTTTGCAAAAACATCTTACAAATCGATACACAGTACAAAAGCCTATATTAGCCGTTGCTATACGCATCCTGGCCGCATTTCGAAGCACATCCAACGCAGCACCCGACTGTTCGCGTCCGGACGTCGAATATACAAATTTTAATCACCTCCACTACGAATATAATCATCACTCGCCAGTCGCGAACCACAAATTTTTAAAGCAAACCCACTCCACAAAATAACCGCGTCGCATGAACTGTCAACGGACAACAAATCCGCTACCAATTTACAAATACAATTAAAACAAATACAAATACAATTAAAACAAATACAAATACAATTAAAAAATATATTATAAATCAAAGTATAGTGCAAACCCGAGAAAAGAGGAAATTCATAAAAAATACAAACAATTGCTAGAAACTAACTAAGTTGTTGTTAAACTACCTCATATTGAAATATCAAGTGTACAAAAAACCACAAAAGCTACAAATTCACGAAAACAAGTACGAAAACACGTGAGAAAACACGTGAGAAAACACGTCAGAAAACACCACGAAGGGTACAAATCAAAGGAGAGTCCAACGAAGGATACACAAAACACCCGATCTACCTGAAGCGAGTGACGGACAACCGTTGCGCCGCCGCTCCGACTTCGGCGCGTCTTCCTCGAGCTCAACCCGTGCGTCTGAATGCGCCACCTTCAGCCATGCGAGTGTCGTTCGTGTTAAATGGCGTCTACTATTATAGCTCCATCTAGCGGCGAAACAGTTGAAACGTCTGCGGCAGCCACCACAACCGACCTGCACAACCACTTAAGCGGCTTGAGCAATCACTATACGACTGCCTTTCAGCAGCAGCAGCAGCAGGAAGAGCAAAACTATCAACAGCAGCAACAGCAACATCTTCAGCAGCAGCAACAGTTGCAACAACAGCAGCAGCAGCAGCATTGGGACTACTATGCAGGCCAACAGCAGCAGCAGTCACATCAGCAAGAGCAACAGCAACAACAACAGCAAGAGCAAGAACAGCAATCAACAGCACAGCAACAAATTCAGTCACAGCAACAGCAACAACAGCAGCAAGCAATCCAGTCCAATGATACTATAATCAGCTCCCAATCGGACAGCAACAGCAGCAACAACAATCCGAACAACCAGAACAACAACTACACACGTCCTTGGGAAATGGAAACCAAGGACGCCAAAGGCGGTGGGGGCGGCAGCGGCGGTGGAGGCGGCGGCTTTGAGCCCTTCCCCAAGCTGCCCTCCTTCCAGAGCCAGTTTCACGGCTTCAACGACGCACTCATGCCGGATGGCTCCTCCATGCCACCGGGACTGCCGCCCTCGATGTCCTCCCTGCAGACTGTCGCCATGTCGCCGGCCAGCATCGCCGTCAGCTCACCGGGCATGATGTCGGTCGGTTCGCCCCTCACACAACTCGGCGGCCTCCAGACAAGCATTACGCCGCCGTCGACCTCGTTCGGCGGCTTGGCCACAGCAGTGCCTCCTCCAAATGCTTTTCACCACCCCCTGAGCGCGGTGGGCACACATCCGCACCATCGGCCGGCGTATCCACTGGTGCCGGCTCCATTGCAGGCTCGCGACATGGCCGGTTCAACGTCGGCCGCTTACGGTTCACACCTGGACGAACGCCATCACTTGCCGCTCTATCAAACACTCGGCAACACATACGCGACGGTGGCACCGCTCGGCTCGCACCACTCCCTGGTGGCACCGTCCGCACAGCTGGCCGCCAGCAGTTCGACCGCAACCGGCTCTGGTCTGCAACCTCAGCTGGAGTCGCTGATAAAAAAGGAGTCCAGCACCAACTCGCCGTTTGATCTCAACCATGGCAGCAGCAATGCCACGCCTCTCGGAATGCACACGCCCACGCCATCGTATGACGGCAGCACCTCCTCCATGATGGACACCAGCAACGGCGCCTACCACACGCCACATTCGACCCACATCACCACCAGCTCGGGTCCGCTGACGCCGCTCGCGCCACAGTCGTCGCATACGCCGCACACCACGCAGCCCCTCACGCCCACCCCGTCGACGACCACGCCCATCAAAATCGATAAGGTGCTGAATTCGCCGATAGCTCGCGTGGATGCGCGCAAAAAAGAGAGACGGAAAAATCGCGGCAGTTCGCTGGAATCGTGCGCAGAGTCGGTGGAGTCCAGCGCCATGGATGTCGACCCGAGCAACCCGGGCCAAGTGGACGCGGTGTCCAGTACGGCGAACTTCAAGAGCCCGCTGAGCGCTCTGGGCATGGGCGACAGCAACGACACAGCCAACGGCGACAAGCAGGTGAGTGAATCGACGAGCGACGGCACAAGCCGATCACCGACTAATCAGTTCCTCTCCCCCTCTCTACACCTGCAGTCGAAGAAGAAGCGCAAACGGTGCGGCGAGTGCATCGGCTGCCAGCGCAAGGACAACTGCGGCGAGTGCGCGCCATGCCGCAACGACAAAAGCCATCAGATATGCAAGCAACGCCGCTGCGAGAAGCTCACCGAAAAGAAGGTAAGTCGAGTGGAGTGAAGTGAGGTGAAGTAAGAAATCATCACAACGACAACAACAACAACAGTACAGATGACAGTAGATGCAATCGACCAATAAAACTGTCAGCAGCGCCAATCAGCCGGGGATTTCGGCAACAGATGTTCATGGTTACGACGGTATCCGGTCGGAGCGATGTTTAGAGCGCTCCTCGACTGCAATTAATGAGTGTCGTTTGCTGGCACACGGAAAGACAGACAGACAGACAGACAGACAGACAGACAGACATACAAACGAATGGACGATGACACACATGACTGCACAAGTCAGTTAATGCAACTTTGTTGCCCTCCTCCTCCTCCTCCTCTTTCCGTCCCTTTTTGCACCTCAACTTATAGGAAGCCGCGTATCGAAGCGCGCTCGAAAAGAGGTCGACTCTCAAGCGAACGCGCACAGAAACACGTCGGATCCTGACTGCTTCGTTGCAGGACGTGCTTCTTTGTGATATTTTATGGATTTTTCTTTGCAGTTTTTACTCATTGGCCAGATTTCACCACATTCATTCATTCATTCATAACATGAGCGAGGATTTCATTTCGCTGGTTGCATAATTTTTGCAACTTTTCAAATTTTAACTAAGAATGTCATTCATCGTACTTCTTTTCTTTCTCTCCTTCTATCTCTCTCCCTGTCTCTCTCTTTCTGCCTCTATTTTTCTTTGCTATTCTTTGTTGTTGTTGTTGTTTTTGTTGTTGTAGCCGAATCATGTGTAAAAACTTTGAACCTTTCAAGGTTCACGAACTCTTCTCCACTCCTTCCACCAGAAAACGAGACGAGTTTATGTCGAAATGAATAAATAAATAAGTTTTTGGCATCTTTGCGGATTTTTGCACTGATGAAAAAAAATGAAAAACTGATGATGCATCGTATTGCGAAAGAACACTAAAACCCTCGAAATTGCTATCTACCGCATTTGAAGTGAGTCGGATGGAAGTGAATACAAGCTCCATTCGTAGGTTGTGCAGAAAAGAAATTCATTTTCGATTAATTTCACACCTCGTCAGCTGTTGTGGTTATTTTCCACTTTTCGCAGTTGTACTCGTGGATTGCTATACACGCTCGTATCTTATCTCAGAGACCAAAGAAGTAAAAGAATCATTTTAATGCTCGTACGGCTGACATTCACAAGAACGCGATAATGAATCTGAAGCAGCTGAATACAGTTTAAACAGCTTTAACAGAAGCCCGTGTGTCTGCGTTCTGTAACTTCAAACCCCGTAAAATTGTTTGCTTCTAAGATTCTAGATTACTCAATAAACCAGTCCAAGACTTTTAATCGACAGACGGCTGGACTTTCAATGGCGATCTTACGAAATGAAGAGATCAAAATTTCATTTAGAAACATCAAGCAGTTTATTCATTCGTAAAGCCATTTGTTTTAATTCTACTAACTATGGTATAAAAGACTATTTTATTCGCTCAAGCTAGAGACGGTCCGGTTTTGAAACGGCTGCTCCGGCCTTTGAACAGAGTGGATCCTTTTATCCCAGAGTGGCTCACCCGCAGAGGAAGTCGGGGCTGAAGCGAGTGAGTACCTCAAATAATTAGGCTTCAATGAAGTGATCATGGTGCACATTGGCAAGCATTTTTCACCACACCAACCACGGTGTGGAATCGAACCAATCGCCGAGATTGTTTTATGGCCTGCACTCGGGCTTAATTAGTAATCCACTAGTAATAAACTCGATCTTTATAAAGTAGGAAACTCAACATTTGCATGGCGGTCGTAGTAGAACGATCGTGAATTAAATGCTCACTAAGCTCTCTTTCCGGACTAAGCCAAAAGTGAGGAAAAAAATACTGAATGGAAAAAAAAAATTGTTTTTAGTTTCGGGTTGGCATTAAATGATGGAAGGCCGGGTGGCGAGGCAGCCGGAGGAATGAGCAGATGTTCAAAATCGATCCGAACACCGGCGTACATAAAAACTGAGCTACGATCGGCAGCGACAGCGGCTTCGGCCTCAGTTCAGCGTACATCAATGACGACACAAACGCTCAGATCCACAGTCACACACACACGCACACACACACACACACAGAGAAGAGTGACTTATACACATCCGATTGTTGGTTGCAGTGAAATGAAATGAAAGGGAACGAAACCGAAAACTTGTCGAACGAGTAACGAGCGCTACACAACACACATTTTTCCGTTTTATACGAGCTCCGGAGCGAGGAGAGGACGGTGCAGCACATGAGCAGAGGAATAAAGGGAAAATATAAATAACGAGAGGGACGGACGCCGGCCTCGTAAATAACCGGCCAAGCTGCAAAAAGATGTAGCGTGCGATTTTTGTAGCGAGACGAAAAGAAACAAAAGACGGCAAAAAAGTGTAGCGCACTCGTGAACGCAGAGAAAACGGCACCAAATCCAGGCGGTTTTCGCAAACAACACAAAACGACAACGAAGCCGAAGTCTTTCGGACAGCAGCAAGCCGCACGGATGGACGGAGGAGGGGGGGGCGGAGACGTCCGCACCGATTGCGATCTTACAGGGCATGCGTGCAGATGGCGCATCGGAGGACAGTGCGGCCGGCCATCCGACACACCGTCCGTCTGTCGCTCTGTCGGTGTGTCGATGGTGCAGCAGCGCGTTTGTGGCTCATCAGAAGGAATCCTGGTACTCTTTTTATGTTGGCAGGATGGTTTTTCTTGTTGTTGTTGCTCCTTTTTCTGCTTTTGTGACAACTGACGACGGATCAATGAACGTTTCTGCGATCGTTCTTGTTCATCGCTTTTTTTCCTCTCGCTAGCAGTTGAATTTCTTGCAATTCGTCTTCTTATTCTTCTTCCGTTTCTTGATGTATTTCATAAATTCGATTAAATGCGCCGCTTCTGCTATTTAAGGCGCTCAAAAGCCGAACAGAGGGTTCCTTGCCCTCGCCGGCGGCTAGAGTTACGACAGCGACACTTTACGCATTGTTGTTGTTGTTGTTGTTGTTGTTGTTGTTGTTGTATCGTGGGCAGCACCCGCCCTCGTGTGTAACGGTTCGGTCAAAGAACTGCTGCTGAGAAGGATGTGCGTTTCTTAATCCTTTCCTTTCCTTTCCTTTCTTTTTCGAACACATTCGATGGTACTCTGCAACTCCTTCGTAAGCTCCATCGACGGCATAATAAACGAGATGAATGCATTTCGTAGCAGTTGTGTTCGGCTCTTGCGTTTTTGATCCCGTCTAATGCCGGGCACTACTGCTCCATGTGGCCACAAACGAATTATAGACAATATAAACCTCTTAAGTTCGGCGAAATTTTCTACACACTTTGAGCATTGATCTGATTTCGCTTAACTTTTCGAATGGAAAACCGGACAGTTGTCAGTCTCCGTTGGAGGGGGGAATGCGTAGTCCTCAGACATCAAAAGCGGCCCACAAACGAAAACGTCGCATTTCTGCCAGGAGTTCAAAAGCAGGACTTCACGTGTAGCTGTTGTCCTTAAAATAACACGCTTTCTTTCCCTGTTGAAAACTTTCTTGGGCCGACTTCTTTCTCGAGTTTTTAGATGATGATGATGGCGATGATGACGATGATGATGATGTCCTTACGAGAGCACGTCTTCTTCTTCTTTATAAATGAGGGAGGAGAATCGCTTGGTCTTTCCTAAGCTTGCGTTACCTTTCACAAGAAAAAAAAACTGTTTAGCACAGGAAAGCGTTGAGTATCCTTGTGTCCTGGCATCTCCTTGTAGTCGTTTTGAGAGGGTGCGCATTTTACTCGGTAAAAAATGGCGCAATGAAAGTTTTTTCAATTATTGTGCTCCCCATTTCACTGTTGAGTCGTCTTGCAATTAAAAACTTGTCCTCTCTGCCTCTTGGCTATTTTTTTCTTGTTTTTTCCTTTGCATTTTTTTCTGAATTCCTTTTTCATCAACTTTACAACGAATAATTATCGTGCTGACAGATAGAAGACGGTCGTCGTTTTTATTTTAATTAAATATTTCAAATCGGCGCACTCATCAACTAATCAAAACTTCTAAATGTCTTGCACATTCGTCATGGGTCAAATCAAGGAATATGAAAAGGATGCTTGGATGCTTGGAGGGAAGAGCAAAATAGGGGCAACAAAATAAACAAGCAAACAAACTACATGCTCGTACTTTACGAACGTACTTGAGAAGGTACTCAAGTAAAATAGTAGGCGTCAGTGAGGCAAGCAAGCCCCATGGCATGGTTGTCTCTGGGTACATCGGGGTACCTCACCGTCGCCAGCAAATACACGGCCTCTGTACAGGATACGCTTCGGCTGATTCGGTCTACTGTACCACGTGCACGTGTGTGAGGGTTGCGTCCCATCGTACGGGCCGAAACACAAGTGCACCGCTGCTTCAGAATGTCGTTCGTGACATACTCCACTCTGGGATGATTGCCAGGAATGTTGAATGCTTGCATCTTCTACAGCCTCGTCGCCGTCCTTTCGTCCTCACCGCACGTCTTCGGTTGTAAGCAGCGTACCTAGAATTCTTTTATGCACACACACACACACTCACCCACGGACAAAGCGACACACATCTTTAGACATCCTGCTGGCAGATGAACTCTGCAGCATCACCGAATGGAAATGAATGGAAAAGAAGATGCATGGAAAAGGAGAGAGAATCTCTAAGAGATTGCAATATGATACACCTTGAGGCTGAGAACGACAACTACAACAACAATACACCAACATACACACACACACATGAAGAGACACACTCGTACATGAAGTTTGAAAGCAATCCGAAGGAAGGATCCGATTCAGTTGCATGCGAAGAGACGTTCAAGTGTACCACGAGAACCAACAAAGACCACGACAGATGCACAGCTAGATGTGCAGAAGGATGTGTGGGAAGGAAACAGGACAGCAAGAACGTAGTTTGGAATGATTCTGTATTGAATATAGATTTGGGTGCCATTAAGATACTCCTACGAAGATAGACCTCGATCTGTGACTGTGACGGAAGGACCAAAAGTAGTTCTCGTATCCAGGTAGTGCAAGCTGGCTAAATTCTGACCTGAAAAATCTTTTCGAACCCAACTTATCGGCTTTTCCAACAGTCACTACAGACGCCGCACTATCGCCATCCCGAGCAAAAGGACAGAAAGGACCCCATCTTCTAGAATTGTTTCTTCTTGAAGTGTTCCTCCATTTCGCATGGTTTCTAAGTATTTAGAATTTATGTAATACTTAAGAAAGGTGCAGAATTTCGCCTTGTTTGGACAGCAGGTTTTGAGTTTGTGATGTCGTAACCCATTGCACTGCCTTATCGACAGCGCAGATTTCCACACTTGAGATGCATGGAATTGAATTTCCATAAAAGGTATCTAAACAGGAAATAACAATAGCAACAACAATAGCAACGACGACAACCTGAAGCAGCACCAACAGCAGATGCAACAACATGCGTCCATCCGTCGGCATCGTTATCGACAAGACAACAGCAACAACTGCAATCCATCCGCGTTGCGAGGACTCTTCGAGCACGCCGAAGGAGGTCATCGCTCCTTTATTATTTTTCCATCGCTTCATGCACTCAGTTTTTCGCCTTTTTTCATTGTATCGTTTGTGTTTTTCACTTTATTTTTACCACTACTCTCTTTCCTTCTCGCTCTTTCTCGATCTTTCTGTCGTGCATAAGTAGCGTGGATTATTTATTTATTTTTTCCATTTCATTTCATTTCATTTCATTTTAATTTTCCACTTTTAAAGACGCATCTGCCGCATGTTCGTGGTGCCGTTTGTTGCTGTTGCAGGATTTATTATTATTATGATTATTTTTCATATGTTGACTCATGCTGTATTTCTCATGCTCTGGGATGGTGTGGTCTTCCATTTGGTGTGGTCTGTGTTCATTTCGCTGCTCGATTTTCACACCTGTTTCCAATTTTATATCGTGTTTATATGGAAAGATATTATAATGCAATATTTGTATACAATGCAATGCAATATCTAAATGTACACCTACAAAAGTAGGCACTTTCAGCACCATTACTAAGAAAAATCAGAGTACCTTCTATTTTTAAAAGCTTAGAAACTAAATACATAATTAAATTCCCAAAGAAAAGTTGAAGAAACTTTTTATTATAGTTCAATAATTAATCAATTTAATTTATCACGATTTAAATTGAAGATGCGGAGTATTTATTCAAGAGTTTAATATTAAAGTACATATAATAAATATCATTGATCCACGTCCTCTCTGAAATGTGTCTAAACATGTTTACTCTTTATTCAGTTTTTCATTCAATTCAGTTTTCAATTCGAACGCTTCACGATAAACCTTTTAATCGCAATTAGTTTCAAATATGATTTGCATTTCACTCAAATGAAAATTCATATTTATAATGAAGTTACACGATTCATTTGTTATAATTTGTTACCTCATTGCATTGAGTAATGTTTGGTCCATTGTGTCCAAATAAACTAGTCTAAATATAAACTAATCCGCTATATTTAATGAAGCACTTCAAAAGTGGACGCAACATTTTATTTAGTGTCCATCTAGAAACCGTTGATGGACTACATTTTCATGGGTCTTTATTATTGCTCGGAGCGTCAATTTAATTTCACGTACCATCAAAAATAATCAGTTGAACAACAACAATGGCAACAACAACAAAATAAGTATGAAAACTAGCGGAAGAGGAGGAGGTTGCCGAGTAGTCGTGGGACGCGGGGGGGGGGGGGGGGCGGTAGAAGGAGGTGGGGGAAATAAATTAAATCAACACAATAACAGCGAATGACAAAGTTATGAATGAAACAATAAAACAAAGCGAACCAAATGAATAATCATGATGAGCCGATGAAGCCGTTAATGTTCTGTACTGATGGTGATGGTGATGGTGATGGTGATGGTGATGCTATACTGTCATTTTATTGCTGTTGTTGTTGCTGTTGTTGTTGTTCTTGTTGCCATTGCGGTTGCTTGCGTTGATGGTGACGATGGTAATCGACGTGCTGCGGTTGCTTAAACTGTCCAATGTTGCACTGATTAAATCGACCATCCATTCAGTCATTCAGTCATTCATTCTTCCATCCATCCATCCATCCAGTCATTCAGTCATTCATCCATCTCTATTCACACAGACATCCACACAAGTTTTGTGCTGCACAAATTTGCATTATATATAGTTTTTTTCTTTTTTTTCGTTTTTGTTTTAATTTCAGTTGTTTCTCGTCTGAATTGGAATCTGAATCTGAATCTGAGTCGTTCAGTTTGTTGGTTCCTTCAATTGTTGTTGTCCACTACTATTGTCAATTTTTAGTTGCTGGCTGATGGCTCGTGAAAATACGTTTAATAAGTTCTCATTACGACCCCAAATGAGGCCCCGGTTAGGTTCGCTGGGGGCACTCGAAAAAAGTCACTAATTGTTTGGTGAACGAGATTACTTGGGATTTTGCTGAAAATCTTACTTGCAATTCAATCAGATTTTGTATAAATTAGAAGAAAAGTAGAAACTATATACATATACAATAAAATACATCTTATAGTGATTTTTTTTATGATTTGTTATTTTTTATAAATCTTCATTTGAAGTTTTGTGCAATTTTTATAGTTTTTTTTTTGTCTAGTTTTTGATTTCATTGATTTTAATTTATTTTTTCTTTTCATTTAATTTCAGGAACCGAAAACCAAACAAGTATGTATTGAATTTTATTCCAAAATTAATTGTTATTTATTTGAATACATATATTTTAATTATTTAATTATTTAACAAATTAAAAGACTTCATTTGATTATAATTTAGTTATTTATTAAATTCGAATTTCTACACAATTCATTTATGTGTAAAAAATACCGTTAACACGCATACAACTCGCATTGAACCCATTCGAACCCTAGCGAATACCAGGCTCACCCCCGCCCGAATCCTGTCCCAATCCAACCGTCGTCCATCGACGAATCGACCATCGTCATCTAAAAACGGATAAAATAAAATATACAACGAACACTTCAAAGAAATCATCAATAAAAACAGAAAACAAGGATTTCTTATAAAGTACCCTCAACTACAATAAAACAAAAAATGCCATGTATGTATGTGTGTGTGTGGTCGTGTGTGTGTGTGTGTGTGTGTGTGTGTGTGTGTGTTGATGTCCGCTCCGCAGCAAGGACAGATGTTTCTTAAGCTAAGCAGTAGGTCGCTAACCTAAACGCAGCGTAGACGCATAAACAGCAGACAAGAAGCAGGGACTCGATAGACACCGTCACCGTCACCGACACCGTCACCGTCACCGACACCGTCACCGAGACCGAGACCTTAAGACGGATCTTTGGTCACGGACAACCGGTTTCTCTCAGTGTGCACCGTTTAACTGCATTTTCTTCTGGCTCTAAATAATAGGCTTACATTTTGTTTTTTTTTTGTTCCTTTTCAATTCCATGCGGATGCCTCTTGAATTGGTTTCTCACAACACTTTGCCATAGAAAACTGATTGTTGTTGTGTTTGTTGTTGTAGTTGTTGTGTGTTTTTGCTGCTAGCATTTAAATTAAGTAATAAAAAATCTTACTTGTGGCTGCACACATTATTCAATAAAATACAGTTAATGATAGACAAACAGCAGCAGCAGCAGCAGCAGCAGCAGGAACACCAGCTGCCACCATCGGAAGCAGCAACGTGAACCACCGCGATCTCTGATTGCTGGTGCTGGTGCTGGTGCTGGTGTTGTTGTTGTTGTTGTTGTTGTTCTTTTTTTTATTGTTGCTGATGACTTTGCGTTCATGTCACTTAATTTCAACATCCTTTTTAGTGAAATAAGGCGATGTTGGTTGAAGAGGTTATACAAAAAATTATCCATTATAAATGAACGGAATATTCATATATCTCTGTGATTAATACAATAGAGAATAGAAGAAAGAAGGGAGAAGAAAGAAGAGAGAAGAAAGAGACGCGGGAGGAAAGGAGAGGATAGAAAAGAGGAGAAAGAAAATAAAGAGGAGATAATGTAAAATAAACTTCCAATAATAAAGTGAACACTTCAAATTAACATTCGAATTAAATTAAAAACGGACCACAAATGGATTCAGAATTGATTCAAAATTATTCCGATTCTATTTCGAAATATTCCAATGATTATTCTTCCTTGCTTCGCAATAATTATCCTTCAGAAAACTGAAATTCAATGTATGATTGTAGCATAGAATCGTACCCATCGTTTGGAATCTTTTTGTGGCAGACAAACGTGTTCAATACGAGTACAAAGCGCAATACAGTCGAGCCGCATTGTACTCAAAATGTGCAAACTGAAGAGTCAAAAAAATCCAAAAGAGAAAGGAAAATGCTAAACCAACAACAGACGCAACTGTGAAAAGCTGTGAACTGTGAAAGTGAGGGCGTGTCCAGAGGGAAGGGGAGGGAGCTCCTTTTCAGCTGTTCTATTGTAAAAAGAGTGATTGGAAATAATTTTCTAAAAAGCATGAATAAAAACAGATGCATTCTGCACGAAATAATGACCAAGTATCGGGAGACTCTTACAGTGGAATCGTATAGAATGTATTCCATATATACCATGGATAGCAGATAGTACAGGTGTGAAATGGAGCATATACAATAGACTACAAGACTGTATAGTAAAGTATATAAGTATAGTATAGAGTCTATAATCTATAGTATACTATGGTATTGAGTAGTTTATCCGACTTCTCTATCCTGGATACTATTGAGGAGTCTACACTTATGTCAACATCTACATCGATATCCTAAAGAACCATAATAACACCGTATATTGTATCCCTATATTGTATCTATACTACATACATATATCCATCTTTCTATCTGTATATTCAAATATATTTATGAATATACCTATAATTCTATATATCTACATATCATATACGAGTATATATGTAGATATCCATGTATATATCGTATATATACACTACATTCTTATTAATTACTTGTTGAAACTGGGAAAAATTCTATACAATTTCAAACTTTTATTTCCTTTTACTTCTTCCTTCCCCTTTCTTCCTATTCACTTGCCCTCATCCTCCCTTCCTACCCGCCCACCCTTGATCATCCTTTTCTTTCCGAAATTGCGAAATGTTGCAGCAGAACAAACTTCGTGCAGATGCACCTGTCAGATACTTCAAATGTTGGTAGTTGCAACGCTTCAAAGAATACGCATTTCGTAGAGTTTGCATTTTCTTGAGTATAAAACAACTGAAAGAATAGGAATAGAAAAGGAGCAAATAAAACCGAGAACAAAAAATAGCAATAAAAACGAGAACAACAACAACAGCAACAGCAATCGTACAGAGATATCCTTGTACCAGAGGACCTGCTTGTTGAACCACAACTAACGATATTTCGTTGACTTACCCTCAACATTTCCCGTCGCCTCTCCCTCCTCTCCCTCCTCTCCTTCCCCTCTCTCCGCACCCTCCCAACTCCCATTGAAATAGTTTCCTTCGGCATCCCTTTCATTTTTCCAACAATTATTTCACTTCTTGTTCGTTATCTTCGTCTTTTTCTTCTTGTTCTTCTTCTACTACTTCTTCAAGTTTTAACTTTTATAACCGTTACCAAAACTTTGTCTCTGTCTCTATCGCTGTCTCGCTCAGTCCTCTATTAATTATTGTTGTGCTATATTTTGATGCTATGGTTGTTGTTATTTCTACTTGTTGTTGTTGTTGTTGTTGTTGTTGTTGTTGTTGTTAATGTGCCTTTGTCCCTCTATTGCAATGCGTTGCCAACCGATTGGGGGAGACAAGAACTCAAGTGTTTCCATTTGAAAGAGATGAAGACAAGTGCAACCGAAACGCATTCGTTTCTTTAGCATGTTAAAAAAAGGGTTACTTTTTTTTGTTTTTTTTTTTTAAAAGGGCTTCTTGTGTTTTTATGTTGGCCTGGGTGTGTGTGTGTGTGTGTGTATGTACGAGTGTGTTTCAATGATGACTCGTGCATTTTTGCATACTTGTAGATGCAAGTGTGTGTGTGTGTGTGTGTGTGTGTGTTTGTGTGTGTGTGCATGCGTGCGTTTTCGTTCCCAGTCAAGGACTTTGGTGGCTTTCGCTTGGTAACAAACGGCACCGAATGCTTGGTTGCTCTGTTGCTTGGTTGGCTACTCGCACGAAATGCATTTCAACGAACGTCAGAAGATGAGATGGTTTCACATACTCGGGTCTCTGAATTTCACCTCGTTTCAATTGCTTTGATATCTCAATTCGACACACACTCAGACAGACAGACAAGCATGTGTACATATACATATAGTATATTTGTATACACACACCTATGAACGCTATCGTTAACAGCCACTGTTCAGCTCCATCGGTTTTCGCAGGTTGCTATCTCGCTCCCTCTCGTTCCCTCTCTGCGTCTTCTTCTTCTTCTTCTTTATCAAGCTACTACTCATCGCCCTCCGATCAAACATTTTCTGTTGCTGCTGCTTCTTCGTCAGCGATCTGCGATGATATGAAGAAGCTTCTGCATTTCCCAATGAAATATTAGATTAGAAAACCCGCTATCATAGCTGATAATAGTCACGAAATAAAGCCCTACATTCGATATAATCATCACATAATCACTATCGATATAATCATTATTTATCCTTCGATAAAATTCAAATTCGATATACGATAAAATAAAGAAGACGTAAAATATTTCATTCTTGAACGCAAATCGATTTTACTTCGCTTCGTTTTCAATTCAGTTTCTTGTAAATTCAATTGCTGTTACTTTCGATTTACTTCCTTCCTTTTTGTCTTCTATTAAATAACAACAACGACAGCCGAAAAAGTAGAAAACAACAAAACAAAAAGTTCATCGATGGTGGGGTGGGTTGAGAATAAAGTTTAAGTCACGAAATAAAAAAAAAAAGAATAAAGAAAAAAGCGCAAAAAAAACGAATGGATAAATAAAAGCATTGGCGTGCGTTAGAAGAGCGTTTTTGGGTGTTCTGACTCCACCACTTACTGTAAAAATGATCTGCGAAAAAATCCACTCTATTTTATGTGAAAATGTGTGAGAATTCGGCAGAAATAAAACTGTCACGCCCTGAATTTATTTAAATCATCACCAGCACCCTGCGCTCCGTCGACCACCAGCCTCCCACCCCCCGCCAACCCGGCGACCCGTCGAAACAGTTTCCTGTCTGCATCACTAAAAACAACGAAGCTAAGTCGACGAATCGGAAGACGAAAGGACTCCGAATACTTTGTTGAGGAAAGAAATTTTAAGAGATTAGAAAAATTTGTATATTTTTTTCGTTTGCGTTGTGAGAATCTTTGAATGGCGCTAAAAAGTAAGGGAAAAGGAGGGGGCAGGGGAGGGATATTGTGAAAAAGCAGGAATTTTTTATTAAATGCAAAGAAATGTCGGAGTCTAATTTTAATTATTTCCAAATTAAACGGGAGGCGAAAGGAAGATGATGACGTCTGAGATAATGAAGAACAGTTAAAACAGTTAAGCTTTTTTTTGAATAATTACTCCGTTAATTAGTTGCTTTAACTTGGGTGATAGTTTAATTTGAATGTTAGTCTAATTTGGATGTTCGTTTAGATCGATGCTTAGCTTTATTCAGGACTCGAAAATGGTTTGAGTCTCCTCTTCGATGGACATCAAACGCAGGTTCTGCTTTTTACTTGTGCAGTGAGTTTCGAAAATTCTGATGATTCATGGCATCGGGGGGGGGGGAAAAACAACAGCAACAACAGCAACAAAAACCGAACTCTGAACATGAGCCTGCTTCGAAAGCCGGGCCAACCGACGACGGAACAACTACGAAATCTAATTTTCTACGACGAATACTTGAATTTAGCAGCAAGAAGTTTAAAAATATATGAAAAAAAGGAAAAAACGGCACACGAAAAGGAATGGAAAGGAAAGGAAAAAAAATAATGCGGAATAAGGAGGAACATCATCCCTTAAATTGTGGTGGCAGACGAGGCAGCCATCCGGCGACTCGCGTCATGGGGTGGATTCACGCACACCAGCACCGCACTCATACAGAGGCGTCTCGTGGAGTATACGAGTGAAGTGTGCGGGAATAAAGATATATCGAAGAGAAATACAGGCATTTTACAAAAAGCGGCGCAGAAATGCATGGAAAAGTGGGAAAAATACATATTTTACCAGAAACTACGATGTGATCTACGTTGTAGAAACGCAGTTCAGACCCATACACAGATGCATACACAGAAATACGAGGACACACGCACACACGCACACACGCACACACACAGCGATGAATACGAGCACACTTTAAAGAGGACGCTGCCGGAGCTGAGTCAGAGTGTCCTTTTCGAAGCGACGAGGATGCGAGGAGGACTTTGCACTTAACGCGGCGACAGTAATAACAACAACAACAACCGCAGCAACAGTACAACAACAATACTAACGATTTTTCTACATTTTGGTCAAAGATGCGTTGGATGTTGATGCCGCTGTAGATGTCTCGGGTCTGGTTTTGTTGTTGTTGTCTCAGATACATTTTCAAATGAATACAACAAAACGAAATCGCAGCCCAGAAAGTCTGTCAACTTGAAGAATTCACTGCTGAAATCGCACGTTCCTTTTCTCAGATACGAATACAAGATTCGCGAAAACTGCGAGCTGCAGGATACGGTGGTCCTTCAGCTCTGCTCAGCTCTGAACTCGGGTCTGATTCATGTAGATACACACGATATACAATATACATTGTCATTTGCTTAGTTATTTTGGCATTTCAATGGTAACTCTGCTTGTGTTTTTCGGAGAAAATAAAAGGATCTGCTTCATTCATTTTCCAAGCCACGGATTTGGGACTTCAGTATAAAAATCAACCAAACATGCAGCAAAAACTAACAGAAGACAGATGAGAATAAGAACAACAACAACAACAATGGTGCAGATATTCAAAATCAATCCTCTTCGTCCTCCTCTCAGAGTTCTGCCACTGCCACTGCCACTTCCACTTTCGTTCCTCTTCCCTTCACTTTGAGATTCTCTTTACTTCGTACATATATATATATACAACATGTATATACAACACTTATATGTATATACAACGTTTATGTGTACACTCTTTCGTAATTAGATTCCACTCAACTTGAATGGAATTGAAATGAATTCAAATCTACTTCAATTTGAAGGTTGAAATGATTAAGAATTCGTTCCGGAAGGAAATGTTTTCGAGATCTGCTCTGAAAATCTAAGATCTCTCGATGTGCACGTGTATCTGAGTGCATGTATTGTCAATTTATATACCAGTAGAACTCTACTGGTTCATCTTAGTAATTGTATCATCGCAATGTATCCTGCAGTTTTCAGAACGCTTTTAAGTCTTTTAAGTTCAAAGTTAAGCACTTCAGCGATAGCTAAAAATTCTTGGAATCTATCCACGTGAGGAAGATCGGGAGTGAGAGAGGGGGGAGGTGGGAGGCGGGTCACCGAGAGCGAGAGAGAACATGCAGAGTTCATCCGTGTTCTTATCACTCGAACGTACAATATTCGTCCGTTCCTCACCCAATCAGCGTCTTGCTAAAGGTGCCCTGCTGCAGATGGCAACAACGTTGCAGCGTTGCATTTCTTAACGACTGAAGACCAGAAGATGGTCGACGGGGCCATGAGAAACGTTTCCAGCGCCACTGAAGTGGAACCTTTGCGCTGCGAATGCGTTTTCCTCACTTGCGAATGCGTCAACGCCGGCGGGGACAGAAAGAAAAGTATGCAGAATCAGCTAGAAACGGAAACGGGGCAAAAAATAAGGCTTACATGGGACACGAGACACGAGAGCGGTGGTGTGAGATACGCACAAACGCGTGGAGGAAGACTCTGGAGCCCACAAACACACCGAAGGTACTCACTTCATGTGTTGGCATGGGTAGCATCTACGAGTACAAGCGACACTATTCACCACTCAAGCCGAAGGGAGCGTGTTTCAGCTGCGCCCACATGAGACCGAGGGAGAAGCTGCAGCAGTGGCGTACGGGGGGCGTGAGGTGGAGTGGCCGCTGTGGAGGACTCTGGGTTGGCTGGCTTTGGTGGGCGGTAGGCGGTGTCGCCGGTGTGGGGATCGAGAACATACAGAGACCTCCTTTGGTGTTTTTACGCAGCTTCTATTTACGCAACTCGCTTATTGCGTTGCGTTGCTTTGCTTTGCTTTGCTTTGCTTTGCTTTGCTTTGCTTTGCTTTGCGTTCCGTTCCGCTGTGTTGCGTAGAAGAGCCAGACTAGCAACAGGAAGAGAATTTTTAGTAACGCATTTGTTCCATTAATGCAAGGAGTGTGACAAGGATTAAATCTTCGCCCATCTTCGCATCAGGGTTGTTGCGGGAATAAACCGAAATATCGAAGGTTTTTTTTGGTATTTCAAAACCACGTATTCACTTGGTAGATTCTTGGTTGTGGACTTGGGGGATGAATTGACCGATTGATTGAACAATTATTGATAGATTAATATCTTGTATCTTTCATCATGCATCAATCAATTATTGAATTCACTCCATTCATGCTTTTATTGTGATCTTAATTCTACAGATTGATTCAATTGTTAGTTTTCCTTGATATACGCTTTGAACTGGTAATTATTAAATGGTACACGTGAACGGATACACAGGATATCCCAAAAGGAATCAGCTACAAGAAAGAAGGAAGCCATTTGTTGGATGGCAGAGGGAGGGCTTTGAAGCAGCCAGGAGAATGAGGAAGCTTCTCGAAGTGGACAGAAACTGTAATTGTTTTCATATCACAGCCAAGTATTTCAAGTCATTCTATCTATCTATGATGATGATTATGATGATCTACCTGTAGTCATCATGATATTGTTCAGATCTCCTTGTATTTTCAGATATTCTTTATTCTTTCGCTTGATCTGAATATTGTACTTTATTATGAAACACTCCTTCCATTCAGATATCCGATCGCCGGATTGTCTGTTCGCCTGTCGCAATTCATGCGTTCATCCTCAAGAGATGACACTCAGCATGTGAATGAATTAAATGAATCCTAGATTGGGGACGGTTTCATTTGTGACAAACTCATTAATAATCGTGTGAACAGATGGTAATCCGTTACGAAGTGTGGCCAGCTTTCATCGAACTCGTTGATTTCGAAGACGGAGTTCATATTTTTATTGGAGCAGGCGGAACCAATAGCGGGAAATGCGAATAAAATGCTCAAGGAAGGGTTTGTGGCTCAAAGAACTTCAGCTAAATAAATAAGGAAGCACGTCCTGCACCCCGCGCTTACTACTTCACAACTTTTGCAAGAAGTTGGCGAAAAATATATCAACACAAAGCACACAAAACGGGGGAAATAAAAAGTTGGTGCACAATAACGGCAGAAATGCGCAAAGTCCTTGCCAAGGGTAAATCCAAGCAGCGAGTGTAGTTTGCAGCTGGGAGGATTTCAAAGAGAAAACTTGAAAAAATATACACGCTTTAAAGGGAAATAAAGAGCGGGGGCGGCAGGAAGAACTTCCAAAGGAAGTGCAAATAAAAGCGAAATAAAAAGGGAAGCACACACGCGAGCACGACGAAGTTGCGCCAAGTCAAAGAGTGCAGCAGCGGCGGCAGCAGCAGCAGGGGCCGGCAGCCCGAAGTGGCAAACATACTCAAGTTGCCAACCATGCTTGAGTTGCCAACTATAATCAGATAAGGAGCCAGCGTCTTAGCGACGGCGGGTGCGAGCAGCATGCAAAAGAAAAGAGTACCCGGTTATCAAGATGCAAAAAACGAACGCTGATGCATGCAGCAGCATCTCCATCAGCAGCCTGCCAGCCAGCCAGGACGTGCAGCGAAGAAGAAGAGCGGCGGCATTTTTACGCTCGCAAGACTCTGATGGCTTGTGGCCAGAATATGCGAATAAAAATAAAGAAAAGTTTGCAGGAAGGAAGAACTGAAAAATTGAGCGCAGCGGTTCTCGGCTCCAAGCTGGGAAGAAGAAGAAGAGAAGAAGAAGCATCGCAGTTCTGCTCAGCTCAGTTATTGAGAAATTCTTTTATTTACGAACTGCAAATAACGTGGCGCGCGGTTGGGACCCTCGGAAGCTGTACTCGAAGAAGAAGACGACGATGACGAAGAAGCAGAAGCGTCAAAGCATCGCAAGCGGGGGAGGAGATGCTGGCCGATTGTGTCATGGATTAAAATTGCTGGAAATGTTTGCGGGCGGGGCGGGGCGGGGCGGGACGGGGGCCGGGGGACGTCTTCTCAGCCCTCATCCTCTTCTTTGCAAGAGTGTTTCTGCTATCAACTCGCCTCCGGTGGAGTTTCCGTACTTGTAGTTTGTGCATCCTGCATATCGTGCTCGCAATCGTACGCCAAGGATATGCAAAGGATACGCAATTGTTTCGCTGTGTAGGTAGGTCAATGCACGTTGCTAAAGTCACTTGGAAGAACCCACTGAAGTGGAATAGTAAAAATAGGGCGAAGAAATGCACTGGAAGTACTCGTGCTTGAATGCGGCAGGATGCGGTGCTGTTTCACCGAATGCCGGGTGTCGCTCAGCTTGGAATGAAATCTGAGTGGAAAACTATTCGCAACAAAGCGAAATCCAAGAGTTTGCGTACCGAAAGCACCCTGTATACGCAAGTTTCGGATGCTATTCGGAGCGCCGAAGATGCTGCTGATGGGGTTGTTGCAATCCAACAAATTAAATAAACTTTCAAAACAAAAGGATGTCAAAGTTTGCAGAGAGCGGAGGACGAAGCAAGAACACTCGAAAAGCAAGAAGAAGACGACGACGATGGTGACGGTGACGCTGAAGTAGAGTTGCAACTAAAAAAGCAGCGAATTTCACAGCAAATGCAATGAAGTAGAAGAAAGATACAATTATACGAAATGAAATGAAATTTGATATAATAAAAGATGCTGTGCGAAGCAAGAAGACGGTTCTTTGAGCAGTCGTGGTGAAAACGGTTATGCTAACTGAAGCTATTTAAAGAGAAGCAAGCAAAAGAAAACAACGCAGCTCCTTTGATGTCCTTCGGGCGGGGGGGGGGGGGGGCATTCGCTCCGAAACTCAAGGATGTCAGTGAACATCTTCGCCACGTTCTTTCGCAGTTTGCATTGAATTCTACATCTAATATTGTATTTATTATTGTATTTTCTATGAACTCTGCTCTGTTGAATCAGCTGCATGTGGCTGTGTATGTGTCTGTGTACGTGTGCGTCCTCGTTTCCTTCTTCGTTCCTGCTTGATTGAAGCCTTTGTGCTTAGAATCCATACTTCTAAGTCGCAAATAATGCGTGACGGCACCCCGCAGCATTCATAAGTTATCCAGCTCCGTTTTTTGCTCTGTTTGGCGCAGTTTAATAGCGTCTTTTGTCCGATTCTTTCTGCACGATTTGCGCCGCGGATGCCGTTCGAGCGCGTGTCTTTGGTGGGTGTCCTGCCTCAGTTCGATCTCGGGGCCGAGTGCTTTTTGACAGTCCGTTTTACTTGCCTCACGTGGTGCAGCAACAACAACGGCTCTCACTCTCTCACCTTCGCACGTCGCCGTGCACGCACTCATGCATAATGAATGTGCAAAAAGTGCGTTCGCGAGCGCATACACTTTTCCTTAATGAGCCGAGCTGCAGCGGCTGTCAAAGGTTTTAATTTCCTATTTCAATCCTGCCACCTCCAGGGACTGCTGCTGCTGCTGCTGCCGGCCGTCCTCCGGCACTCGCATCCTGGTTGCGCTCACGAAAGCACACTGACATTTCTTCCTTACACTCTGTTTGCAGCCATCTTTGGTGGCATGCAAGACTGCTACGGCGGCGGCGGCCATCTTGCCGACCATTTCGCCACCATACGCACTTTCTGCCGCTTCTATCGCTTCTATTTTCATTCGTTGTCTCGTTTTGCCTCCCTTCTACTCGACTGTCTATCGGCGAAAAGAACGCGTGTGCTCCGCAGTCCGGGGCGCGGATGCTGCGTGTGTGCGTGGCGCGTACGGACGGAATCCTTGCCTCATTCCGAACACTTGCCTCATGTCGGAGTACGCATGCATGTGGTGGTGATGCCCGCCGTTCACCGTTCGGTGAGGGTTGCAAATAAATTACTTTTAATTTGATTTCAACTCAATTAAATCGGCGAAATGGAATCTGAAATTATTTTTTATCCCCGCTTCAATCATTCCTCGGCAGACGCATCTTCGCCTTGCGACAGTTCAATTGTGAAGAGGGAAAAATAGGGCAAACGGGCAAAAAGGGGGAGAAGTGCACATCAGGAAGGAGCGATGGAAGGAACAGAGGAAGGAAGAACGGAAGGAAGAAGTATTAAGTTTTAATTTTAATTAATATTGCGAGTTGAGCAGAAAATTAATCACATTGCAGCCAAATGTTAGTAAATTAGTTGGTTTTGCGGACTGGGAAGGATCGAAGGGGGAAGGGGGAAGGGGGAAGGGGCAGGCAAAACAAGGGATGAGCACCTCAGTACTAGCAACAGTACGCGCTTGTGGCCGTATCCGGAGAAGCCAAGTGATTCCTTCGCTTTATAGGACGGGGCAAATATTATTTTCACCGAATTACCGCAGTTTTGCGGCAAATAAATTCGAGTACTTATTCCAATATTCGAAAATATGTATATACGGACATCTGCTTTCTGTAGACGAAGCTAAATCAACGGTGTTTCTTTTAATTACTTTAAAACAATTCGGTTGTTAAATTAAGCTTGAAGCGGAACCGTTTGTATCTGCTCTCGGAAACTTCTTCCAGAGTCGCAAGGAGGTCTTTAGTCAGCCCCACTCCTCTTAAAGAGACTTCTAAAGTCTTAAAGAGGATTCTAAAGTCTTAAAGTTGTCCATCGTACTCGTAGTTTTAAGGCGGAAACACATCCTTGGCGTCTTTTCATTGACAGCTGAAAAAAGGTTTCAAAATAGTGTTGCATTCACTTCGGAAGAGTTCAGAAGTCAGTCAAAGAGTTTTGGACTTAATTGAGAACTAAACCTTTCGAACCTTGGATTATAAACCTCAACAATAAACAATTCTATTCTGTTCATTCGGAAGATTATTCCACTCTATTCGCATGTCAGGAGGTTTCATTATATTTATGCAGTTGCAAGGGCTTCATTGGGTGCAGGAAGCGTTTTTTAAAGACTCTCATGCTTTAATTAATGATTTTCCAAGTGGTTTTCAGGATTAACTCAATTGATGCGATTCGTTTAAAAAGCGTAGTTAAATTTACTGGTGACTTTAAAAGTGATTAATTGAATTTTGAAAAGGGCTCTACAAGGACTTGAAGGGGTTTAAACGGCCTCTTCACCATTTAATTTGTGTTTTTAGAACATTAAATTCCTGAAAAGTCTTAACAAGTTTTTGAAACCGTTCATTAAGTGTACGAAAGACTTTAAAAGTTGTTTGGAATCAGTTTAGAATGGGTTCAGAATGAGTTTGAGAAAGAATTTAGGGGACTACCAGGCGCTTTGATAATCAACTCGACTTTTCTGACCATATTCATGAAATAATACTTCAAATAACCATTCTAACTTCTTTTCCATTCAGTGAGCAACTGTGGGCGTGTGTCGTTATAGAGTACTTCTATCATAGATCCCTCAAATGGAAAGAAAGCCTTCCTTTGTTTTGGTAGATTTTAAGGAGTTATGAGCGTTGTAGGGTTTTGTCTTGAGGCTTGCTTAGAAATTCGTCGAAGGACTTCCATTCTTTGAAGTCTTCGTCTTTATAAGAATTAAGAATAATCTTTTACATGACATTATATATGACACTATATATAAAACTACTGCTAAAATAATCGATACTCGTGCGTCTGCAAAACTATGCCAAGTGGTTTTCCAAGAGATCACGAGACACGTTTTATTGTAACATCAAACATCACTCGTGCTGCGTGTTCCTGGCCACCATCAACACCATCGCCGCCGACTGCGTTTGTGGTTCATGTTTTGTGTTTCGGAGAAGGTTGAACTTGACCTTGATTGCTATCAGCCACGAGACACACACACCAGAATGAGTAGAGGAAACCCATTGCCTCCCTCCTCCCCTTTCGCTTCCTTCAGAAGAGCACACTTCTGTTAATAATCCAGGATGGATGAGAAGGACGCCGCCTCCACAAAATGAGCGACATTGAAACACGTAACATGAGGGTGTCGGTGTCACTGCTCAGAGCATGCTTTCGGGTGCTTTAGGGTGATGGAGTACTCAAAACTCCCAAATGTGCGGAAATGATTTGCCACTCCGTGCTGCGGACCAACAACAACAGCAACAACAACAGCAACAACAACAACCGAACCACAGACGACGTGTATCTGCGAGACGATAACCTACGCCAAATGTTGCCGCATTAAGGGGTGGCCAGCCAGTCACCCCCGGGCCCCGGGAACACTCACTGCCAATACCCGGAATACGGTGACAGTCATCGCTGATTCGCATAAAATACGGAAACGAGGATTAGGCGCCCAACAACAACAACAGGAACAACAACGACGCCATAACGAAGGAAATGCACATAAAAAGGATCACGATAACAATTCTTCTGAATCATTAAATCGTCAGACATAATCGTCACCTTGGCATGACGACTTGACGATTCGGGGTGATGAGCAACAGCAGCAACTGCAGCAGCGGGGGGGCGCCAGCGCAGCACCCCCTTCCGCGTCATCGCAAATCTAGCAACGCTGTAAGTGTTGCTGCGTAAATTTGGCTGTGTGTAAATTTGGCATTGAATTGTTTTCAAGGGCGCCGTCAAGACAAGACAAGGATTGCGCAAGGATCGGATTGAGTGTGGCGAGGGAAGAAAGCGCTGACTGTTAATATTGTTGAGGTCTGCTTAACGCAGGAGTCTGCGGAGGAAGCTCGCAGCGAGGTTGTTGCTTGACTTCCAAAGGATGCGTGCAAATGAAATGAAACAACTTAGGGTAACCACAAATTATCGCTGCCGGGCAGAGTGGCGAACGTCGAGCTGGCGAGGTCGCTTGATTTGTTAGCGGGACGGAGCCACAGCAAGAAATCAAGTGTTGAGTTGCGCGAGCTGCTGACGAGGGGGGGGGGCGCTTTCAAGGAAGGACGCTCTGATGACTTCCCCGACCTTGTGCGAACTTTCAAGGTCCCTGCGAACAATAAATCAATATTGTCGAAAGGCTTTCCACAAACGCGAACAACTCTCTGTCCCTGTCTCTGTCTCTCAGCTACCGCCGTCTCTTTCTATCTCTCAGTGTGTTTGAATTATGAACTCATTAGAATTTATTAGAGCTAATTTCTGGCCTGGTTTCTTCCCCTCTCCGCAAGTTGAACCACCCTCGGCTCGGCGGCGGATGGCGATTGTGTCACTTCTCGTCGTTTCCTTAACTGGTGCCTGGCTTTATTATCTACAGAGGTGTGTTCTCCCCCCTGCAGACCTTCGCTTCGACACTCGGCAAGCCTACGCATTGTTTTGCTTCAAAAGCAGTCACTTAGAATGCTTCAAACCCGAAATCATTCCAACTGCAACAGAAAGAAAGGAGGTCAAGGCTACATTTTGTAATAGAAATTAAGTATGTATCTGCATCTCGAAGTCGTCGTCAGGTACCCCTTCTTTTTGCTTGATGCTCTGGCTGCAGAGCACGCAACGCAACGCAAAAGGGTTCAAAGCGAAGCCACCGAAGGGGTGACATGGGGTGCCATTTTTGGGCATCCCATGTGGTTTTTTTTTTGTTGCTTTTAGCTTCTGGTGTTAAGTGCGTTAATGAGTTAAGGAGACAAGTCCGGGATAATCGCAACGGCGACAACATCGACAATAATATGCATAAACGTAGAAAGAGATTTTGTAACAAAAGCCAACCAAATCGGTGAAAGGGTGAGGATTCGAAATGCTTCAAAATTGGAGTCAAATTTTTAATGATATCCTCTTCCCACGAATTCAGTTAAAATCTATTAAATTTAATTGTAACTTTAAAGGAAACGCTATTCTATTCGTTAAAAAGCAGGCAGAGAGAAGAAGAAGAAGAAGAAGAAGAAGAAGAAAGCCTCCTTTTCTCCCAGTTTTCATTTCGAAATCACCGCAAAAAACGGTCTAAAAGAGGCAATAAAAAGCCCCAAAAACTGAAGAGCAAAGACATCAATAAAACTGTAGCCAGCTTTTGGGCAAAAGAGAAGAACAGAACAGAACGCAAGAAAGAGAGACAGAGAGACAGAGAGCGAGAGGAGACAAGAGGATTAACAGCGCCAACAACAACAGCAAAAAACAAATTTCGGGATACCTAAATTAGGGGAGAATCACCAGTAGCAGCAACAACAAAAGAGGCCTCACAGAAGTATGCGTGAAGGGTTCTCTGAAGGCTGCTCGTTGTTGTTGTGTTGCTGTGTTGTGTTGGTTTTTATTACCAACTTGTTGATGTTGATCGTTGCTGCCGTTGTTGTTGTTGTTGTTGTAGCTGCCGTTGTTGTTGTTGCTGTCGTTGTTGTTGTTTATCATGTTTTTTTTTTTTTTTTGTTAGTGGGGCTGATTCCTTAATCGCAGTGTTCGTAGGGGTTCATGTTATCTGAGTTCGTTTTGTTTTTTTTTTTTTTTGCTTTTGTTTGATGTTGTTGTTGGACCACAAAATATGTCATAAAATGTTCATCATAATATAATTTTGCACAATGTGGTTGTTGTTGTGGTTTGAAGCCGCTCGTAGGTGCCACTTAGCTTTGGCTTGTCATAGGTCAGGCATCGGCAACGGCATCGGCAACGGTTTGTCGATGATGTTCCTCTTCTTCCTCTTCTTCCTCCTCCTCTTCTTCTCATTATTATTATTATTATTATTGTTTGTGCTGCTGTTTCTGCTTCTTCTATTCCTCCTTCGTTTTCTTCTTCTTCTTCTTTTTCTTCTTCTCCTTCTTCGTTTTCTTCTTCTTCTTCTTCTGCTACTGCTGCTCCTTTTGCTGCTGTGTTGCATGCTAACCACAAAGTGTACATTTGTGCTAATTCTTGAGCACTCACTCCATATTTTTTGGCTTATTTTGTGGTGCCTCAAACAGGTTCCAATTTCGGACGAGGCTCCTTTCCTCGGTTGGCTGCCTTCATAATTAATGACATTCTTGTTATCGAACATGCACGATTTTGAACATCTTCTTGCCGGATGTTTTGAGTCCATAGTTGAATTCGTAGTCGTGCGAAGAGAGCCCCGATACTGGTCGATCCCACGTCACAGCCACGAATGACAAATGACGAATGACGAATGACACACTTGAAGTTTTACGTAGTTTTCTTCTGCGTAATTCGAAGAAGGAGCGATTTTATTTCAATATCGCTTCCACTCTGCCGTTGTTGGAAGGTCAGCTTTTATGAAGGTTGCCAAAACAGCGACACTTGATTTTTGGAATTCGAAAAGACTCTCGGAAGAGTCCTCGGAAGAAGAAGGAGAAGGAGAAGGAATTTCTTGATTTATAGATTTTATATTTAAGAGCCTCTGAATACAGATCATAATTTAAACCTACAAGAAGATCAGAGCTTTGAATATTTTGTATCCTAATCAAAAGACGTGGGTTCAGGGACACCGTCACAGAGACGGCGCCCAGCGACGGGGCTCAGAGTCTGTTTTGGACGCGTCTGCAGCTTTTGAATGCCCTCTGAGTTGCTATTAAATGACATGAAAGCGCTTTCGTTTGGTTTAAAACATCGATTTTAATTATTATTCGATTCATTCATTATCCGAAGTTAAATGATTTCTTTTGAATTGAATTCATTTTTAATCTAACGAATTTATTTATTATTTAGACGATTTTATAGTGTTGCCTTTCACATTCTCTTTCCTTCGATTTTTATTTGTTAATTTTTTGCTTTTCTTTTTATTATTTTTTCTCAACACCTCCTCCTACGTTTGGCGGTCTCTTTTATGTAATATTTTTTGGCGCCATTTTCTAGAGGTTTCATTGTTGTTGTTGTTGTTGTTACGACGTTCATTCATAATTTTCGGTCGTTGTCACCAACATCGGCATCGGTCTCGTTGTTTTTCGTCATCGTCGTCGTCGTTCTTCGGCGGCTTCATCATCGTCATCATCGTCGTCATCGTCGTCGTCGTTATCGGCGACTTCATCATCGTCATCAGCTTGTTGCTGCTTCGGTTCCTTTCCTTTGTAGTCCTTGCGGTCGTTTTTCATTATTATCCCCATTAGCATTTCTATCGTTCTTCTCCTTTGTTGTTTTTTTTTTTTTGGTGTTTAGTTTGTTGTTATTGTTGTTATCGTCGTCTTTCCTTTATTCTGATAGTAGTTGTAGTTGTAATATTGCAAGGACCCCGTGTCAACGTCCTGAACATCCAACTTATCTATTTTTCACGCATTCGCGTTGCAACGTGCCACAAGAGCCTCTGTGCGTATGTCTGTGTATGTGTGTGTGTGTGTGTGTGTGTGGGTGGGTGTATTTTATGTTCTAATGTGGCACAGTGACTTTGAACTTGGTGCGATTTCTCATGGTTCTGACTGCCATGCTATTAACAGACCATGTTAAATAGGTTTATAGGGCGGCAACAACAACAACACTAACAACAACAAATACCAGCAGCCACACCGACCACAACAACAACAACAACACTAACAACAAGTAACACAATAACCACAATAATGACTATCTAATGCTCATAAAATGTGTGTATGTATGTATGTGTGTGTGTATGTATGTGTGTGTGTGTGTTTAGGTCCCTCTTGTGTTTGCTTGTGCCTGGGTTGTCGGTTACGCTGTACTTCGCAATAATTTTGCAATATTTGACAATGAAATTTGATCAAACATCTTTGATCCATACAAACGCTGAAAACTGCTGAAACTGTGGGAGTGTTGGTGGTAGAAAGTATTCCTTCTAATAATCATTTTAATAGCCCTTGAAAAGAAAGCGAAATCTTCTGTAATGAACTAAAATTTCTTTACTCATTCGAACTTGAATTTGAATTTCAGAACGGAACAAAAGAATATTTTACAATTCAGAAAATCTTCTCATGAGTAATAGTAATAATATTCCATTAAATCTTTCCTTCTTCTCGTCTTTAGCATACTTTAACGAGGAAAACATACCGAATCGGATGCTTTTCCTGCTTCATCATTAATTTGACTTCAGTTTCATTTACTGCTGAGCCGAGCAGATGTTTTCAATTTATTCCGGAGCACAAAATCAAGAGCTACGAGTACCAATGGGCGTGAAGGAGCCCGCAGCCCTTCGGATCGGCTTCACGAAATTTTCACACGAAGTAGAATCTAATAAATTTTGACGTATTTCCGGGAACCGAAACGCGGCGACGCTAACAGACATCGCATCGATGTAAATGACGATGAGTACAGAAATCCTTCGGGAAAACAATGAAAACAACGATGATGATTCCTGGTGATTCCTGATGATTCTTGCCAGACACCATCTGGTGAAAAAAAAACTTCATAGCATCCCGACGAAAGCATTTCAGTGAATCCTTCAAATGGAAAAATCCTTGCATTTTGAAGCGTGTTTTCGTCCTGTACTCGTACTCAAGAAACTGTTTCACTTCGAATTTGTTGTGTGTATTCTTGCAACATGTGGCAAGCGACGACGACGGCGGCGTCTGCGTCTGCGTCTGCGGTCTGCAGCATCCACTGCTTTTGCCCCGTCTCCTTCTTCTTCTTCTCATTATTAATATTATTATAATTCCTCTTCTTCCACGCCGAACGCTCACATGTGACGCGATCTGTTTTCTTATTTAAAAATAGCTTTGGTTGGCTTTCCTTTCCGTCTCATCTGACGGTCTTATTTTATGCTGCATCTGCTGCTCTTTTTTCCGCTGCTGTTGATGATGCTGATGATGCTGATGCTGATGCTGCTGTTGATGCTGATGCTGCTTCTGCGTCTGCTTCTGCTACTGTTGATGTGTCGTTGGTGTCGTTGCTTCCCTCGAAACCATGGCGTTGCCCTCCCAGCACCGTTAGGACTCATTCAAACAACAACAACAACAACAACAACTCCTTCGCTGGCACTTCGTTGGGGTCCCTGAAGAATGCGCGCCCCGACGTCGGAATGATCGCAACGGAGTTCGTCTCGTTGACTGACGTTCGCATCAATTAAAACGACACGTTGCACGACGAAGTTGTTGTCGCTGGTTGGTTGGCTGGCTGGCTGGCAGTCGGTGGATGCTGCTGATGCTGACTGTGGACGGACTGCGGCTGAGGCGGTGGCACGCGTGCGCACACATGTTGGCAACATATCATGAAAAAACCATAACAACAACAACAACCGAACAACAACAACAGCACTACTACACCGAAAGACACAAATAAAACAACTTAGAATATGTGAGATTTTCTTGAGAATCTCGAAATCGAAATGAGAAATCAGAAGTGCGCCGGAGAGGGGGGGCGGGGCGCGGGTGCGGGGGTGCGGGTGCGCTGGGACGATGAGAGTTCAGCGTCCATTGAGGGCGGGATGGAGAGGGCAGCCAACTATTTTTGGATTTCACGAGGTGCTCTGCTGCCAGCAGATGACACTCGGAAGCAATTATTTTAATGCGCATTCCAACATCCCCCCAGCGAATGATGCTCGTATGGGTTGTTTTTGTTGTTGTTGCTTTTATTATTTTTTTTTTTTATTATTATTGGTGCTGTTGTTGTTGTTGTTGTTGTAGCTACAATCATGTCTACTCTTTTAATGTATGTCTGCAGTAAATCGCTGTTTCTATGCTTGTTTCCGAGTATATGAAGCCAGAGTGTGTGTAGTGGTAGTTGTTGTTGTTGTTTTTCTATGATATTTTAATGTCGCATCGGGATTTGAGATTTGAACTTGAAACATATTTAATGTGATTTTAAATCAAAACCGTTGCTTGTCCGCCTTCCGCTACGCTGCTGGAGCGGTATTCAGCTGCTGCTGAATGTAATACGTTCCGTTTCAGATGAAGTACAGTTGTGCACAAAAATTGGTCGGAGGAGGGGGCGAGTGGCGGCGAGGGAAGAATAGAGTGAGCCAGGGAGTTTTTTGTCGTTTCCGTTTCTGATTTAAAGAATGTCATTTAAAAAGCATCACTTTCAGTTGTAATGGCCTCTGAGTGTCTTCTTCGTTCCCTTCCACCACCACCTCCCACTTTTTTAATGACATTTCACTCACCATTTGAATATCCACGAGAAGCGTCTAATAAACTGTACTTCATTCATTAACCTTTTGGGTTTTCTTTTTTATTTTATTTCGGTTTTACACATTTTCAGTTACTTCGGATTACAGTCGTAAATTCGGTTCGATTTTTAAGGAAGAAACCGGTAACATCTCGCCACGAAATATAAAATAAGAAGAGCGTTTTTTCCCTTGGTTTTTGTTTAAGACTTTATATTATAACAAAAAAATCCGCGACCAAAAAAAAATAATGAATTCTATAAGAAATGCACCTCATCATTACAGCTACTCAGGTCTACTGTTCATGTACATGTTGTTAGCATAATTCTAACATTAAAGCACGACCTTTTTCACCACCATCCAGCAGCGGCAGGTTGTTGTCTCGACTTCAGACCTCATCTGGTCACGCACACTATGAACAACGTCTTTGCTATAAACGTATTCTATTAGTTGAGTTACAAACCATCTTAAATATCGATTGCTGCGCTCTCTGCTTGTGAACTTTTAGAACTAAAAAATTTTCTATTCTGAAACCAGACTAATTTTCCTTCTTTTTGAACTTTCAGATTATTTATGGCGCTGATGGACAACCGGTTCGTGCAGAAGCACGACGCGGTCGTGGAAAAGCGCGTGCAGCCACCGGAAACGGAACTGCTGTTACTCCTGGGGTGAGTTTTGTTATACTTACTTATAATATATTCACCTACTTTATATATTCACCACATATCCATAACCATAGCCTAAACAATCTTAAAATTAAATCTAATTTAATAATATTAACAATAATTATAATTGCAAAAAAAACCATAAATAAATTGCAACTCCTTTAATATTGAGTTTATATTAGAATTGCACTATTCGATTTAATTGAATAAAATTATAATTAAATTTATTATTAATTCTACGCCAAAGCTCAGTTTATAAATAATAGTTAAGTTTATAAATAATAGTCAGTTTATAAATAATAATACATTAAATATTAAGTAATAATAAATTAAATAATTTAATACCATACATTAAAATTAATAATTAATTAACACCATACATAAAAATTCGAACGAATGAAACGAATGAACGAATCAATCGAATGAACGAATGAATCGAGTGAACGAATGAATCGAATGAACGAATGATGCAGCTATCGATGTAACGTAAACATATTATATAACCTACAAAACGAACATTTGATCAATTAAATCATTTATGCGCGTAACCATTAAATCATAAATCAATCAATTAGATCCATTAAATCACGGAGTAGTTTCAAGTAGTGATTAAATGAAGCATATAATTGATTTAACAACTGGGCCAACCTTCGCTCGGACTGATTTTTATTCAGTTGATTTGATTGACCAAAGATTTGTTCAACTTGTCGCATCTGAAGACGTGACACAGAAACGTTCATGGGTGGACCCAAGAAGCTTCTCATTCGTTCCAATCAAAGAGTTGAAGAACTCATAAACAATTTATTGTGCCTCGTTTAAGGGGCATGAATGAATGCGGGTGACACTTGCCACTTCTCCTTCTTTGCATCGTTCTCCTCTCTTCTCTTCTGCCCTTTTTAGAGCTCCAATTCGAGCAGCTCAAAATATTCTTTGTATTTGTGTCCATCGCAGTTGAACAAAATCGCAGCCCAACACAATATTTGGCTATTTTATTCTGTCGATTCGGTTTATTCTGTGCTGCTTTCTGTCTGCTTGTCATCGATTGCTTTATTTAATTCGATTTGGTGAACTCTGCCTGGCGGCTGCTATTCTTACAAGTGTTCAAGTGTGCTGGTCCACACAGAGTATTCTTCTTCTTCTTCCTCTTCTTCTTCTTCTTCTTCTTCCTCAATATCAATGGACACAAGTTATGCGGTTGCCTGTTGTTTGGTGAGGATTGCGGACTTCGTTATGTTTTCCAGATGTAAGACGATTATTTTTCAAGCTTCTAGACAGAGAGAGAGAGAGAGGGAAAGAGAGAGAAAGAGAGAGAAAGAGAGAGAAAGAGAGAGAGAGAGAGAGAGAGAGAGAGAAAATCCTCTCATGATTATGAAAGAATAGTTTTGTGGTTTCTTTTCGAGTTACAAAAACAACAGCACAGTTAAGAAAACCTACAGATGGATATTTCTAAGGGATACTTTAATTAAAAAGCTGTCAGCTGCCCGAAGTGATGTTAATCTACTCCATGGACACATCCTTCTGCTTCTTCTTCGTATTCTTCCATCTTCTTCTTCTTGTAATAATTGTCGTCATTTCCTTTCATCATTCAGTTTAGCTTCTCTTCCCTTTTCTTCTCTTCTCTTCTTTCATCGTCTTGAACTTATGTATTTCGTGACAATAATCTTTGTAGCTGAAGTTGCTGTCAAACGACACAGTTTTGTAAAGTTTTATAAAAATACAATACAACAACAACAAGACCAGCAACAACACCAACAACAACAACAACAACACCAACAAGACCAGCCAACAACACCAACAACACCAACAACAACAACAACAACTGGATACCACGTCTTCTACAGTATTCATGAGAGTTTCTTACGCTTAATGTTGATGTTTTAACAGCTTAACCCACTTTTGCAACTCCACCCTCGTTTCTGCACGCGTTCACCTTGAAGCTTGCCTCCGCTACGCACTTTTTTGTGAGTGGATACAAGCGTCAATGTGTGTGTGTGTGTGGTAATATTTTTCTTACTTGAACTTGACTTTGACTTTGACTCTGATTTTCCCAACACCAACCAAGCAGCAGCAATCAGAGCAGACGCAAAAAAAACAGCAGCAACATCAACAGCATTCGTAGCATGA